>LR753306.1:2894493-2965645 GCA_902729485.2 Mus minutoides | reverse complement strand
AGTTATGCAGTTTACTTGTCACTATGAAATTTTGGAAAACAGGATTATATTGACTATTGTTTTTTAAGTTTCAGTGTGATATTTTGAATGAGAATGCCCCCTCCATGATCACATATTTGAATGTTTTTTTTTTCTCAGTTATTACTGTCAAAATGAGGTATGGCCTTGTTGGAGATGGGTTTCTGGAGGTGGGCTTTGAGGTTTTAAAAACTTACAGTGTTACTCTTGCTACCTCATGCTTTGTATGCAGTGTCAACTCTTAGCTACATTTTTAGCATCATGCCTACCTGCCTAAGACCATGCTCCCCATTTTGTTGGTCACGAAATTAACCCGTGGAAACAGCAAGCAAATTCTCAATAAATCCTTGTATCTATAGGTTGCCTAGGCCTAATGTCTCTTTACTGTAATAGAAAAGTAACGAAGACATTAAGTTTAAATTGGGCAGAAAGACAAAGTCAGTCTCTGTAATTTGAGTCACAGGAGCTTCAGAAAGAAAGGTACTTTATCCAATTCATAATCTACTTGGTTTATCTTAAGCTAACATCAAAGATTCCAACACATTGTCAACGTTAAGCTCCAGCATCAATATTCTATACACTGCTCTAAGGTTTTGCCTTTCTAAACTTGGCTGGAAATTTGTGGAGTAGGGCAGATGGGATTTCTGATAGAAATCATGGCTCTTTTGTCTCAAGATGACTGTAGTCTCATGATCCAGAATCCATGCAATTAATGCTTTTGAAAGGGAAAAATTAAAGCACATGAATTCATATCAAAAGAAATGCACTTTTATTGTTTTGAAGATGAAAATAGTATAGCTACTTATGATACAGTAACTCTGTAATTTAGAATTTATCTACCATGTTACTTGAAAGAAGGGAAAACTTATAGTACACAAACCTGCACATTCATAATTACAACAGATTAATTCATTACAGCTAAAACAGCCAGTGACTAGGATGACTTTCAGAATAAAATTTTGTGCAATGAGATAGCTCAAAGAGGAAATACACCTGTCAACAAGCATGATGACCTGAGTTCAATTCTCAAGACTCACAAGATGGAAGGAAAAAACACTGGCCTTTGCTGTTTATATCCCATGTCATACAGAAAGAGAAAAGATTATTTTTCTGAAAGTAAAAGAAATATTCTTTTTAAGGATGTAATGGTGCGTATATAACAAATGATTGTCTCAAACTATATAAATGTATAAAATTGCTAACCTCAATGGAAATTATGGGCTTCAATGCAACAGTACATTATTAAATAATGTCTATGAAAGTATAGTTTATTAGTAACTCAAACAGCATGAAGAGTATCTTAGGGTTTTACTGCTTTGAGTAGACTCCATGACCAAGGCACCTCTTATAAGGACAACATTTAATTGGGGCTGGCTTATAGGTTCAGAATTTCAGTCTATTTTCATCAAGGTGGGAACATGGAAGCATCTAGGCAGTCACTGTGCATGCAGAGCTGAGAGTTCTGCATCTTCATTTGAAGGCTGATAGTTGAAGACTGGCTCCCAGACATCTAGGAAGAGTGTCCCAAAGCTCATACCCACAGTGATAAACCTACTCCAACAAGGCCACACCTACTCCAACAGGGCCACACCTTATAATAATGCCACTCCCTGAGCCAAGCACATGTAAACCATCACAAATAGTTTCTTAGAATGTTTGTAAAACTGCAAGGAACTATTATTCATAATGTTATTATATTCCCTGAATATACATGATAGTTATCATCTCAGAAAATTATCTATATATAATTTGAAAATTTACAACACTTTTATTTTGTTTCTTTGATATATGATGAAATGGAAAATCAGAATATTGGTTACCTCACAGTGTTTGGGGGCTGATTCCAATATTCTCCATGCAATTTTCTCAACTCCAATCACTGTGTTGTATAGTTAATCTTCAGAATTTATTCCTTGAAAATTTGAATTTGTATTTTGTCCTTTGACTAAAATAATCCTATCTCTCATGCTATACACAAGATCACCATTCTTGATCTGGTGTATTTGATTTTTACATTTCACATAAAGTGAAATAATGATATTTGCTTTTAATTTATGCTATTAGTGCTATACAAATTACGTAACTAAGAAAATATTAAGAGGAGTGGAGTATGAGATGTGGTATACAAATATGTGGTTTGAATGAGTGCATGATGCTTTACAATGAAGTCTACTAAGTATATTATGAAAAACAAAGTAGTGATATAGGTGCTAATTCTTCACAGATAGCAAGGTGTATTGACTACTTTGATATCAACTTGACAGAATCTAGAGTCATTTGAAAAGAGGTAACTTCAACTGAGAAAATGTCCTCATGTGAGACATTATGTCTGTCTGTCTTTCTTTCTTTCTTTCTTTCTTTCTTTCTTTCTTTCTTTCTTTCTTTCTTTCTTTCTTTTGTATTGTCTTTCTCTATGTGGCACTAGATATCATGGAACTAACTATGGAGATGAGTTTGACCTCCAACACCCAGAAATTTTTCTGTCTTTACCTCCCGAATGGTAGGGTTAAAGATGTGCACCATCATGTTTGGCCATGCATTTTCTTGACTTATGATTAATATGAGAATGCTCAATTAACTTTGGGTAGTGCCACTGAAAGACCCACAATGTGAGGACTCTCCCATGTTCTGTCTCAGGAGAGGTGACATCCCAAATCACTCACAAGAAATGGTCTTGATGCAAACAGCAAGAGGATTTTTATTTCAAGAGTTCTCGGGGCTCACAGTCAAGCACCATGTATACCCCATAATGATAGAGGACTATGGTGCCCCGATGTAGCTGGGAGGGCGAGTATTTAAGGGAAGAAACTTTAGAGAAAGCGTAGGATAAGATCAGAAAGAATGGGGAAGCTGAGTAAACATCATAAGAATGGGGATGATGAATTGCAGATTGTCTCTGACTTGAAATTATTATTATACAGTTATATCACTTGCTTAGTTAAAGTCATACCAAGGTATTTTCCATTAGTTTTGACTATTGTGAAGGGTGGTGTTTCCCTAATTTCTTTCTCAGCCTGTTTATTCTTTGTGTAGAATGAGGTCACAGATTTGTTTGAGTTAATTTTATATCCAGCTACTTCACTGAAGTTTTCTTTCTTTCTTTCTTTCTTTTTTTCTTTCTTTCTTTCTTTCTTTCTTTCTTTCTTTCTTTCTCTCTTTCTTTCTTTCTTTCTAATCAGGTTTATGAGTTATCTAGTGGAATTTTTGGGATCACTTATATATACTATCATATCATCTGCAAATAGTGATTTTTTGACTTCTTTCTTTCCAATTTGTATCCCCTTGATCTCCTTTTGTTGTTGAATTGCTCTGGCTAGGACTTCAAGGACTGCATTGAATAGGAAGGGAGAGAGTAGGCAGCCTTGTCTAGTCCCTGATTTTAGTGGAATCGCTCCAAGTTTCTCTCCATTTAGTTTGATATTGGCTACTAGTATGTTGTAATTCCAGGTCAAAATTCATTATTGAGAGAAGTCAGAGCAGGACCTGAAGGCATAATCTTAAAGCAGAAATGAATGAAAAACACTATTTACTGGGACGCTTCCTGGCTCATGTTCAGTTTACAAAAACATTATGCATCACTGGCACTAGGCCCTCCCATATTAATTATAATTTAAGAAAATTATCCACAGACATGCTCAAAACAAATTTTGTTGCAACAGTTCTTCAATGGAGGTTATTTTTAACCACAGCATGTCAGGTTGACAACCAAGAAAGACAAATTTGACCATTATGTTTTAATCTTGTTTTCTGTTTTACTTATTCACTTAGTGTCCCACTCACAGCTCCCCTCCTGATCAGCCCCTCCTAATCCTTCCCCCATCCCTCCTCATTTCTTCCTCCAAGCAGGTAGGAAGCCTCCTCTGGATATCCCTCTACCCTGGAACTTCAAGTCTCTTCTAGGCTAGGCCTTTTGTCTCCTACTGATGCCAGACAAGGGAGCTCAGCTAGAACATATTCCATATACAGGCAAACCATTTTAGGATAGCCCTCACTCCAGTTGTTTGGGACCCACATGAAAGCCAAACTGCATATCTGCTACATATTTGTAGGAAGGCCTAAGTTCAGTTTGTGTATGTTCTTTTGTTGGTGTTTCAGACTTTGAGAACCCCAAGGGTCCAGGTTAGTTGACTCTGTTGATCTTTCTGTGGAGTTCCTATCCCCTTTCAGGCCCACAATCTTTCCTCCTATTCCTCCATAAGAATCCCAAGCTCCATCCACTGTTTGTGTGAGGGTATCTGTATTTTTCTGAGTCAGCTGCTGGGTGGAGCATTTCACAGGATGACATGACCCTGTCTGCAATCACAGAGTATCATTAACAGTGTCAGGTATTGGTGCTTGCCAGTGGAATGGGTCACAATTTGAGGTAGTTATTGGTTAGTCATTCCCTCAGTTTTTGCACCATCCCCTGTGTCTACATTTCTTATAGACAGGATAAATTTGGGCTTGAAAGTTTTGTGGGTGGGTTGCTGTCCCTATGGCTCAATATGGTTATGATGAAAAATGTAATTAACAAGATACAAGAATACAACCCTAAATGAGAGCAAAGTTTTCATGTGTTTATGATAGCTAGTCATAAAAAGACATGACGGAGTAGTGAGGATGCCAAGTTAAAAAAGAAACTTGGACTTTTGTGGCCATTTTACAAAACATAGTAGAAGTTTGTTAACATGAAATATCAACTGAATCTACAATCACTAGTCTAGTTACATACTCAAAGGAACCTTAATCATCTTCTTTAAAAAGAACTTATTCTCAATACAGGAGGTTTGGGATATCAGTTAAGAGCACCGGTGTTCTTTTTTTATTATTATTTTTATTAGATATTTTCTTCATTTACAATTCAAATACTATCCCGAAAGTCCCCTATAACCCCCCGCCCTTTGCCCTGCTCCCCTACCCACCCACTCCCACTTCTTGGCCCTGGCATTCCAATGTACTGGGGCATATAAATTTTGTTAGACTAAGAAACATCTCTTCCCAATAATGGCCGACTAGTCCATCTTCTAATACATTTGCAGCTAGAGACACAAGCTCTGGGGGTACTGATTAGTTCATATTGTTGTTCCACCTATAGGGTTGCAGATCTCTTTGGCTCTTGGGTAATTTCTCTAGCTCTTACATTGGCGACCCTGTGTTCTGCCCTATAGATGACTGTGAGGATCCACATCTGTATTTGTCAGGTACTAAGGAAGCCTCACAGGAGATAGCTATACCAGGGTCCTTTCAGGAAAATCTTGCTGGCATATGCAGTAGTGCTGTGTTTGGTGGCAGATTATGGGATGGACACCCAGTTCACGCAGTCTTTGGATGGTCCATCCTTTTGTCTTAGCTCCAAACTTTGTCTCTGCAACACCTTCCATGGATATTTTATTCCCTATTCTAAGGAGGAATGAAGTATTCACGTATTGGTCTTCCTTCTTGATTTTCTTGTGTTTTGGAAGTTGTATCTTGGGTATTCTGGGCTAATATCCACTTATCAGTGAGTGCATATCAAGCGACATCTTTTATGATTGGGTTACCTCATTAAAGATATTATCCTACAGATATATCCATTTGCCCAAGAATTTCATAAATTCATTGTTTTTAATAGCTGAGTAGTACTCCATTGATCAAATGTACAACATTTTCTGTATCCATTCCTCTGTTGAGGGACAACTGGGTTCTTTCAAGCTTCTGGCTATTATAAATAGGGCTGCTATGAACATAGTGGAGCATGTGTCCTTATTACCAATAGGAAAATCTTCTGGGTATATGCCCAGGAGAGGTATTTCTGGATCTACCAGTAGTACTATGTCTAGTTTTCTGAGGAACCACTAGACTGATTTCCAGAGTGGTTTTACCAGCTTGCAATCCCAACAGCAATGGAGGGGTGTTCCGCTTTCTCCACATCCTCGCCATCATCTGCTTTCATGTGAATTTTTGATCTTAGCCATTCTGACTGGTGTAAGAGGGAATCTCAGGGATGTTTTGATTTGCATTTCCCTGATGATTAAGGATGTCAAACATTTTTTCAAGTGCTTCTCAGCCCTTTGGTATTCCTCAGTTGAGAATTCTTTGTTTAGCTCTGTAACCCATTTTTTAATGGGGTTATTTGAATTTCTGGAGTTTACTTTCTTGAGCTCTTTGTATATATTAGATATTAGATATTAGTCCCCTATCAGATTTAGGATTGGTGAAAATGCTTTCCCAATCTGTTGGTGGCCTTTTTTTGTCTTGCTGACAGTGTCTTTTGCCTTACAGAAGCTTTGCAATTTTATGAGGTCCCATTTGTTGATTCTTGATCTCAAAGCACAGGCCATTGCTATTCTGTTTAGGAATTTTTCCCCTAGGCCCATATCTTTGAGCCTACAGAAGCCTTGCAATTATATGAGGTCCCATTTGTTGATTCTTAATCTTAAAGTACAGGCCATTGCTGTTCTGTTTAAAAATTTTTCCCCTCTGCCCATATCTTTGAGGGTCTTCCCCACTTTCTCCTCTGTAAATTTCAGTGTCTCTGGTTTATGTGAGGTTCTTTGATCCACTTAGACTTGAGCTTTTTTTTTTTTTTTTTAGATAATTTCTTCATTTACATTTCAAGTGTTATCCAGAAAGTTCCCTATACCCTCCCCCATCCCGGCCCTGCTCCCCTACCCACCCGCTCCCACATATTGGCCCTGGCGTTCTCCTGTACTGGGGCATATAAAGTCTGCATGACCAAAGGGCCTCTCTTCCCAATGATGGCCAACTAGGCCATCCTCTTCTATATATGCAGCTAGAGACATGAGCTCAGGGGGTACTAGTTAGTTCATGTTATTCTTCCACCTATAGGGTTGAAGACCCCTTCAGCTCCTTGGGTACTTTCTCTAGCTCCTTCCTTGGGAACCCTACGTTCCATCTAATAGCTGACTGTGAGCTTCCATCTCCATGTTTGCCAGGCATTGGTATAGTCTCCCATGAGACAGCTATATCCGGGCCCTTTCAACACTATCTTGCTGGCATATGCTATAGTGTCTATGATTGGTGGCTGATTGTGGGATGGATCCCTGGCAGCCACAGTCATTGGGTCCATCCTTTGGATTCAGCTTTTTACAAGGAGATAAGAATGGATAAATTCGCATCCTTCTACATGATAACTGCCAGTTGTGCCAGTGCCCTTTGTTGAAAATGCTGACTTTTTTCCACTGGATGGTTTGATCTCCCTCGTCAAAGATCAGGTGTCTATAAGTGTGTGGGTTCATTTCTGTGTCTTCAATTCTATTCCATTGATCTACCTGTCTGTTGCTGTACCAGTACCATGCAGTTTTATCACAATTGCTCTGTAACACAGATTGAGGTTAGCAATGGAGATTCCACCAGAGTTTCTTTTATTGTTGAGAATAGTTTGTGCTATCCTAGGGTGTTTTTTTGTTTGTTTGTTGTTTGTTTGTTTTGTTATTCCAGATGAATTTGCAAATTGCCCTTTCCAACTCAGTGAAGAATTGAGATGAAATTTTGCTGGGGATTGCGTTGAAACTATAGATTGCTTTCGGCAGGATAGCCATTTTGACTATATTAATCCTACCAATCAATCCATGAGCATGGGAAAATTTTCCATCTTCTGAGATCTTCAATTTCTTTCCTCAAAGACTTGAAATTCTTGTCATACAGATCTTTCACTTCCTTACTTAAAGTCATACCAAGGTATTTTATATTGTTTGTGACTATTAGAATGGGTGTTTTTTCCTAATTACTTTTTCATCCTGTTTATCAGAGTAATTGTGGCTTCATAGAATGAATTGAGTTGAGAATCTTTTGTTTCTATTTTGTGGAATAATTAATAGTTTGAGGAGAGTTGGATTTAGTTCTTCTTTGAAGGTCTGATAGAAATCTGCACTAAACCCATCTGGTCCTGGGCTTTTTTTTTTTTTTTTTTTTTTGGTTGGAAGACTATTAATGTTTCCTTCTATTTCCTTAGGGAAAATGGGAATGTTAAGATCCTTAATCTGATCCTGATTTAACTTTGCTACCTGGTATCTGTCTAGGAAGTTTTCCATTTCATCCAAGTTTTCCAGTTTTGTTGAGTATAGCCTTATGTAGTAGGATCTGATAAAGTTTTGAGTTTCCTCGGGATTTATTGTTATGTCTCCTTTTTCATTTCTGATTTTGTTAATTAGTATACTGTCCCTCTGCCCTCTAGTTAGTCTGGCTAAGGGTTTATCTTTCTTGTTGATTTTCTCAAAGAGCCAGATTCTGGTTTGGTTGATTCTTTGAATATTTCTCTTTGTTTCCACTTGGTTGATTTCAGCCCTAAGTTTGATTATTTCCTGTTGTCTACTCCTCTTCAGTGAATTTGCTTCCTTTCGTTCTAGAGCTTATAGGTGTGCTTTAAGACTGCTAGTGTATTCACTCTCTGGTTTCTTTTTGGAGGCACACAGGGCTATGACTTTTCCTCTTAGGACTGCTTTCATTGTATCCCATAAGTTTGGGTATGTTCTGGCTTCATTTTCATTAAACCCTCAAAAGTCTTTAATTTCTTTCTTCCATGACCAACATATCATTGAATCAGTGAACAACTGAATGTTGTTCAGTTTCCAAGTGAATGTTTGCTTTCTATTATTTATGCTGTTATTGAAGATTGGCCTTAGTCCCTGGTGATCTCATAGGATGCATGGGATAATTTTAATATTTTTATATCTGTGGAGGCCTGTTTTGTGACCAATTATATGGTAAATTATGGAGGAGGTACCATGAGGTGCTTAGAAGAAGGTATATTCTTTTGTTTTAGGATAAAATGTTCTGTAAACGCCGGGTGTAGTGGCGTACGCCTTTAATCCCAGCACTCGGGAGGCAGAGGCAGGTGGATTTCTGAGTTCGAGGCCAGCCTGGTCTACAAAGTGATTTCCAGGACAGCTAGAGCTACACAGAGAAACCCTGTCTCAAAAACCAAAAAAAAAAAAAAAAAAAAAAAATGTTCTGTAGATATCTGTTAAAACAATTTGTTTCATAACTTCTGTTAGTGTCCATGTATCTCTGTTTGGTTTCTATTTCCAGGATCTGTCCATTGGTGATAGTGGGGTGTTGAAGTCTCCCACTATTATTGTGTGAGGTGCAATGTGTGCTTTGAGCTTTACTGAACTTTCTTTAATGAATGTGACTGCCCTTGCATCTGGAGCATAGGTATTTAGAATTGAGAGTTCATCTTGGTAGATTTTACCTTTGATCAGTATAAACTGTCCTTTCTTATTTTTTTTGATAACTTTGGGTTGGAAGTCAATTTTATTTGATATTAGAATATCTACTCCAGCTTGTTTTTTCGGACCATTTGCTTAGAAAATTGTTTTCCAGCCTTTTACTCTGAGGTATTATCTGTCTTTATCACTGAAGTGGTTTTCTTGTAAGCAGCAAAATGTTGGGTCCTGTTTATGTAAACAGTATGTTAGTCTATATCTTTTTATTGGGGAATTGAGTCCATTGATGTTAACAGAAATAAAAGAAAAGTAATTGTTGCTTCCTGTCATTTCTGTTGTTAAAGTTGGGAATATGTCCTTGTGGCTGTATTCTTTTAGTTTTGTTGAAGGATTACTTTCTTGCTTTTTCTAGCGTGTAGTTTCCATCTTTGTGTTGGTATTTTCCCTTTATTATCCTTTGAAGGGCTGGATTTGTGGAAAGATATTGTGTGAATTTGGTTTTGTCATGGAATACATTGGTTTCTCCATCTATGATAATTGAGAGTTTTGCTGGGTATAGTAGCCTCAGCTGGCATTTTGTTCTCGTAGTGTCTGTATAACATGATTCCAGGATATTCTGGCTTTCATAGTCTCTGGTGAGAAGTCTGGAGTAATTCTAATAGGCCTGCCTTTATATTTTACTTATCTATTTTCCCTTACTGCTTTTAATATTCTGTCTTTATTTAGTGCATTTTCTATTCTGATTATTATGTGTTGGGAGGAATTTCTTTTCTGGTCCAGTCTATTTGGAGTTTTGTAGGCTTCTTGTATGTTCATGGGCATCTCTTTCTTTAGGTATGGGAAGTTTTCTTCTATAATTTTGTTGAAGATATTTGCTTACTCTTTAAGTTGAAAATCTTCATTATCATCTACTCCTATTATCCTTAGGTTGGTCTTCTCATTGTGTCCTGTGTTTCCTGGAAGTTTTGAGTTAGTATCTTTTGCATTTTGCATTTTCTTTGATTGCTGTGACCATGTTCCCTATGGAATCTTCTGCACCTGAGATTCTCTCTTCCATCTCTTGTATTCTGTTGCTGATGCTCACATCTATGGTTCCTGGTTTCTTTCCTGGAGTTTTTATCTCTAGATCTGTCTCCCTTTGGGTTTTATTCATTTTTTCCTCTTCCAGTTTTAGATCTTGGATGGTTTTGTTTCAATTCCATTGCCTGTTTGTTTGTGTTTTCTTTCTTCTTCTTTTTTTTTTTTTTTTTTTTTTTTTTTTTTTTTTTTTTTTTTTTTTTTTTTTTTTTTTTTTTTTTTTTTTTTTTTTTTTTTTTCGAGACAGGGTTTCTCTGTGTAGCCCTGGCTGTCTTGGAACTCACTCTGTAGACCAGGCTGGCCTCGAACTCAGAAATCTGCCTGCCTCTGCCTCCCAAGTGCTGGGATTAAAAGCGTCCACCACTACGCCTGGCTTGTGTTTTCTTTTAATTCTTTAAGAGATTTATGTTTTTCTTCTACCTATTTAGCAGTGTTTGCCTGTAGTTCTTTAAGACTTCTACCTATTTAGCAGTGTTCTACTATTATTCCTTGAGGGATTTTTGTGTTTTTTCTTTAATGGCTTCTACCTGTCTAGCAGTGTTCTCCTGTATTTATTTAAGTGATTTATTAATGCCCTTCTTAAAATCTTCTACCACCACCATGAGATATGATTTTCAATCTGCGTCTTGATTTTTGGGTGTGTTGGGGTATCCAGGACTCACTGTGGTGGGCATACTGTGTTCTGATGAAGCCCAGTGTTCTTGGTTTCTGTTAGTATGATTCCTACATTTGCCTTTCCACATCTGGAAATTTCTTGTGTTAATTTTTAAGCTGTCTCTGTTTGGAGCTTGATCCTCCTGTGATTCTGTTAGCCTCTGTCAGCACTCCTTGGAGTCCAACTCTCAACTGAGTGCCAGTGGTCAGAGTACTCTCTGCAGGCAAGCTCTTCACTTGCAGGGCAGGTGTACAGTTGTCTGGAGCTCTGATCCACCTCCTGAGTTCTAGGGTCAGAATCCCCCCTGAAGACCAAGTCTCCTCTGACAAGGAATGTGTCAAGGGGTCTGGGTCTCAGCTTTGTCTCCTGGCTGCGGTTGAAGGCCCTATGGGATCTTGACCAAGACGCTCTGTTGGTTCTATGGACCAAGTGCTCTCAGGTGATCAGTATGTCCTGGGTTTGCTAGGGGTCCTGTGATCCCAAGGTGATCCCAAGTTCATTCAGTGTGGAGAGCACACTGGAGCCATCACCAGCTTCCTCTGGGCTCAGAAGGATGATGGCGGGAGTGGTCCTGACTGGGACAGATCCCAGCCTCTCTTCAGGCAAGGTTCCTTTGTCCCTGTTCCTGCTGGCACAAAACCCTCCGCTATTCTTGAAGCTGATTTTGCGATCCACTCACCAGTGATCTCAAGGTCCTGAGTTGTGGATAGCACTCAGGAGCCCTTAGCAGCCTCCACTGGGCTCAGAAGGAAGATGGCAAACTGGTGTTGTTCATAGGATCTGAGTTCAGTAACTAGCACCCACATTTGGGAATCCACAAATACCTGTAACTACAAATTCAGGGCATCTTACACCCTGTCCTTGACTCCACAGGAACCTATAATTACAAATGTGTACATACAAAGATATAAATACACTACACATAGACAGACTCAGTTAAAAAATAATAATAACAAATATTTAAATCAATACTTATTTTTCCATGTTAATTACATAGTGAATAATATTCACTATGGCCAAAATACAGGTATAACCAAGGATCCCATTGATGAATACATTATGAAATGAAATATGATTCTTCAATATAATAAAATATTTAAGAACTTAACCATATATAGATAAAATAAATATATAGTATAGTTTAAAGATAGAAATTCAATTAAAATTATTGTGTATTAGAAAATAAAACACTACAATATCCTGTCTCCAGATTATGAATTTTATATTATGAAAATCATATACTGTTAAAAAAACTGTGAAAATCAAGTTTCTCAAAACTCTAAGAATAAGTGAAAAAGCAGCAATGTGAGAAATGTCTGTTTAAGAAAAATGGTTGAATCTCTGAAGAAACAAGTACTGTGGCATTTTCATTCACTGTAGCCTCAACCACTTTTTCTGTAACTTTATCATAGCTTTGAAAATGAGCAGCCTTGCTTCTATGGTTTCAGTAAGAAAACAGAGCACCATCAGTCAATGTAAAGGGCAGAAGAGGCTTGGAACTCATCAACGAACATCATCCTAAAAAATTGTCACTATTTTATATGTTTGACAGCTTTTCAGAAAAGTCTATTCTACTGGGAGTGTGGTTATTTAACTTAACTCAGAACTCACTCAGTTTGAAAAACATTCTCTCTCACACACACATGCACATAAACACACACACACACACACACACACACACACACACACACACCAAAAAGCAAACAAAAATTACCAGCAAAACAAAAAATAATTTCCATTATTTACAATTGTAGTTGTCTAAAATAGTGATAACATTAGATAATGTTAAAAGCTCAATATTTAAAGGCAAGATAATAAAAGATCTGAGCTGTGAATACACTCGGCTATGCATCTACCCAGGAAGCTTTACAGTGGGCACTTATCTCTCAAATTTGGATCACCTTAAGGCTCAGTTCAAGGATGAAGTGATTGATGACAGAGCTTTAAACTATCTGAGCATTGGAGGCATGTATTAAGATATCAATAGGGGCCCTTGGCAAAAAGCAAAAGAGGCATCATTTCATGTCATCTCAGAATATCCACAAGCAGAACCCAATGACAACTTAAAGAATTATATACTGTATGGAAATAAGTCATGGAAGTCACAAAGTGAGCAAGTAGAATAAAAGAAAAACTGTATGAGGAATACAAGGTGATTTCTATGTTCACTAATTTTTTTAATAGACTATTCAATTTTAAACAGAAAGAACATAAAAAGGGAAATGGAAAATATAAATCAGGAGCAATCAAATAAAACAATGAATAAGAAATGACTTTAGAAAACATATTTATATATAAGTAGTCCAAAACTGCATAGTATTTAAGTATGTTCAAAACATTAAAGAAAACCATTAAAGAACTTAACCATATATAGATAAAAATAAATATATAGTATAGTTTAAAGATATAAAAAAAGTATTAAAAAAGTCTAAATCAACAGTGATCAACACTTTTAGACATGAAAAATATAAATTAAATTAAAAAATAAGATACAACTCAAAACCAAATGGATGTTTCTTTGACTGTTATCAATTTTCTGCATGGTAGAATCTATAATCACTTGACTGACAGACCTCACATTATAACGGTCTTGGTGGTATTAATTGAGGTGAGAAGATTCAGCCAATACTGGTGGTGCCCTTCCCTGGATGGGAGAAATCATGATTCTTAATGGATAAAGGGTAATGACCACCAGGATGCATTACTCCTTCCATGTTTCTTGATTATGGATTGGATGTGACCAACAATTTCACACTTCTAATGCTTTTGCTTCACTGCTAAGACAGACAATGGTCTAGAGCTGTAAGCCAAAATAACCTCTTCTCTTTTAAATTCTATGTCAGAATGTTTTATATATATAACCACACATAAGGATGGCAAGAGGTGAGCCATGTGAGACTCTTACAATCTTAGCATTTGAAAGGCTGAGAAATAATGCAAATGCATTTGACGCTAGTCTAGAATACTTTGTGAGTTTGAGCTCAGTCTGTGTCGAACAGTGAGACCCTGTCCTTGATAAAAAAAAGAAATAAGTGGCAATGAGATTATTCATACACTGGAAACATTATACACTGCAAATGAAAAATTCTTAAAAAAGAAAAAAAATCTTAAAAGAAATTTAGCAGGGTTTATTTGACCAAATTCACGAACTTGTAGAATTTCTTAGTATTCCAGCCAGCAACATGGATAAAGGATGTTTCTGACCATGAAAATGAAGTCACATACAGAAACCATTTCACTGGCAATGGTTCAGCATTTACATCATAGTGTCATGGACTAATTGATTAGCAACCTCTAAATGACTGAAACTGCAATTCCGTGGTTGAAACTATGGTATGGGTTATAAAAAGATATTCTATCTTGGTTATAATTATTACAGCCACAGAGAAAGATTCAATTTTTTTTGTTTGTTTGTTTTTTGTTTTTTGTTTTTCAATACAGGGTTTCTCTGTATAGCCCTGGCTGTCCTGGAGCTCACTTTGTAGACCAGGCTGGCCTCGAAATCAGAAATACTCCTGCCTCTGCCTTCTGGGTGCTGGGATTAAAGGCGTCCACCACCATGCCCAGCTAAATTTATTTTAATTAAGGAGATATACAGCACAGCAGTCAAATGGAAAACAGTTTGACATAAAAAAAAAACAAAAAACAAAAAATAACCAAAAAAAAAAAAACATGAATACAAATTCAAAAAATCATCAGATCCTACTTTAAAAGCCTCTACCTGAATGAAATGGATAATTTTTTTCACAGATATCAGGTATCAAATTTAAATCAGGATCAGATAAAACATCTAAACAGCCCCATAACCCCTAAAGAAATAGAAGCATTCATTAATAGTCTCCCAACCAAAAAGAGCCCAGGACCTGATGGGTTTAGAGCATAATTCTATCAGAACTTCCAAGACCTAATACCAATACTCTTCAAACTATGCCACAAAACAGAAAGAGAAGAAACACTACCAAATTCATTCTATGAAGCCACAATTTACCTTATACCTAAACCACACAAAGACCCAACAAAGAAAGAGAACTTCAGACCAATTTTCCTTATGAATATCAAGGCAAAAATACCAAATAGCATTCTAACATACCAAATCCAAGAACACTTCAAAGTAATCACCCATCATGATCAAGTGGCTTTCATCCCAGGAATGAAGTGATGGTTCGACATAAGGAAATTCAACAAGTTAGTCCAATATATGTATATGTATATGCATATATATATATATATATATATATATATATATATATATATATATGAAGAAACCACATGGTAATCTCATTAGATGCTGAGAAAGAATTTGACAAAATTCAACATCCCTTCATGGAAAAAATCTTAGAAAGATAGGGAATTCGAGGACCATACTTAAACATAGTGAAAGCAATATACTGCAATCCAGTAGCCAACATCATACTAAATATAAAGAAACATGAAGCAATCCCACTAAAATCAGGGACTAGACAAGGCTGCTCACTCTCTCTCTACTTATTCAACATAGTATTTGGAGTCTTATCCAAAGCAATTAGACAACAAATGGAGGTCAAAGAGATACAAACTAGAAAGGAAGAAATCAAAATATCACTATTTGCAGATGATATGGTAGTATACTTAAGTTACCCCAAGAATTCCACCAGAAATTTCCTAAAACACATAAAAAACTTCAGCTTGGAAAAGTGAAGTAGCTGGGTATAAAATTAATTCAAACTAACCAGTAGCCTTCCTCTACTCAAAGGATAAACAAGCTGAGAAAGAAATTAGAAAAATAACACCTTTCACAATAGTCACAAATAATATAAAATATTTGGTGACTCTAACCAAGCAAGTGAAAGATCTATATGACAAGAACTTTAAGTCTCTGAAGAACAAAATTGAAGAAGATGACAGAAGATGGAAAAATCCTCCATGTTCATGGATTGGCAGGATTAATGTATTAAAAATGGTCATTTTTGCCAAAAGCAATCTACAGATTGAATGCAATCCCCATCAAAATTCTAACTCAATTCTTCATAGAGTTAGAAAGATCAATTTGTAAACTCCTTTGGTATAGCAAAAATCCCAGGATAGGAAAAACTGTTCTCAACAATAAAAGAACCTCTGATGGAATCACCATCCCTGACCCCAAGCTGTACTACAGAGCAAGAGAAAAAAAAAAAAAAAAAAAAAAACAACTGCATGATATTGGTACAGAGATAAGCAAGTAGATCAATGGAATATAATTGAAGACCCAGAAATGAACCCACATACCTATGGTAATTTTTTATTGGATATTTTATTTACTTACATTTCATATATTTATTCCCATTTCCAGTTTCCTCGCCACAAGCCTCCTATCATCTCCTCCCTAACCCTGCCTCTGTGAGGGTGCTTCCCCACCCAGCGATCCACTTCTGCTCAGTGGCCTATCATTTCCCTATACTGGGGTATTGAGCCTCCACAGGACCAAAGGGCTCCCTTCCCAGTGATGCCAGATAAGGCCATCCACTGCTACATATCCAGCTGGAGTCATGGGTACCCCCTCTATACACTTTGGTTGGTGGTTTTATCCCTGAGAGCTTGGGGGTCTTGTTGGTTAATATCGTTGTAGCAGTAGGGTAGGGGCAACTGAGGGTAGCCATAAGATAGTCCCAGATGCCTGGTACCTAAGATATTCCCAGGACCCAACAGGGAGAACTTTAGCTGAATTGTCCAACAAAGGGCAGAGAGAACCTGTAGAGACCATATCTAGTGAATAAGCACAGCCCAAATTTGAGTGATAGGGCCACCCACCAACTTCAAGATTTTTAACCCAGAATTCCTCCAATGCAAAAAAAAAAAAAAAAAAAAAAAAAAAATTCAATGCAAAAGAAGGGAGAAGAAACAGAAGGAAAGGCCATCCAGAGACTGACCCACCTGGGGATCCATCCCATCAGCTGACACCAAAATCAGACACTATTGCTAATGCCAAGAAGTGCTTACTAACAGGAGCCTGGTATACCTTTCCCCTGAGAGCTTCTGCCAGAGCTAGATCAATACAGATGTCGATGCACATAGCCAAATACTGGACTGAGTGGAGGGACCCAATGGGGAAGTTAAGGCAAGGATTGTAGGGGCTGAAGGGGTTTGCAACCTCAAAGGAAAAACAACAATACCTCTGCTCACTTGATTTTTCACAAAGAACTTAAAAGCATACATTGGAAAAAACAAAAACAAAAAACATCATTTTCAACCAATAGTGATGGTTCAACTGACAGTCAGCATGTAGAAGAATGCAAATTAATCCATTCTTATCTCCTTGTACAAAGCACAAGTCTAAGTGTGTCAAGGATCTCCACATAAAACCAGATACACTGAAACTTATAGAAGAGAAAGCAGGGTAGAGTGGGTTGGGGAGCAGGGTGGGGGGAGGGTACAGGGACTCTTGGGATAGCATTTGAAATGTAATGAAGAAAACAAAAAGAAAGAATGAAAGCAAAATTTATAAATGCAGTTTTTATATAAATGTATTACCTCAGTGACTGTCTATATTGGAAATAGTTGTTTTGACTGTTTCTGAAATATCATTTTAATAAGACCCTGGTATATATTTATTATTATAATCTATCTATCTATCTATCTATCTATCTATCTATCTATCTATCTATCTATCTTGTATTAGTTTGTAAATTTAGACATCAGAGGATAGCATTCATTAGTTAGTATATATTTAATTTATTATACTCTATCTATCTATCTATCTATCTATCTATCTATCTATCTATCTATCTACTTATCTATCTATCTTGCATTAGTTTGTGAATTTTGACATCAGAGGATAGCATTCATCAGTTAGTTTTTCTTTTCTGGGGCTGATCTCAGGTTGTCAGGCTTGGCAGCAGGTGCCTTTAACTTCTAAACCTCTCATCAGTCATAGATAAATGTTTATGATTAGTAACTTGAGCTGCTATGGTGCTATTACTTCTGATGACATAACCAAAAGGAAATGTTCCTCAAAGACTGCTATTTTATCTCTTGTTTTACTTTTCAAGCTTATCTTGATACTGATTTTAAGCTTCTAGTTTAAAAACTCAAGGTTGTTTTGAAAGAATGTTTGCTTTTTTTTTTTTTTTTTTTTTTTTTTAAAGCTTTATATTAATTTTTGCCCCAAATGCTTATCATCTGGGAATTTGACATTTAACTTTTCAAATATGGAATGCTGTAGGGATATTTTTTCATTAGGGAAAATTTTCATAGTTGCATAAGTCACACACTTGGCCATGCCTGAGTTGACATTCAGGTAAGAGTAGGATTTCCCATGTTTTCAATAGTTGGAAGACATGATTATTCTTTACAATCAGGAATGGAGCATAGTCTCATGTGCTCATTTCAACTGCCATAACTGTCAAACATTCCAAATGAGTCTTATCTTTCTGGGTTGTCAAGGACATTCTTTCATATAGGAAGGATGTGATAACATATGTGGTTCTGATCAACAGACTGCTATCAAGCAAAAAGTGATCCATCTATACTAATTATGGATCTGACAAGCACTTGTGAGAAGCTAATGAAAGACAGCTGCTTTAGGTGACCTCTCATATCTCTCCAAAAATGTTGCTCTCTCTTCTCTAGTATGGGGCTCTCTCCAGGAGTCATACTCTAAGGAACTTAACAAGAGTGACAGAATAACAGGCATTGAGGTATTATATAAAGTTACAGAGCTAAAATGTGAGGATGGGGTTTCAGGAATAACTAGCTAAACTTCTTGTGTTATTTTCTTATTTGTTGAAGTTGTAAATTAAGGTTGGAAAATTTTTCCACTCTAGTCATATCACTCCTACCACATACACGATCCAGAGCAATGAATCTTTTGGAAGAATTTCTCTAATTCATTTGTGATTCCAAATCTTTATGCAAAGCAAGGCAGAAGAATGAAGATCAAAATGTGGACACTTTGCCCCTTCCTAGAATTAAGAACAAAGCACACATTGAAGGAGTTACAGAGATCAAGTGTGGAGCTGAATCAAAAGGATGGACCAACCAGTGACTGCTGCAGCCAGGGATTCATCCCATAATCAGCCAGCAAACACAGACACTATTGCATACACCAGCAAGATAGTGCTGAAAGGGCCCTGATATAGCTGTCTCATGGGAGGCTATACCCGTGCCTGGCAAACACAGTAGTGGATGCTCACAGTCAGCTATTAGATGGAACACAGGGTTCCCAAGGAAGGACCTAGAGAAAGAACCCAAGGAGCTGAAGGAGTCTTTAACCCTATAGGTAGAAGAACAATATGAACTAACTAGTAGCCCCATAGCTCATGTCTCTAGATGCATACATAGAAGAAGATGGCCCAGTTGGCCATCATTGAGAAGAGAGGCCCCTTGGCCATGCAAACTTTCTATGCCCCAGTACAGGGGACCACCAGGGCCAATATGTGGGAGTGGGTGGGTAGGGGAGCAGGGTGGGGAATGGGGGAGAGTTTAGGGGACTTTCAGGATAACATGTGAAATGTAAATGAAGAAAATATCTAATAAAAATTGGACAAAAATCTAAACCTAAAAAAAAAAGTTAAGGAAAGAGATTATCTTATGTAGTTGTCTGAGAATACTACATGCCAGTGGACATCCTTGCAGTTCTACATTAGAGTCTAAGGTGCAATAAGTAAAAGTGAAAAAAGAAGTTGTAACACTTAAAAAATAGAAAAGTCTGGAGAGATTGATAAAGTAAGGTCACTTGATGCATAAGCATGAGGATCTGAGTTCAAATCCCCATCATTCATTTAAGAATACAATCCAAGTGTGGCTGTACAATTGTAAACTTTTAGTGGATGAAGACAGGAGGGTTGATAGTGCTTTCTGGCGCCAACTCTTGGTTCAGGCTCAGTGACTCAGTGAATGCATTAAGATGGTAGAATACACCTTACTTTTTCCTCTAGCCTATGGCTACACTGATGCTATGAAGAGAGCTCTAGGATACATTAAAACCCCCAACACACAGACCCAAACTCACACACACGCACACACACACACACACACACACACACACACACACACACACATGCGCACACACACACACACACACACACACACACACACACACATGCACACACAATCTCTCAAAACAAAATCATGTGCTAAGACAGTGAGATAGGATTTCTGGCACTTTTTCCTTTTTAGGACCATAAATTTGAACAAATATTCACTGATAAAATATGAACACCTTCACAAGAACCCAAGAATCCAAATTAGAGATAATGACAATCATGATGTCTACAGACATGAAAAAAAAGATGTACAAGAGTAGCAGGAACAGTTTTATATAAACCACTTCAATTTTCCCAGTGACACAGTCTTGAAAACAATACTGTCTATGAGAAAGAAGAAGGAAGTATCTGATTTCATCACAGACCACATTTAACCTTTCCCAATAAACGTCTTCATTAGAAAAACTCTGACAGCTCAGTAACATCTACCTCAGTGTTGACTTAGTCACAGGGGCATTCAGTTGATGCCCAGTCCACATAAGCTCTGATAACAATATAAAAAAGAATTAATATCTAATTTATATAGCAAACTAAAACAGCTGAGCAGTGAAACATTTAACAATTGTTAAATAGGAAGGCATAATGAGCTGTATTTTTGTAATGGAGTTGTACAAATGGCTAGCAGATATATTAAAAAATAGGCACTATTACTAATAATCAGGAAATTGAAGAGCAAATCACAAGAATATACCACCCATTAATAAGATCACTTTTGGAAAGAAAAGTTGGCAAACCTTAAGCATCTGATTAAAAAACGTAATCACATTTAATAAATAATAAGATTGTTTTGGAAAACAAACAGAAGTACCTTACATTTAAAAAATAGAAATGGCCTGATTTTAAAATTCCAATACTAAGTAGAAGTACAAATTAAACACAATCAGTACCTCAAAGAGATCTAGCATTCAAAAATAATTATGGAATTATACATAATAGTCAAGTTTGAGATTTAACTTGTGTTCACCAAAACATGCATGACTTCAAAAAGCTGTGCCTCTTTTCCATAATAGAATATTATCCAGCCATAAATACATGGCAATACTATCATGTACAAATTGATTAATCTAAAATGTATTATGCTACCTGCAACAAAACACAAGAAGACAAATACTGCATTATCTCTCTTGTTTGTGGGTTATAAATGTGTCTGGTACATAGAATTAGACTGGAGAATAATGTTACCAGCTAAGATGAGGAGAAAAAGGAGATGATGGGCAAAGAATAAAATGTTCCAATCATACATGATAAATTCTGTTAACAAGCAATATTGAGATTAGGAACAAGTGTAATCCTCTATCTTATCCTTGAAGTTTGTTAGAAGAAATTTGACCTAAAACAAACAAACAAACAAACAAACAAACAAAGAATGAGCAGATGAATATGTTGAAACTTGATTATAGGAATCATGTCATAATATGTTTTACAGTATACTTTCACATTGTGCTATTTAAATGCACACAGTTTTTGTCACATAAATCCCAGTAATATTGAAAAGTAAGTAAATGCAGAAACAAAACAAAAGTAGTCAGAGGATCTTAAAAGCAACTGTCTAATTTGCTGTGATCAATGAAAGCACACTGTCTGCTTACATTGTTTATGAAAATCATTTTGGTTACATGCTGGAATTAAGGCAGTTTAAATGAAATCAAACAAAATACAAATATGTGTCTAAAACTACATAATGTACAACTGTTACAACTCTACTCATAAATGCTCAGATTATGGGGCAAAGAAAGAACATTCAAAGAGGCAATAGGTTATCTATCCTTTAGTGAAAACCAGAAGTGCTCATCAAGGGTCTTAGAAAAAAAAATGCAATGCTCTAAGCTAAAATTATATATATATGGGTAATATAAAATGTTCTATATATACACATATATCAACTTTTCCCCTCTTAATGTTCTTAATAAAATAGTAATTATTCTAGGGAAAATAGATAATAATTGCTTAATATTTAAATATAATCTACATTTATGAAACTGTTATATATTTTTCAAGTTCTTATTCTTGCTTTTTAATATTGTTTTAATTTTATTATCATAAGACCACAATATATAATCTGCCTAAACATTTTTTGTATAAAATTTTGTAACGTTGCCTATGTAGTATCACAATACAACCTTACAACTACATAATTATAACCTTAAGCTATAAACTATGACACTTTGTATGGCATTGCCAAATTGATAGGTCATTACTCTTTGTTCTAATTAGTCTCTTTCCCACATTGTCCTTTTCCATCTTCTTAGCCAAAAACTTACTGATTTCCTCTCTCATCCTTAAATATTCTCTCCTCTTCCTTTTATTTCATGTCATGAGTTTAACATTATTCTTTCAGAATCTGTAGAAATGTGACTTCTATACCTTGATTTCCAAGGATGCCTCAGAAATTATTTTACCAAGGTTTGTGTGCAGGAGGAAAGTCATCACAAAAATCTCCAATTAAAGAATGTTGACCAGAGTTATGGGAGAAGCCTACTTCCAAGGTTTCAAACAGAGATTAAGCAGTAAGCCAGTACTAGTAACATGACAGAACTCCAGCCAATTGGCTTCAACATATCAGAGCTATGTATGTGTTGAGTTCAGAAAATCCAGTGAGTTAATGTCTCATGTGAGCTCCTGAGAATTTAACTACTCCCCATGAAGGTTTTGTATTTAGGACACTGAAGGGCTGGATGATTGTCAAGCTTCCTGGTTTAACATAGTTCAACCCCTTTGGTTATAGACTTACTTGAAGCCTTTACCTCTTCCACCTTTGCATCTTGGTTTCTTAATCAAATACCTCTCCTGTGCTTGTCTTTCCATTTGACTTTAGAAGTATATAATCGAATTTCATGGGTTCTCATCTAAATGATAGATGATACCTTGAACTTTACTCTTGTCGTGTTTAAAAAGGACTTTGCTTCTGTTTGATGGCATATGGTAAAATGAATCCACCCTTTTGTAGTTTAGGGTAAGAGTAAAATTAATGTATTTTACTGTAAAAGTTAGATTAATATTGTAATGCTAGTGGTAGATTGCTTTGATTTGAAAAAGTATCCCCTTACAATTCAACGATTAAGTACCTTACAAAAGAGGGCCCATGCAGTATTTGCCCTCTATATTTGAAAACAAAGAGAGTAAGTTAATCTATTATCATGTTAATATTGGACCTCTCAGTTCCTATAACTCTGAGAAAATAATTGTTCTCATCTTCAAAAATTTCTTAGTCTTCACTATTCTGTTAGTGAAATATAAATGGACTGACAAAGATGAATCTGGGCATTTTTGCTCAGTTAAAGATTGAGCTCAGTGTTATTTCCAGAAGATAGATCTGCTTTGATCATATTTGATATTTAAATGAAAGTCAAATTTTATATTCAGACATCTAAGCAAGGGCATTTGAGATATTATTTCTGTATTCATTACGCATTCATTTGATTCATGACTATGACCACTGATATATTATCCATTAATATAGGTTTTCTTCCAGAGACACTTGTAAGCTTGACATTTTAACATCTGTGCCTGTTGTTATGACAATTCCAGCAAGACATATTTTACATGCATGGGGGAAAATAAATTGTCAGTCAAACCACTGAATTTATCTAGAAGAAATGTGGAATAGCTTTGAGGAAAATTCATATATTTGTCAATGATCAACATCCATTGCAAACTTTAAGGTTTCTTTATTACATGAACTCTCCCTGTCCCGCAAAATCCTCATTAAAAAAATACAAAAGTAATCTCCCTTCTTGGGATCATAGAATACAAATGACAATGCTTCTTCAAAGATTTTTTTTTAATTCACACCTTTTTCTTACATGAGTTCTATAGATCCATATTGAGATTTCCATACTTAAAAATTTTATTTGTTTGTTATATTATGTAAGTACACTGTCACTGTCTTCACACACACCAGAGGAGGTCATCAGATTCCATTCCAGATGGTTGTGAGCTACCATGTAGCAGCTAGGAATTGAACCCAGGACCTCTGGAAGAGCAGTCAGTGCTCTCAACCACTGAGCCATCCTTTCAGTCCCTTAATTCACTCTTTAAATTCTCATTTACACACATGAACTATTTCAGTGGATTGTAGTAGGAGGTAATTAATGTAAATGGCTTAGTTATGTTTACAGAGTATTATAAATTCAGAATAAATATTAGCACTTAGTAAGATCATCTATATGAGGACAATGACAACATAGTAACAATGATGATTATCATGATTGAAATAGTAACTACATCATTGATAATCCAAGTCTCAGAGTCTTCAAAACTCTTGCTGTGCTCTTAAGAGTTAACTACAGAGCAGAGCTGCTGCAGTAGGGTCATCTACTTTCCCAGAAACTAATGGTGTGTATGTTGTGTCATATCTCAACTAATGACTATACCTTTTCATTTGGTTCAGGTTTCTCTCCTGCTGGTCATATAGCCACCTTATGGCCAATGCTCATTGCCTGTTTTAATTTTCTATTGGTACATTTGTACATTTTTTTATTATGATTTCTGTTTGCCTATTATTTCTTAGTATATTCAATATGTTTTATTTCTCATAAAATAACTCTAAATATCGTATAGTTTTAAAAATAGAAGTATACACTGTTAATGACAAAGAAAAGTTTAGAATCTCCATTTATACACTGAAGGAATGTTGGCGTCAGGGAGTATTTTCATATGCTACAGGGTAAACATAAATATTAGAGAATTTATTTTGCACTTGTGTTTTTGTATAATACAATAATGGAGAATTAACAAAAGCTATGTAGTCTGTCAGACAGCAATAAAAGTCTGGCTTTTGTAGTTCTTGGCCAATTGATACTTCAGACCATTCTTTATCTATGAAATTTACAAATGGTCTCTATCTGAAGAGGAAGAGGCTATGTGAAAAGATGAGAATATAAACTTCTACTTTGGATTTATCACTCCATATCATTATATCATTATATCCAGTGTACTCTAAATATAACTGTAGAATATTCTGGAATTTATATTTATTTATGTAACTAATGGATCCTCCAACTTCCTTGTCTATCTCTTTTAGTATTATATTACTTTTATGTATTTTGAAGTATTGATATACAGGTGTACCTGGGGTTGGTTGGTTTTTCTTTGTTTTGTCCTCTTTCTTTTTTATTCACTCAGTGCTTTAGAACATTTACTCCATCATTCTCTGGTCCTCAGGGGTGTGGTGTGAAAACAGTTTAGATTCACTTATTAACAATGGAAACCTGAAGCTCACATAGGTCAGTCCAATTTTTAATTGTCTGTTTATTGGTTGTAGAAACAGACTCTTTCTTTCTAGACCCATGTGGACTGTAGCTCACAGATATTTGCCTTCTCTTACCTCTAGAGGGCTGGGACTAAATGTCTAGCACAAACAGCAATATTGCAATATTGAGAATTATTTTTTTTTTTTTAGATTGCTAAGCAATAAAAAGATATGATTCAATACTGGTAATCATGACATATATTTTTGCCCCATAGGCAAATATAAATAATTTTATTATCCCCTAGATTCATATAAATAATAATCACAATAAATTATCCACCGCTTTTTTCTTTCAAAAATCATTACTAGATTGAAGACATTTAGTCAGACATTAGTTTTAAACATTGAATTAAAATATAGTTATATGTTTGGTGTTGAACATTGTCAGTTCTCTATATTCCACCCCTAAAAATGTTTTCACCAGCTTTCCTTCACTTCCCTATATCCAAATGGAGGCAGTGTAGTTAATACATATTTTATAATTTTCATTTAGAATATAATTCAGTGAAAAATTTAAATAGTAAATAAACATTGTTAGAACTTTAAAATTTCCTCCTATTAATAAATTATGTACCTATAATCTATTTTTAAAGATAATTGGTGCTTTAAGTAACCTCTAAGACATCTTATCTTGATATTCTATTATTCTATAATTTTAGTCATCTCCATAATAAGTCTGGGTAGGCTATCAGTTTAAAGAAATATTACTTTGTTTTCAATGTCTAATGTAAGTACTACTTAAATCATCATCTTTGTGACTATAATTTCAATTCTTCTCAGAAACTTGAAGTAGCTCAGATTATTATTTTTTTTTTCTATGTTGCTCTTCCTTGTGGTAGTCCTTATCATTCTAGACTAATTTCTTTAATTAACTGTTTTAGTGATGAGTTGCATAGGCTACTGCTTCTCATCAATTTTTGAGAAAAACAGTTAGAAATATTATAGGTGTCGAAAACAGTTTGTTTTACGAATTTCTTGTTATGTGGTAGTTGGCAAGGGTCCCAGCAGATAGGAATGGACTTAGTAAACATTATTAGTTGATTACCTGCTGTTATTCTTAGCAAGTGTTTTCTTTCAAAATTCATTGGGAGATCTCATTTGGCTCCATTTTAATAGATCCTGAAACTTGGTGTCTTAGTGAGGGTTTACATTGCTGTGAAGAGACACCATGTCTAAGGTAAAAGACAAAATTTAATTGGGGCTGGATTACAAGCTCAGATGTTCAGTCCATTATCATCTATGGCAAGAAGCACAATAGCATTTAGGGATGCAAGGTGCTGGAGGAGCTAAGAGTTCTGCATCTTATTCTGAAGATAAACAGAAGACTGGAATCATCAGAAAGCTAGGAAGAGGCTCTCTAATCCCACTTATTCAGTGACATACTTCCTCCAATAAGGTCACAGGTACTCTAACAAGGCCACACCTCCTAATAGTTCAAAACCCTGAGCCATGCATATTTAAATCATCACACCTGATTTGTAAAACTGACAAACAAAATTAGTAGAAAGAACAAGAGAAGTTAAAAACATTGTTCTCACCGAACCCTACATAATAAACCAAAGAAAATATAAAAATATAACAATTCTCTTTATTCCTTTATATTTCTTTAATGTTTAAAATGAACACATGATGTTCTAATTAACTCACAAATATGAATACAACATATGTTTAAGGAATTCACTCAAACACCAATTCTATTTTAATAATTTTTATTTAGTTTGAACTATTTTATTGAAAAAATATTTATACAGTATACTTGATTAAATTTTTATTAGATATTTTCTTTATTTACATTTCAAATGCTATCCCAAAAGTTACCTATCCCCTCCCCCTGCCCTGATCCCCCACCTAACCACTCCCACTTCCTGGCTCTGGCATTCCCCTGTACTGGGGCATATAAAGTTTGTAAGACCAAGGGGCCTCTCTTCCCAGTGATGACCGACTAGGCCATCTTCTGCTACATATGCATCTAGAGACATGAGCTCTGGGGGTACTGTTTAGTTCATATTGTTGTTCCACCTAATGGGTTGTAGACCCCTTCAACTCCTTGGGTAATTTCTCTAGCTCCTTCTTTGGGGGCTCTGTGTTCCATCCTATAGATGAATATAAGCATTCCCTTCTGTGTTTTCCAGGCACTGGCATAGCCTCACTGGAGATAGTTTTATCAGGGTCCTTTCATCAAAATCTTGCTGGCATATGCAATAGTATCTGCATTTGGTGGCTGATTATGGGATGGATCCCTGGGTGGGGTAATCTCTGGATGGCCCATCCTTTCGTCTTAGCTCCAATCTTTATCTCTGTAACTCCTTTCATGGGTATTTTGTTCTCTATTCTAAGAGGGAATGAAGTATGCATACTTTGCTTTCGTTCTTCATGATTTTCTTGTGTTTTACAAGTTGCAGCTTGAGTATTCTAAGTTTCTGGGCTAATATCCACTTACCAGTGAGTGCATATCAAGTGACTTCTTTTGTGATTGGGTTACCTCACTAAGGATGATTTCCTCTAGATACATCTATTTGCCCAAGAATTTCATAAATTCATTGTTTTTAATAGCTGAGTAGTACTCCATTTTATTCTCTAGTTCCTCCCAGATCTTCACAAATCTCTCTAGCCACCCAAATTTATGTATTAGGATCTCTTCAAATAAAGAACCAATTAAGAAGCTTACATAAAACTGAAAGAAATGTAAAACTCACAAAATTGTAAAAATGAAACCAATAATTAAAATACTGGTAAAACAAAAGGTCAAAAATCCTCTATATAAATACCTTCAAGTTTGTTTTGTTCTAACCTGAAAAGGGTCCTTCCATGAAGTATACCTAATATACCCAATGTGAAATCTATCAGAGAAAACTAACTTTTCTTTTTCCAATCAATATCAGTTGCATGTAGACTCTTGGCAAGGGTTAGGGGTACATTTCCATTTCCCAAAATCATTTCCCACTTCCCTCTGATCACACCTGTGTACCCTACTTGCTTCTTTTTCCTTATTCATGGCCACTTTTCCTTTGATTAACTAATATATGCTAACATGTCTATTGTGTTATACTGTATATATATATATATATATATATATATATATATATATATATATAATTATGTTCCTAAATAGATAAATATAAACCATTCAGTTTCTATAATTCTACATATCTATGCACATAATTTACATATGGATGAGTATAATTTATGAGTCATGAAAAAATATCTAATTTTTTTTATATTTCAAACTCCTTCAATATTTTTTCTTTTCTGTGGTAGATAGTGAATAAAAATTTAATTGATACTTAAAATGTGAAACCCTGGGCAAAGTTCCATTATTTCTGAATCACAATATGAAAAGTTAATTATATATAATTTACATATATTATAAAATATAGTTTAATATATGTTAATATATACTTATATAAGTACATACACTGGACATATGTGTATGTGTATATATGTGTATATATGTATATATACACACACACGCACACACACACACACACACACACACACACACACACACACACACACACACAGAGTATTGGCCACTTAATAATGGCTTACCAGTTGGGGGATATTTTATCCTTGGGAAACTTTTAACATATCTTAGTTGCCTATAGTTTTTTTGTCTATGGTTGAACACCCATGGCATTTCCCCATTCCATGATAGCATGTCTATTCGTTATATTCTTGGTCAGGCCTTGATTAAGTAGCCATGATCTTGAAACTTCATGGATGTAGCTTTTGTGGTAATTCAAATTACTTCTTCTCTTTTCTATTGCTCCTTTATCCTGCCCACATTCTTACCCTGCCATGATTTCTTTTTTTTTTTTTTTTTAATTTCCTATTGTCTCCTGTTATTCCAGGTAAAATACAAAATCTATATATCTTAATGAATCATTCTACATATAGAATTGCCATTCAGAAGCAATGGAGCTTTTCCCACGTTTTTATATTGTAACTATCAATTTCATTTTTATTCACTATCTACCATAAGAAAAGAAAATGTTATGAAGTAGTTTGACCTATAAAAATAGGTTAAGATCCTTTTCTTGACTCACATGCCCTTTGTCTGCCTACCATCTGTCTTAGTTACCTAATAGTATGATTCTTCTTTCATCTCCCTTTTGAATTTCATGATATGCGCAAACATTTACCTGCAATTTTTCTATCCTTGTTATTTGGAACAAGTCATGTTCTACAAATAATCAAAGGAATTGTGGTGAAATCATGGTTTTACAGCAAAATCTGAATATGAAAACACTATTGGTGACTATTATATATGCAATGTACTGATAAAATTGCATTATAAAGATTTAAATGTGTGTGTATATAAGCTCATTTAAAATTGAGAATGTATATTAATAAAGATTTCAGATAAAGTGAAACTAAGTTTTTCACAACAGTGCAGGTTTATTAAGCTACCTTAACACTGTGTTTTAGCTACAAAGAGACTGATTCAATCAAATGCTTGAAAAGCAAAAATAGATATTAATGTATTTTGCAGGATATTTGACAACTTTGTGAACCCTGATATTTTGTTATTTACTAAAAACAAGACAAAACAAAACAAAACAAAACAGACAAAAATACCCAAACTATTTCTAGTTGAGATATGGCTCAGCCCTTTGTACATACCATTAATCCCTCCAGCTAGGATACAGACATGTCCTTACAACACACCTTTAACTCCCAAACAAAGGAGATAACATTAGTTTGTATGAGGAAGCATCTATGTTTAAAAGTTATATCTAATTGTGTGGCAGTCAATGTGAAAAAAAATCATAGAAAGACTCTACAGAATATGATATGCTTAACTCTCACAAGAAGAGAGAGGAAAGGGAAGAGAGAGCGGGTAAAGAAAGAAGAAAGAAGGAGGCAGTTTTACCAGGATTTTCCTGGAGACTTCAAAATGTGAACAAGCTAGACACACATAAACAAAATGACCCAGAAAATGAGAAAGAGTCAGGAGATTAGCACAGATTGCTAGACTTAGTTTGAAGTCAAAGATACAAAAAGTCAGAGGCCAAGAGAGAAGCAAGATTGAATCAGTTACCTTGGGGAAGAGTTTGAGCCAGAACAGCTGAATTGACTAGTGAGCAAGAGTTCCCAAAGCACAAGAAAGTGGGAGTTTACTCAACAGTAAGTCTCAGAACTAGAAACCATTCTAGGCCTAGATTAGATTGTACAAAGGTAGAAGATTCAAGAAACAGCCCTACCTAGAAGATTCCAGGATGAGGCATGGCTAGAAGATTCCAGGACTAGGCCTAGGTTAGCATGCTGAGGCAGTAAGCCTCTGAGATGACAATTAGAGCAGAATAAAAGGTATTTATACAAATATACACACAAACATAAATGAACATTGGTTGCACAGTATTTATCTGTATGTATATAAAGATCAAATAAAAATGGCTTTTGTCATTAAGAAAAAGTTAACGGAAATCAAGCATTCTAAAATATATGAAAATTCCTATTTTAATTATTGTATATTTCTTTGAGTTAATGCTTTCAATAAGTAGAACAATTAAAAGTCCTAGAGTTTATCCAAATCTTCCTTTAATGTGGATTTATTATCACACCTAATGTAGGTATATAAATAATAATTAAGATGATAAAACTACATATATTCAAATATAACCATATTCATGAAACAGAAAGAATCCACTACAGTAAGAATTGTGTGCCTCCAGAGTGGAACTAAAAGCCATAGATGATTTTTTTGCCAGGGCTTTAAATCTGAAGAATTGTTAAGCTCAATTTAAAATTGTATTTGTAATCTGAATGTTTATTCTTTTCTTTCAATTATTTTTATTTAATTTTTTTATATTTGTTCCTGGAACATTGTGCAATAATATTTTAAGACTGGTTAACTCATCCTTATGTTTCTCACTCTGCAAATAAAATTTTATGTCTTAGCAAATTTCATCTTCAATTTTTTATTTATCTTGAATTTAAATTACTTAAATGATGTGATGTGGGACTTTTGATCTGATGAGATTTTAGACATTTATTTGATGCCCTTTAGGATTGTCTTAGTTTATTTATATACACATGTTCATACACACATAAACACACACACACACAAAGACATACACACATTGATGTCATTACAATACCAGTAATTGGGGACTATATAAACAATATAAATTCATTGCTGTCATGGTTCTGGAAAGTGATCAATCCAATATCAGTGTTTCATTTCATAGAGAAGTCCATTGCTCTACATCATCTCTCATGGAATGTGGAAATAAGTATCCATGAGACAGAAAGAGGAAATCTTGGCAGCATTAACTAGACATAGCCCTCATGATGAAATTATTATTCTACAAACACATGTAAGGTTTAATATGAAATTTCTAATAGTCATTTGAACTACTGGCTCCAGAAAAACATGTTGTCATATTCATTACAATACAATAGTCCCAAAATATTAAAACATTTCAACATCAACTTCAAAGTCAAATATTTTAATATAACTAATATCTGAGTGATATTCAAATACAACACATTCTGACACATATTCATCAAGCTGCAATACATGAATTGAAATAAAATATGTACTTTTAATGTAGTGGTAGCATACGCATAGGCACAAGTGAGACAGTGCCATTTCAAAAATGGCATTCAAAATACAGTAAACTACATTGAGAATTCATCTATCTTAAGACACAGTTATACCATTCCTGTACATATATCCCAAAGATGCTCCACCATACAACAAGGACACTTGCTAAACTATGATCAAAGCAGCATTATTCATAATAGTAAGAAACTACAAATAAAGTATACTTTCCTCAACCAAAGAATGAACCAGGAAAATGTGGTACATTTATACAATGGATTATTACATTAAAAACAATGACATCATGAAAGTTGTTGGCAAATGGATTTAACTATAAAAGATCATCCTGAGTGAGGTAACTCAGATTCAGAAGGACAAACATGGTATGTATTCATTTATAAGTGGATATTAACCATGAAATAAAGGATAACCATATTAAAATCCACATATCCAAAGAAGCTAAGTAACAAAGAGAGCTCAATGGAGGAAATATGAATCTCACTGTTAAGGATAAATGGAACAGATATATGGGTAAACATGTGGAGGGAACTGTGGGGTATGGGAACAAAAGGGATCAGGTAGAGGAAGACAGAGTAAGGGAGTCCTAGAAGATACAAATGGATCGGGGAGACCATCTCTGAAATAAGTTAGAAACCAAGGACAATGGAAACTCCCAGGAATCATTGAGGATGACCATAGCCAAGACTCCTAGCAATGAGGCATATGGATCCTGACCTGGCTATCTCCTGTAACCAGGCAAGATTTCCAATGATGGGATTGGGACACCAACCTAGCTACAAAACATTTAGACCTACAATTTTTCCTGTGTCCTGCCTACAAGTTGTGCAGGGACATGAGCCTAGCATAATAGTCATCAGAGAGATTTTCACCCAGCAACTGATAGAAACAGATACAGAAACACACAACCAATTAAGCAGAGCTTGGTTGAACTGGAAGGATTGTAGGAGCCAGCAGGTAAAGGACATCACAAGAAAACCTACAGAATTAACTAACTTGTGCCCATAGGGGCTCCTAGAGACTGAACCAATCAAGCAACCTGCATGGGACTGACCTAGGTACTCTGCACATATGTCCCATTATATGGCTTGATCTTCAAATTGGATTCCTAACAGCAGGAGGAGTATCTGCCTTTCACTCTGTTGCCTGCCTTTTAAACCCTTTCCTCCTACTGGGCTGCCTCCTCTAGTCTCAAAGGGAGAGGATGTGCCTAGTCTTAGTGCAACTTGATATGCCAGAACTGTTCAGTGTCTATAGGAGTCCTCCCCTTTTCTGAAAAGAAACTGAGAAGGAATGGATCAGGCTGGGCTGGGAAGGAGAGTAGGGGAGGCAAGCTTATATTTGTTGTTTAGAAACTGTTCAATTGATAAAATACCCTTTTAAAACCAGTCTTATTAAAAAGCAGACATATATTGATGATACCTCAAATTATATAAAAATAATATATGGAAATTTAAAGAGGTCCAAATATGCTACCATTTCACATATTTTATTATTTCATATATTGGTGGGAAGCAGGGAATGATGGTTGGAATTCCAGGTAAGATTTTCTAATCCAACTCCTTTTGCTAGAGGGTGTTTTCAGCACCATTAGGATTAACTTAGACTCAGCTTTCAATGTATCAAATTTGTTTACTTTGTTGCTAAGACTACAGGGCCAAGGTTACTCTGAAGTTCATCACAGAAATCAATGCTTCATGATGGCCTATAGTTATTTTAGGCTTACAAGAAATCAGTCATTTTCAAGATTGGTTATATAGTTAAATGTACAATTTGCATGCATTATAAGTCATGAATTGATTTTTATGCAGCAGTAGCTTGCTTTAAAACATTTCCTTTCATTCTTTCAGTCTCAAACAGTCTGAGCTATTTTTTTTTGATATCTACATTCTTGCCATTATTGAATGAATAATAATAATCCACTAAGGAATTTTGAAAATTGGTTTGAATGTGCTGAAAAGGAAAAAGACAAAGGGCAAAAAAAGTGTATGCACACATATTGTCAAACCCTTGGCACTAGATATAGAGTTCGCTTCCCCAATTCTAGAGGTAAATAGAAGTCAGCAAGGTCTGGGGACACACATTTAGGTTCCCTTAAATTTATTCTTCCATTGTTTTTCACTTTTCAAATTCATTGGCAGAAACTTAAGATAAGAAGTGAGTTATAGTATATTTGATGTTTCTCTTCTGTTGGCTTTAAATACTATTTATTGACATTTCTAAACAACAACATCTGTCCATCTGTTGCACAGACTGGTGAATGACTTAACCTGAAAATAGAAAGTATACTACTAGGTACATTTTCCAGGTAAATGGAAATTAGAGTGGCACATGGAGATTAAAATCACATCAGAAAAATCATGTGTCAGAACTTACTATATACACCTGATCAAGGAAAGTGTATATAACTCCCTTAGTACTTACAAAGAGCCAGACACTTATAAGTAAGACAGTAATGATCACCTTTCATCTGATAGCCAGTATATTATTGTTATAATTTGTTCATCTTCCATCTTTCTGTTCTCTTGCTGCCATCTGGAGATATCTACCTATCCACCCTGATCTGAACTCTTCTCTGCATTTCCTTTCTCAATTCCCACTCAACAGTGATCTGATTCCACAGCAGCAGCCTTTTCTGAACACCTTTGGGTTTGGATTTCTTATCTTACCAATGCATATTCCATTTACATTTCAGTAAGCCCACTTGTGAAGCATCTTTAATCCTGCTGCTTTCTCTTTGTCTCTTTACATCCATTTCTGTAATCTATATACATTTATATAGAAAGACACGTTTCTATTTGATGTATCATGTGAATGTTAATATTAGTAATTAAGGTAACAATAACTTGCCTTGACCAGCTTACCAGGAAAAGCAACAACATCAGGCAAATTGCTGCCTTTGAAACTGTCATACTTTTTAAAAAATTACTGCTGATCAATACATTCTGACATTATGGAAAGAATCAAGTGGGTTCTTCTATGTTTCTGGAATTGCAAACACAACAAAATCTACTTGGTTAATCAGTCTTGTAAAAGGTCCAGCAAAGGATACTGCTCTGTATCCAGGAATTTTGTTCACAACATACATACATATTATATTTCTGTCTGCTATGTTTATACAAAATAAAAAGGTGAGAAAGCCATAAAAATATTGTTGCATAACAACTAAAAATGACAATATATACACGAATAAGTCGTTTCATGAATGACATGGTTTCATGAAATCAGAATGCTCTTTCAGCTACAGAAGTCACAAGAATAAAAGGGACATTTTCTAAGCCCTAAGTGATATTTCTTCAGGGAACAAGGAAACAAAAAGAGCACTTTCTGTTCTCATACAATGACCAAGATTTTTTCACACACACCTGCGTCTCTTTGCCTCATAATGTCTCTACAAATTGGCCTCAAGAGCACAAATAAAGCACAAAGAATGAGAGTTTCTATGTCAAACAAATGGCAGAAGAATTCCAAATTTTAATTCAAAGGGAACCCCAGATGGCTCACAAGTTTGCTAAATCCACAAACTATATATAAAAAGAAAAAGAACAAAGCCAAGTCAGCTGTATACTACTGGCAAGGCTTACCATGGAAACAGTGTTTAGCTTTATGAATTCCAATTAAACACACACACACACACACACACACACACACACACACTCACTCACAAAATCATTGACATTTGACAAAAAGGAAATGAAGTGAAGAAGGCACTAGCAAAACTAGGGTTCCAAAGCTGCAGAGACTATTTCCACCCTTCCTAATGAAAGGACAATATAAACCCCATTTGTCTCCATTTATGAACCCTATTGGTCTCTATTTTAAAGACCAGGCCTGATTTCAAAAAAGGCCTTAAGGCACCAGCTTCAGGAATAGACCATGAGTCCCAGAGACTAAGTCATAAGACACCATCTCTAGGAACAGACCATAAAATCCAGAACAAGATCATAAAACCCCATCCTAAAGAACAACCTGGGGATAATCACAAAAATGGGGAAATATTTTTTGTCAGAATGGGCCATCTGTGCTGGGCAGCCCTATTTCATCACATGGTTGAGCATTAATGATAAAGGAATGCAGACCACCCACCACCTGTGACACCCCCAGCACCCACCAATGAAATTTTAGATTACCTAATCCTTCTAGTGAGTTCCCCTGGTTCCCTATAAGAAGGCCTGCATGTTTTTTTTTTTCTGGGTTTGCCAATTCAGAGAATGGTTGACTTTAGCATGCTGGTTGTTTCTGCAGAATAAATGCTCTTTGTTTTTGCATGGGTCTTCCTTTAGCGATTTGTGAACCCTTACACTGCTTTTGCAAGATTATTGAGTGCCAGCAAAAATTCTGAGAGTTGTAAACAAAAGTTCCCAGTTCTCCTGTGTTGAACTTTTTACATAGGCTGATTAAAATTTCCATGATTGTGGAGAGATTAGAATGCTGTAAGTTCAAAGCCTAAATAAAAATTATCTTGGTCTATCTTGGCCTCTTGAATGACCATTTCCATCCTGTATGTCACTTAGCAGTATTGTCACCATTACATAAAAATCCTTTGGAATGTGTTTTAGTTTGCTTTCTATAGTTGTGATAAAGCACCATGGGCAAAACTAACTTGAAGAGGAAAGGGATTATTTCAGTTTACAACTCTTAGGTCATAGTCCATCATTAAGGGATTGAAGCCACAGTCATATAGTAGGAACTGAAGCAGTGAACAAATGCTGGTTGCTGGCTTTTTCAACCTGATATATATATATGTACATATACATATACATATACATATACATATACATATACATATACATATACATATACATATACATATACATATACATATACATATACATATACATATACATATACATATACATATGCATATACATATACATATACGCTATCAAGGCACACAGTTGTGGAACTGCTTCCAGTGGTTGAGCACTCCTACATCAATCATCTGTTAGGAGCCCCACCCAGACTTGCCTACATTTCTCATTTAGGATATTATTCCCATATGAAATCTAACTACCCAGGACAAAAATCTATGAACAGTTCTCTAGCTTTTATCACTTTAAATCTTAGGGTGTCATTTTACACTACAGAAGGGTTATACTAGATATTTCTTCCTTTTATTTCCGTCAATGTATTTTCTTCATTTTTTATTTATTGAAGTAAGAATATGTCAAGGTCAGAGGATACTTTTTAGTATTTAGTTTACTCCTGTTACTCCGTTGATTCGGAGGAATAAACAGAAGTCACTGGGTTTGGTGGTTTTATTATTTAGGGTTTTACTGCTGAGAACAGACACCATGACCAAGGTAAGTCTTATAAAAAACAACATATAATTGGGACTAGCTTACAGATTTAGAGGTCCAGTCCATTAATATCAAGGGGGGCGGGGCATGGCAGAATCCAGGCAGGCATGGGGCAGGAGGAGCTGAGAGTTATATGTCTTCATTCAAAGGCTGCTAGTGGAAGACTGACTTCCAGGCAACTAGGGTGAGGATCTTATGCTCACAACCACAGTGACACATCTACTCCAACCAGGCCACACCTCCAAATGATGCCACTCCCTGGTCCAAGAATATACAAACCAACACAGGGGTAATCACCATTTCTTGCGGAGCCATTTTACCAGCTGCTAGTATCTTCATTAGTAATTTTGCTATAGTTGCTGTGTTAGTATTAAATGAAAATCTCTGAATCTATTACCAGGTTGAAACATGGAACTTGAGGAAATGTGAATATATGTTCTCTGCCCATGGTTACTCATGTTTGAATACAGAAAAAAAAAAAAAAAAAAAAAAAAAAAAAAAAAACTTTCTCTTATCCTCTCAGCAATGAAAATTTCTTGAAATGACAGTGTTACCCCCAAATTGCAACATCAAATGCTGTCCCATTTTGCTCAATAACTTATATAATCAGAACATTTCACATGCAAATTAGTCGTCAGTGATAGAAAATGTATATTTATACACACACACAATCGGTTAATTTTCAGTTTAGGTTAATAATGGGGGAAAATTGTTTGTCAAGTCAATTGCTTTCTTGCATATCAGTGAGACAACTTACAGGAAAAAAACAGAGAAATGTGACAATAGATAGATAGATAGATAGATAGATAGATAGATAGATAGATAGATACATACATACATACATACATACATACATACATACATACATTTGGTTATTGGCCCCAGATTATGGAACTAGTAAATAAATTATTCTATGTCCAGTGTCCAGGGTTTTGGGGAGTGGACTATTTTCTTTTCTTTTCTTTTCTTTCTTTCTTTCTTTCTTTCTTTCTTTCTTTCTTTCTTTCTTTCTTTTCTTTTCCTTTTTTTGTTGTTTTTGTTTTTTGTTTTTAAGTTCCTCTACTATAATCATGAAATATGATTTTGAATCTGAATCTTGCTTTTCATGTGTGTTGGGGTAGCCAGGACTGGCTGAGGTGGGAGTGCTGGGTTCTGTTGATGGTGAGCAGTCTTGGTTTCTGTTGGTAAGATTCTTATGTTTTCCTTTAGCCATTTGGTAATCCCTGGATTTAGTTGTTATAGTTGTCTCTGTTTGGAGCCTGTTTCTCCTGTTATTCTGTTAGCCTCTGTCAGCTGTCCTGGGAGTCCAGCTCTTTTCTGAGTCTCAGTGGTCAGAGTACTCTCTTCAGGCAATCTCTCCTCTTAAAGGGAAGTTGTACAGAGGTCTGGTGTTCAGACTTGCCTCCTTGTTGAAGATGAAGGCCCGAAACAGGGCCTTTCATAGAAGATGGGTTGCCTCTGTAGTTTGAGTGCTCACCTGCACAGCCTGCTCTGGGGGTCACAGCCCTCCCGGACTGTTATGCATATCCCACTGTAGGGCTTGAAAGGTTGAAAAGCATAAAAGCACTCATGAGACACAGAGTTTCAAAAGGAACTCATCTCCTGGGAAGACATTCTTGCAACCTGTATATCCCTGCATTAGTCTGGCGTATGGATCCATGCACTCATTTAGTAGGATTTTTATTATAAGCATAGAATGAATCCTGACATAAGCTAAGCATTCCAGCATTCTAAAGGTCCTAGAGAATTCTTAATTTTTAGTAGGAATTCAGAAAACTATCTAGAGACAGGGAAACTATTTAGCATTACATAAAAAGGAGCCAAAGCAGCTCAGAGCTGGTCTACAGAATGTTTGCTAAGGACAATAGCTTTAGGGAATAGAGGATTTCCCACTGAGAAAGGAATCTTCACTACAGCCAGGTATAGCAGACTACATTGCAGATTAGAAGCAAGTTGGTAAATTCTTCTGATAAATGGATATTCCTTACAGATACTTAAAAGTATAGCCAAGTTACCTTCATATGCAAGAATTTACCTAGGCCTAGGAAATAGGGGGTTTGTGGTAATACATTATTCATGAGAAGGTCTGCTAGCTCTCACAAGAACCCCCTGGTGCTAGCTCTTACAAGGCTCAAAGAGGTAGCACAAATTGTGACTAGGGTGTGAAATCCTTACTTGTCATTAGCTGATCCTAGGCAGAGCTGTTTTTATTTACTATAAATATTTCCTGGCTCCTGTATTCCTTTTGATATATACATTCCTTTTGTATTGTGTCATTGTAACTTGGTGGATGTATCTCTCACCTGGTTTCTTGTTACCCTGCTGTATAAAAATGTTTGATACTTGATCTTACAATTACACTCAGATCCATACTCCCTTGTGTGTGTCTGTTTATCACAGTCTGAATTCTTGCCCACTTGCTCCAGAGAACCTATTCCATGCAGACAGGGGACCTAAAAGGGTCTGTGGCGACCTTTCCTCTGGTGGGGAAGGTGCCCAGATTTCTGCAGCCAGAAACAGGGTTCTGTCCCAGAAGCTGAGTGGCTTCTGCCTGTCCCAGAATCTCTGTTGCCTCTGCAGTCCGCTGCTCACCCTCCACAGTCTGCAAGCTGATCTGCACAGACTGGTATCAGAGGGACCCGGGAGACAAGATGGCTCCCTTAACTGCTCTGGGGATCACAGCTATCCTGGGTGGCCACTTCTCCTATGGCAGGGAAGGTGCCCAGATTTCTGCAGCCTGAACCGGGTGTCTGTCCCGGAAGCTGAGTGGCTTCTGCCTGTTCAGCAGCTCTGTTGCTTCTGCACCAACTATTTTCACTATGAAATTTTCTGTAGGGAAAGAGAGATGAAAAAGATCGCTTGGTTTTTTTAAAAGGTTCTATTATTACTACCCTGATATAATTTGAAGTTGACCTGATAAATTTGAAGTTGAAAATACTTCTTTAATATATTCCTTTAAAAATAAAATGGGTGGTTACGTTCTGTAATTCTTAGCTAATAAAAGAGACTAGGGGTCATATAATTAATTTTTTTAAAAAGTTTTGATCTTATCATTTATAATTGAACTATGTGACTTTCTGTTAAGAAAATTGTTGAGGATGATAGTCTATTTTTTTTTTTTCTGAGTGAGAGGAAAAAGCTATTGCTATTGAAGGATATTATGTTTGGTTTATATCCCAGCTCACTCAAACATATTGCTATGATTTTTATCCACATGATAAAAATCAGATTTTGGGGGATACTGTGTGTGTTAGCCAATGAATTCTGAAATGTTTCTCTCCTAGATGATGCAAACACAAATGTAAGGTGATTTTTTCCCCTGTAGGGCTTTGCAAAAATGAATTGATTGGGTATAATCATCATGAATTCATCTTAATCATATTACCCAAGAAAAGATACTGCATCCAAATAAAGTAGATGGTAACATACCAGGGATTGTTTTTCATAAAGAAACTTTAATCCCACAAATGGCTGTTCTTGCAAAGCATTACGTCTGAAGAACTTGAGGTTTTTACAATCTAGTTAGAATGTAAACATGTCCTGGATTTAAGTATGATCTGCCTGCAATACATATATGCCCCTTAGTACATAATTTAATCCCTAAAATTTATGTTGTAGAAGGTAGCAATCATGCTTGAAAATGTCACCTAATTGAAGGGCATACAAAGTGATGACTTAGATAAAGTTTTGGTAGAATGAGAGATCAGCTATGTACAACTTTCACAATAACAAACAGGAAAGAGCTTCCAGAGCAGTGCAGGGAGAAAAGACATCCAATGGTGAGTCAGGACACAGGATGCAATGCAGTGGAGTTAAGTTTTTCCAGGAGTTCATAAAGTTCACTGCTGGTCAGCAGAGGCAATTGAAGCCAGAGAAAAATAAGGAGCCAGAAGATTAGAATAAATTGTCAGAGTTAGTTTAAGGCTAAGCAAATGAGGGAGAAGCGAAGAGAAGACAGTTGTTATCACTCAGCTCTTGAAGAGGAGTTTGAGCCAAAACAGCTTAATTGAACCATCCTGACAGAGTTCAGAAAGAACTAGAAAGCGTGAGCTTATTCAGCAATAAGACTCTGAGAAGACAACTATGGCTAGTAAATGAAATTACGTTTACAGGTTTCTACAGATTTGCCTTCCATATTATCAAGGGAACCATATCTGAATCTATAAAAATTTCAACTATACTAACTTATAATTCAATAAAAATGAAAAGAAGAATGGTTATTTTTATGTTGCTTAGTCAGAGTTTCTATTCCTGCACAAACATTGTGATCAAGAAACAAGTTGGGGAGGAAAGGGTTTATTCAGCTTACTCTTCCATACTGCTGTTCATCACCAAAGGAAGTCAGGACTGGTACTCCAGCAGGAGTTGATGCAGAAGCCATAGAGGGATGTTCTTTACTTGCTTGCTTCCCCTGGCTTTCTCAGCCTGCTCTCTTATAGAACCCAAGACTACCAGCCTAGAGATGGTCCAGCCCACAAGGGGCCTCTCTCTCTTGATCACTAATTGAGAAAATGCCCCACATCTGGATCTCATGGAGGCACTTCCCCAACTGAAGCTCCTTTCTCTGTGATGACTCCAGGCTATATCAAGTTGACACACAAAACTAGCCAGTACAGTTTCCTTATACCTTCAAAAATAGTGTTTCAAAACCCTGAATGTAAAATAAAAATAACGTATTATTTTGTTCTTTGCATTTGAGTGTGTATACTCTTAGTATCACTCTTTTTTTTCTCTTTATGTCTTTATGTGGGTAGGTGCTTGTACTTGTGTTTTTGTATGTATCTATGTATGTATACCTCTATGTGTCTTTCCCTCTATATATCTCTTTTTCTATATCTTTACATCTGTTTTCATTGCATGTGTACTTCTCTCTCACTTGTTTGTATCTCTTCCTTGTGTGTGTACTTTATATAAGGAAGTTCAAAAGTAGAACACTCTATGTCTAACTACTGAGTAGATTGAATAAGTTCATTGGTATTTTTTGCTGATAGTAAGGCCATTCCTGTTTGCCATCTTAGTTTCTTGAATAAGAATTCTCTAGTGTCAGACAATAGGTGATATAGCTTTGAAATTTTCTTTAATCCTTTTGAGGCACCTAACCCTGACACAGGGTAATTACTCTTGATGTTGTCATTTTATTCTCTTCTATTATTATTATTATTATTATTATTATTATTATTATTATTATTATTATTATTTGTACTGTAGGGATTCAAAAGTATGGAACGAATAGTCTCAATATATTCTGTATAACAGTACTGAAGTAGGCAGAACCTTTCAATACCACTTACTGCTTTTGTCTGAATATTATCTAGGTTTTATTGGTTGCAAGAGTAATTTTTTCAGAAGCTCTGCTCTTCTGAAGAGATATTAGTAGAACAGACAGTTCATTATTCTAACAGTTCTATTTAATACAGCAGGTGGCATTGTTACTGAAAATAAAACAAGTACAAAAATAGGATAGAGTATCACAGCCACAGATTTGTTTCTTATAATGGATTTGTAGAAATAAATTATAGATAAATTTCCTTGATTATACTGTATATCTGTCATTATACCCTTCTGTTCAGAGAATGAATAGATGCCTGCATTAATACCTAAAATTAATTAGAAGTATATGATAAAACTGTTTTCTCAAAATTTGGAGATGATATATGTACACATATATGTATTATTTCAGGCTTGGATAAAATGTGCCAGTTTAACTGGGAGTTCAATTTTTATAGAATTTTATCCATATTCAACTTATCTTTGATAAGCAAGATACACAGCAAGTTATGCCTTAAAATTTCAAGAACTCAACCCATGTTGACAATTACTCATTTATATACCTTTTAAGAAAATTTTGATGATGAAATATTACATGGTATTCTCGAAATCTTAAAGCTTGCTACTCATTGATAGATTTTCTGTAGAGATTACTACACATTAAGCTATGGAATTAGATTATAATTCAGTACAGCTACTACTTGAGGATTCTGGAGTTAACCAAAGAGAGGAAGAGAAAGAGAAAAAGAAAAAAAGAGAGATTATAAAAAAAACAATAAAGAGAAAAAATAAAAGAAAAAAATAAAGAGAAACAAAGAAAATGTGTATGTGTACTGAAAGTTTACTGAGAGACAGAGACTATGGTTATCCTCTTACTTTCTCCACTCAAATCAATTCTCTTCTTATTAACTAAAATTTTTTCTACACCTTTTTGCACCATCAGGAAACATAAAAAAATTTCTCCTCTACTCTGTATCACAACTGCATGAATATATATATATATATATATATATATATATATATATATACACATACACACATACATATACATATATAACAATGTATATGTATATGTGTATATGTATATATCACAACTCACACACACACATATGTATGTATGTATATATATATATATATATATATATATATATATATATATATATATATATATATATATTCACACACACACACATACATCAGCCAAAGAAATGTCTCAACAGGTAAGAACACTTGCTGTTGCTTTTTCAAAGTATCCAGTTTGAACTCCTAACACCTGTATGGTAGTTCATTGGCTGACAACTCCCTATAACTGAAGTTATAGTGGTTCTGATATTTTCTTCTGGCCTATGCAGCCACTAGTCAGACACATGGAACATATACATACATACATACATACATACATACATACATACATACATACAAAACAATATACACATATTTAAAAATTAGTGCATCTATAGAAACTTGTTGAGGAGAAATAATTACCTTAGGATTCAGACTTTCATCCTTTGAAAATGTGTGTGGTAGAGAAAATTAAACATCTTATTTCATTCATATCTATTTCTCCCCACTTGCTCATATAAGGGGTTTTAGCTATTGTTGAATTTGTTCTGGAAGAAAGACATTGTAAAGTCGTATCTTCTGTTAAATACTAACTGGATAGGGGAACTCATAAGTACTCTGATTTTAGATAAATGTAGAAGCTCATATGTCATCTGCCTTGAGCTGACATTAAATATAGTTATAATTCAAAATGAAGTTAATTCATGGAATGCTTATGAGACTTAGACAGCAAAACTCATCTTCTCATAAAAAGATCTATCAAAAGATAAATAATGTCTGTAAATGGTGACACATGCCTATAATCTCAGCATTCTAGTTACAAAGGCAGGAGGTTCAGAAGTTCAAGATTAGTACTGTCTAGTTATAATTTTTGCAGACAATTCTTTGCTTCTTGCAATTCAGCCACAAATATTTTTATAGAAATATTATTTAAAATAATAAATTTGATATTGTGGATAATCTTATCACTCAGAAATTTGAAACAGGAGGATGGCCAAAGAAAGCACATAAGATATAGGAGTGAAATCCTGTTCCAAAATAAACAGATAAGCCAATAGAGAGAAAGTTAAATTATTTTACAGATCCATTGATTGGTATATGAGTCAAAAGGTACATATACATGTAGAATAAACTGTTACTTACTTTTAAAAAGAAATAGATCACAGTAGTGCAGTTTTGATGTACTTTGAGGACATTTTTGTAAATGAAGCAAAACAATTATTAAAGGAAAAGTTGCATAGTGTCCTGTTTAATTTAGAAATGTTGAATAGTCACACTCATAGCAATCATCACTGGGAGTCACCTGAAACTGAGCAAGGGAAGAGATAATGAATTACTTTTTAATGGATGTATAATTTGGAAAAAATAAAAAAATGACTTTTAGATTGATAGTCAATAATCAAATCCACATTGTGAGATGATCTTGTCTCAAACCAGCAAAGGAAAAATTTCAGGCAGGTAAATGAAGAAAAAGCCAGGCATGTCAGTACACACCCTTAATATCACCTTTTGGGGGCAAAGGAAAGAGAATCTCTATGATTCTGAGGTCAGTCTAATTTACAAATGAGTTTCAAGAGAGCAAGTGCTGCACATTGAGACCATGCCTCAAAGGAAGAAAAAAAATAATGGTAATAATAATACAACAATGTAAATATAGTTAATGCGACATAATTGTACATTTAATATGCTGTTAAGGACCCTTGAGATGGCCCAGTGAGTTAAATACATTGTACAGAAGCCAGTCGATTTGAGTTAAATCCATGGATTCCACAATGAGGCAGGATAAAATGGGTTCTCAGGAATTATTCTTTGCCCTCTCTAGGTGTGCTGTAGCACATAGATATCAGCACACACGCACACACACACACACACACACACACACACACACACACACACACACACACATGCTTTAAAATATTTCAGGAGGAAATACTTTATTACCCCTTTAAAGTGTAGATTTTAAGAATGTTCCTTAGTATACTTCGTTTTTTGCTATGAGATGATACTTTACTATATGTATATTAGTTGTACTGAGTTTCAATATTTACCTGTAATACTGGAATTATCTTATTAGTTCTCAAAATTGTTCATTTCCTTCAAAGAGAAAGGCAGAAAAGCTAAGATTCATATCATTCCAATCCTAGTGGGAAAAGTGTGATTGATGACACAATCCCCATCTGCTGTGTCAATCTGCCAACTGTGATACAAATAACAACAGCTATTTAGAGGAAGTAAGAAGCCCAGTGATTGAGTGCAAGCACAGCTTACTTCACGGACCCATCTCCCCATCACAAAATGAGAGATGTGTGAGTGCAAAATGAATGCGAAAGCAAACAGTGTAACACCATATGTATATGAAGCTCACATTGGCATATTCCTAATTTATACAGTTTTTGAAGCTAAAATACAAACAATACTTGATATGTAACTGAACATTCAGAAGCTAAGTGTGGGATTTTAATAAATTAACTTAGTTAATTTATTAAATGGGAATGATTGGGGAATGATTTTAGATGACCTTCTTTATATATTTTGGATATCAATCTCTTGCCATATGTATTACCAGATTTATATAATTCATAAAATTTATTATTTATGTAAGCAGGACTATACTTGGATAACTTGAATAAACACACCCACAGTGAATTATCTCTTTTATGTTTTCTTGAATCGACTTTGTTGATTTTTCTGTCTATATATGCTGGGAAAATTAATCAGTAATATTTAAAAATTTTCCATTGCATCTTTATTTGTCTTTACAAGTATAAAGCTAACTTAATCAAAAGAGTTGGATAGTGTTTTCTAATATTCTGCTTTGGGGAATAATTGGATGAATATGCATTAATTATTTGAAGATCTTATAGAATATATCAGTGAATCCATCTTGGTTTGATCTTTTTAATTTTGCAGGATTTTAGTTACTGCTTCATTCTTATTTCAACTGCTTTTATCAATATGTTTTAAGTTTAGTAATTAAATTAATAAATTGGTATCTGACCATTTATGCATTTCTTTAGTTGTTTCTAACTCATGGACATAATATGTTTTTCTTATAAGACCAAATATTTTAAAATTTTATCCCTATCTATGTAGTAACTGTATTTCAGCCCTGATTTAATTTACTTGTGTCTTGTCCATCTTTCTCTTGTTTAGTTTAATTAATGCATTGTCTGTCTTGCTTATCTTTTCAAAGAACCAACAATGTCTGTCTTTTATTCTTTGTGGTTTTGCTTGTTTGTTTTCATTTTATTTACTTCTACCATATGGTAATTACTTTTTTTTTTCCATCTAGTGAGTAGGGTTTTGACTTGTTCTTACTGAAGACCTTTTTGTTTGTTTGTTTGTTTTTCGGGTTTTTTGTTTTTTGTTTGTTTGTTTGTTTGTTTTGTTTTTCTTGACAGGCTTTCTTTGTATAGCCCTGGCTGTCCTGGAACTCACTTTGTAGACCAGGCTGGCCTCGAACTCAGAAATACGCCTGCCTCTGCCTGCCGAGTGCTGGGATTAAAGGCATGTGCCACCACGCCAGGCTTTTACTGAAGAGCTTTAAGGTAACTCAATAAGTTACTGAATACAAATTTCACTAATTTCCTCATGTAGACACTTAGAGCTACAAACTTCTCTTAGTAATGCTTCAGTTCAATTCAATAAGTTTTATTCATTGTATTCTAACTTTCGTTTTATTTATATTTTTGATTGAAATTTTTTCAGTCTATTCTGAACATGCTTTACCCCTCCCACTACTTCTATTTCATTGCATCTGTTTATTGTTTAGTCTCCAAGAGTATAGTGTACTATAAGGGTTATCTTGTTGTTGATATGAAGCTATATTCCATTGAGATCAGAGAGTGTGTCCGAAGGAATAATTTCTATGCCTTAGATTTTTTAAAAACTAATTCTACATTCCTTAAAAGATCTACTTTAGAGAAAATTCCAGTCTGCTGGTAATACTTCATATTGTGAATTATTTGGGTGGCATAATCTATACATATTTTTAATTCGATTTGCTCTATGATGTTATTTAATTCAAATATTTCTGCCTACATTTTGCTGGTTGGCATGTAAGATAGTTAAAGTGGGCATTGGTGTTACCCAACAGTGCTGAGCTTCACCTATAACTGTACATCTAGTTGCATTTATTTTATAAATTTCAGTGCACCAGTGCTTAAAAAATGCATACCAAGAGTCAGTATGTGCTCTTAACAGATTGTTCTCTCAATCAATTTGAACTTGCCTTGTTTTAAAGGAACTTTTAAAATACTGGTGTGAAGTCTATGATCAGATATTAAAATAGTATCATTTGCTTATTTTCTCAGTTCATTTTCTTGGGATATTTTTTTCATCCATTCTATTTAAAGTGATATCTGTCTTTTATAGTAAAGTTCATTTTGGACAGTCAACAAACAGAAGTCTTGTGCTTGACCTTGGGTATGAACTGAGCAGCCAGTCCCACAGCTCCCAAAGGAGGTTCCACTCCCTGGTGCTCTAGCACGCACATGATCTTAGGATCAGGGGTGAGGAGGTGGGACCTTATAAAATTGCAAAGCTTGTGTAACGCAAAAGACACAGTCAGCAAGACAAAAAGGCCACCAAAAGATTGGGAAAGGATTTTTACCAATCCTAAATCTGATAGGAGACTATCAGATTTTAGGTGAATTTGCTTCCATTTGTTCTAGAGTTGCAGATGTGCTGCCAAGCTACTAGTGTTTGCTCTCTCTCCATTTTTTTTTTTTTTTTTTTAAACTAAGAGCTATGGGTTTACCTCTCAGCCTCTCAGGAATGCTTTCATTGTGTCCCATAAGTTTGGGTATGTTGTGGCTTCATTTTCATTAAACTCTAGAAAATCTTTAATTTCTTTCTTTATTTCTTCCTTGACCAACATATCATTGAGTAGAATGTTGTTTAGTTTCCACTGAATGATGGTGTTCTGCTACTTATGTTGTTATTGAAGAACAGCCTTAGTCCATGGTGATCTGATAGGATGCATGGGACAATTTCAATATTTTTGAATCTGTTGAGACCTGTTTTGTGGCCAATTATGTGATCAATTTTGGAGAAGGTGCCATGAGGTGCTGAGTAAAAGGTATATCCTTTTGTTCTAGAATGAAATATTCTGTATATATCTTTTAAGTCCATTTATTTCATAGCCTTTGTTAGTTTGACAGAGTCTCTATTTAGTTTCTGTTTCCAGGATCTGTCCATTGATGAGAGTGGGGTGTTGAAGTCTCCTGCTATTATTGTGTGAGATGGATTGTGTGTTTTGAGCTTTACTAAAGTTTCTTTAATGAAAGTGGCTGCCCTTGCATTTGGAGTATAGATATTCAGAATTGAAAGTTCCTCTTGGAAGATTTTGCCTTTGATGAGTATGAAGTGCCCCTCTTTGTCTTTTTTTGATAATTTTGGGTTGAAAGTCTATTTTATTCGATATTAGACTGGCTACCCCAGCTTTTTTCTTCGGACCGTTTGCTTGGAAAATTGTTTTCCAACCTTTCACTCTGAGGTAGTGTCTGTCTTTTTTCCTGAGGTGTGTTTCTTGTAAGCAGCAAAACGTTGGGTCCTGTTTTTGTAGCCAGTCTGATAGTCTATGTCTTTTTATAGGGGAATTGAGTCCATTGATATTAAGACATATTAAGGAACAGTAATTGTTGCTTCCTGTCATTTTTGTTTTTGGAGTTGGGATTCTGTTCTTGTGGCTCTCTTCTTTTAGATTTGTTGAAGGATTACTTTCTTGCTTTCTCTAGGGCAGAGTTTCCATCCTTGTATTGGTGTTTTTCTGTTATTATCCTTTGAAGGGCTGGATTCGTGGAAAGATATTGTGTGAATTTGAATTTGTCATGGAATACTTTGGTTTCTCCGTCTATGGTAAATGAGAATTTTGCTGGGTATAGTAGCCTGGGCTGGCATTTGTGTTCTCTTAGTGTCTGTATAATCTCTGTCCATGATCTTCTGGCTTTCATTGTCTGTGGTGAGAAGTCTGGAGTATTTCTAATAGGCCTGCCTTTATATGTTACTTGACCTTTTTCCCTTACTGCTTTTAATATTCTGTCTTTATTTAGTGCATTTGTTGTTCTGATTATTCTGTGTCGGGAGGAATTTCTCTTCTGGTCCAGCCTATTTGGAGATCTGTAGGCTTCTTGTATGTTTATGGGCATCTCATTCTTTAGGTATGGAAAGGTTTCTTCTATAATTTTGTTGAAGATATTTGCTGGCCCTTTAGTTTGTGAGTCTTCCTTCTCATCTATTCCTATTATCCTTAAGTTTGGTCTTCTCATTGTGTCCTGGATTTCCTGGATATTTTGCATTAGGATCTTTTTGCATTTAGCATTTCTTTGATTGTAGTGTCTATGTTCCCTATAGAATCTTCTATGTCTGAGATTCTCTCTTCTGTCTCTTGTATTCTGTTGCTTATGCTCATATCTATGGTTCCTGATTTTTTTTCCTATGGTTTCTATCTCCAGGGTTATCTCCTTTTGGTTTTTCTTAATTGTTTCTACTTCCATTTTTAGGTCCTGGATGGCTTTGTTCAATTCCATCATCTCTTTAGTATTGTTTTTCTGTTTCTCTCTAAGTTGTTTATCTGTGTTTTCCTGTATTTCCTTCTTATAGTCCTCCATCATCATCATCATGATGAGTGACTTTATATCCATGTATTGCTTTTCTGGTGTGCTGTTGTATCTAGGACTTGAACTGGTGGGTGAGTTTGGATCTGGTGATGCCAAGTACCCTTGGATTCTGTTGCTTCTATTCTTATGCCTGCCTCCTGCCATCTATGCCCGAGGAGACCTGGCATTGGTGCAGACCAGAAGGGACCCGCTTCCCTGGTCTGTCCCTTTATTTATCCTCCAGCTGCAGTCTTGAGTTCCAAGAGATTGGATTGGAACAGATGTTGTGTTCTGCTGCTCACCTGTGGTCCAAAAATAGCTTGGGGAGTTGAGAGAGTGCACAGTGCCTGTGCCCGAGCCCTGAGCTGGTGCAGGGTGTACTGGACCTGAAGGGAAGGGAGCTGCTATCCTGCCCTGGGCCTTTATCAATCTCCCAGCTGGTGTCTCAAGTCCCATTTTATTGGGCTGGAACAGATATTGTGTTCCGCTGCTCACCTGTGGTCCCAAGATAGCCTGCGGTGTCCCAAAGGGGCCTCGGGAAAGTGCACAACGCCTGCGCCCGAGCCCTGAGCTTAATCATATCTTTAATCCTCCCAAAAATGAAGGTAAGTTTAGCTTGTATAAGGAAGTAGCCATATTGAAAAGACATCTAATTTAGGGAAGACAAGGTACCAAATCAGAGAATGAATTGACAGAATTAGTCAGAGATAGGAGATGGTTCACTTTCACAATAACAGATAAGAAAGAGAGGTGACTTGGGAGAACAGTAAAAAGAGTGGGAGGGAGGGAGAGAGAGAGGGAGGGAGGGAGAGAGAGAGAGAGAGAGAGAGAGAGAGAGAGGGAGAAGTTGTATTAGCACAGTTTTACAAGATAAGTTGCAGAGATAACAACCTAGAAGCAAGAGAAGACAGAATAAGCCAGAGAATAAGAATGAGCCAAAAGATTAGAACAGATTGTCAAAGTTAACTTGAGGCCAGGAGAACAATTCATTCAGATGGCAAGAGGAGGCAGTTTCAATCAGACAGCATGGAGAGGAGTTTGAGCTAGAACTGCTAAATTGAAACCAGCCAGCCAGAGTTCAGAAAGCACTGGGAAGTGTGAGCTTATTTATCATTAAATCGTATAGTCAGGTACATAAAAGAAACTTTTATATCTTATCCAGTAGAAGTTGAATTAGTAAATTCCTTCAATGTATGTAAAGAACAAAAAATCTCAGTAAGTGCAGGTTAAGGTTACTTTTCATCTAGTCATAGTTGTAGAAAATCATGCCAAATATGCTTTACATGAGAGAGCTAATTTCCCAACTACTAGGAACGCCAATAGTATCTAATCATAGTGGTTTAATTGTAGATTATAAGCAAGAAGGAGGACTGAGTCTCTCTATAGAGACAAAATTTTGAAAACTATGTTAAGAAAAGCAGTCTTGCTATGAACAGTTTTCAAAAACAACTGGATGTGGAAGGCAAGGTGATTGAAATCCTAGGTGCTGATATCTGGTTTTATCTTTGTTGGGGATATGCCACATTCTTTCTTTGCCTATTTGATTATTAGAAGAATGTGATGGCTGTTTGTTGTCTTATAGGAATTCCTCTGAATTCATAATAGTTGTAGTGATTGAGGATTTCTAGGTAAAATATGCCCTTTTTTTTTTTTTTTTACTTTTTTTAATTAGATATTTTCTTAATTTACATTTCAAATGCTATTCTGAAAGTTCCCTCCCCCCTCCCCCCTCCCTGCTCCCCTGCCCACCTACTCCCACTTCTTGGCCCTGGCGTTCCCCTATATTGGGGCATATAAAGATTGCAGTACCAAGGGGCCTCTCCTCCAAATGATGGCTGACCAGGCCATCGTCTGTTACATATGGAGCTAGAGACACGAGTTCTGGGGGTTCTGGTTAGTTCATATTGTTGATCCTCTTCTAGGGTTGCAGACCCCTTCAGCTCCTGGTGTTCTATCTCTAGCTTCTCCAATGTGGGCCCTGTGCTCCCTCTTATGGATGACTGTGAGCATCCACTTCTGTGGGAGTCAGCTATATCATGGTCCCTTCAGTAAACACTTGCTGTTCTATGCAATAGTGTCTAAGTTTAGTGACTGATTATGGACCATACAGAGACTAAAATATGCTCTTTATTTGTTGACTGACCTACTTGTTTCTCTATCAAGATTGGTATTGGGTTCCTTGAGAATGTCTGCTGGATTTGGTGGCTGAAATAAAAGGATATTTCAAAAGAAAGTTGGAGGAAATATTCTGCATGATCCAAAGGAAATAGGGGCAAAGAGCAGGTTGCAGCAATTGCTCTGCTATAGAGATTTTGGTGAGACAGGGTGACTGGATTTAGAGGAGAGACAAGATTTATCAGTATCCCCAGTTAGGCTACATATTTCCCTGGCTGGAGTTGCCTGTCAGTTGGGAATGCATGCTGAGTTTGGTTACTTGTATAAAGCAATGAGTTGGCAGGGAGGTGAGGGTAAGTCATTGAAGTGGAAGGCTTGTATGTTCCACAAGTGATGGGAGAAAAAGGGGGAAACAGGGGTACTACAGATCTAGAGGTGCAAAAGTGTGGGAGGAGAGCAAGGAAAAATGAAAAACTACAGTTCTCCTATTTGTTTCCCTGGCCTGTGTTTCTAGCATGTTACCATGAAATATCTGCTAGTGTGGAGGCTAAGATAGTAGTATGTGGTTGGGGGAAGGAAATTTTGGGGGAAGGTGTAAATAATTCATTATAGATGGAGATCAGAGAAGTAGAGAGACTTCATTAGGTCATCTACAGCAGAGAGGAAGTTTGAGGATGGAACTTGGAAGAGCAGAAGAAGAGGTAAAAGTCTGATCAATCTACCTGCTTTCCTGGCCCAAGTACTATGTGGGTTCCCAGAGAATGCTAGCAGCAGGTAGTGGCTGGGATAAAACAGTAACAGGAAGATTGGGAGATGAACTATGTGAACCACTGGAGATAGAGACTTCTGGAAAAGAAGTCAAAGCAGGTGGTCTCCTACAGAGCTGGCGATGAGAATGACAGCACTAGTTTTGGACAAGTGGAGGGAAAATTGAAAATCTGCTGTTAGCCTACCTGCCTCCCTGGCTTGAATGCAATGAATGTTTTTAAAGTGGATAAAAAAATATTTATAGCAGCTGAAATATTCACTGTTGCCTAAATTTTTAGGAAAGCGTCTCAATGTCAATTGGAGGATTTATTAATGACTATGCACAAAATATATTAAGATAGAACAAAACATTTTTAAGTCTCTGGGGCATGATGGTAAAGCAACTATGGGTATCCTCAGGAGATGTGTCTTTTAAAATATGAATAAGTTTTCATTCCTTGTCACTCCCAAAAGAATTAGAAAATGCGATCTTTTCTAAACAACTTCAGTTCATGAAGGGACATAAAATAAATCTCCTCTGCAAGATAAAGTCATCAGTTACTGCTTGTGATGTGGAAACTTTATGCCAAACCTGTAGGACAGCCTGTGAAAACAGCATGTCTTCAAGATCAGATACCAGGCCAGCCAAAATTAAATGACTAGGCTAGCATTGCACTTAAAAATGACCTCAAGAGCTGGCCATGGTGGTGCATGCCTTTAATCCCAGCACTTGGGAAGCAGAGGCAGGTGGATTTCTGAGTTCAAGGCCAGCCTGGTCTACAGAGTGAGTTCGAGGACAGCCAAGGGCTACACAGAGAAACCCTGTCTTGGGAAAAAAAAAATAACCTCAAATAGCATTTCCTTGGCTTTGCTATGACAAAGACTACTTGGTGTGTGCTAGACTAGAGAATGACCCACATTTAATCCTTACAAAATTCTAATCTAAACTGTTGGCAGAACATTTAAAAAGGTGTTTCCAGAGTATTATTCTTGGCTTATAAATACTTGATTTCTTTTTGTAATGTTTGCAGAAACTTAAACATTTCAAAACGAATTCTTATGACATTGCCTTACGAGGTACCAGGATTTTTTATAGTCAATGTGAAAAATTGCCATCACACACAAACTGTGAGAATGTCATGTGAATCCATATCACTTTTATAGTTTTCTACAAATCTTAATGTTGTAGTCTGTCCTGAAACTTGTGAAAATATTGTTTTATTATAATATATCATGTATTTAGCTAAGTAGCAAAATATCTAAAACTTGGGAGCAACTACTCTTATTGAATACAAATATTCACAACCCAACTATTAAATCCCCGATAAAACAGTATTATTTTATGATATTATTAGTTGAAAAATCAGTTCCTCTGCTTCCTGAAGTTCCATGGGGGGCAGTGGTAAAGATGAAATTGAATCTGTAAAAATTTTGGCACTCATGTATCAGATCTATTAACCAATGGTTCTTCTCCATGTGAAGTTTCTATATAAACACTAGGGTCTTCTCATATAAATGTACTTGATTTCTTTCCAAGCTTCTTTTCAGAGGCAAGGGCAGAAACTAAGAAAATTTGAAATTTTATTTTTGGTTTTGATATACTCCATAGATAAACATTTCTATCACTTGAAACATGGGAATTTTGGCAATTTTACTTATGCTTTTGGGCCATGATTGTGCACAGTCTTTTTTCATTTCCATATTACTATAAGTTGCATCTATGTTCCTTTCATTCATGAAATTGTAGACTCCATAGAACCAAGTCTATGAAGGTCAGTGTTAGACCTGTATTTACTTGATTTTCTATTGGAGACATGTAATCTTCAGAATGTTTTTTTTTTTTTTTTTAGATTTATTTTATTTTTTATATGTGAGTACACTGTAGCTGTCTTTCAGACACTCCAGAAGAGGGCGCCAGATCTCGTTACGGATGGTTGTGAGCCACCATGTGGATGCTGGGATTTGAACTTATCACCTTCGGAAGAGCAGTCGGGTGCTCTTACCCGCTGAGCCATCTCACCAGCCCCCAGAATGGTTTTTTAATCTATAAACATTTCTAGTTTCCTTTAAAAGGAAGAGTTATCAATGATATATATTTTTTTTAAATAGGCAAACTTTTCAGAAAGCATCTTTGTCGACCATAACACACCTAGGTGTGCCAAATAGCATATTTGGAAAAAGTGGGCTGTTTATACTACAGCATGAGCCTTCTGCAGAGAAATCCTTTTCTGAGAAATAGTGCATTGTCTTTGTATATATTATTGAGATATACTTTTCAAATAAATAAATAAATAATATTTATTGGTTGCATATGCTGACTGTCATGTTTCTTAGATTTATTTTTTGATACAGTTAATAGAAATAGATGTGGCTATATATCTATTTTTGGCACTCAATAGAAAAAGAAAAAGAAAATAAATCTATAAGAGGGATTTGGGAATCTGATGGAACAACAACCAAGAATCATAGGGATCTATGAAGTTCTGATGGTATACACATATTTTTCCAAGTAAGATATGAAAATCAGTGTTTAATAACTCCACAAGGATCACTTAATACAGACTTTCCTGGAAATCATATGAGCTCTTAGAGTGCTCTGTAAACCAAGAACAATTTCTGGAGAAGGTTATCAATTATCAATACTGATAGCACTTGACAGGACAGAGTCTGCAGATGCACCACAAAAATCCATAATATTTCAAAGTATTATTTTTATTTCTTTATTATGAACATAAAATATTATAATATATCAAAGAATTTAAATAAAAGCATCATTTAGAAGTTATACTTTTTCCTTTAAAAGACCTAGCAGACATTTGTTAGGAATTAGTTATAATATTTATTGTAATTTGACCCTCAAATTTGGGAAGCTGAGTGGCGAAATTCTGAAGGTATTTGTCCCCAGTTCATTTTTGATTGATGAATACAGAGCCAACAGTCAATGGCTGGGCAATATAAAACAGGCAGGACTTCTAGGTTCCCAGAGGAAGAATGAAGGGAGAATTAAAAGGGGCAACAAAGAAGGGGTAGTACAGACAATGGTGTGAAGGAACAGGAGGGACTAATGGCTGAAATGTAGGTACAAGAAGGAAAGTGGCCCCTAAAGAGCTTCCCAAAAGCATCTTGGGCAGTAAGATAGAGGGCTGCCCATAAACAGCGAGGTCATCAAAGATGAAGTATAGAATTAGGAAGTGTTAAGTCAGGAATGCTGGAGGGAAGTATTTCCTGGCTTCAGGGAGTTTAAGAAGTATCCAGTATATCAAAATTAATTTGGTGTGTGTGTGTGTGTGTGTGTGTGTGTGTGTGTGTGTGTGTGTGTGTTTCATTAGTGACTCTAGAGGGCTCTGGCAGTTGGCTGGAAGCATAACCTACTGGGAGCATAAAGCAAATTAACTAATTCACTCCACTTTAACTTTTTATAATGAATCCATTATGTTCATAGTGAAACTATAATATACCATTATTGAACATTCTTATTAAAGAAAAGAGGGGGGTCCAGATGAGGAGTGGGGAAGATGTGGAAATATTTGAGGGAGAGGAAATCATTATCAAAATATATTGTGAAAAAAATTCAATTTCCAATAAAAGAAAATTATAATCAGAAAATGAGGTAAGAAATTATAGATATTATTATACAACATTCCTGCTTTAGATGCTGAAGTTCAATCTATATAAATTTAAGTTTCATGGCAAAGATTTTAACTCCATGAAATATTTCTTTTAATTTGCTGTAATACAGGGAATAAATCCATCCTTTTATTGTTCTCTTTGGAGTTGTTATTTCAGACTAAACTTCTGAAAAACAACCAGGATATCTAACTGGAATCAAATTTAGCTTTTTTTGTTTGTTTGTTTGTTACTTTATTAAGCATCTTGCAATCTTGTTTTCCACATACAGACTGTACATGGGCAGAGTTTAAGGAAGATTGAATATTTTCTTTTATATGTTTTCATTAATAGATTTCCTTATACGCTAAACATTTAAGTGTAGCTTTGCAAAAATTCCTAACATGCTGGCATTCTTGATATCACTGTGTTTGCGTCATTTTTTTTTCAGTCGTTTGAGCTGGTTGCTTCTAAAAAAGGGGTTCAGACAACACTCAAATGCATGCTTTATCTTCACCTCATGAATGCCTTCAGCAGCTTGGCAGATTTAAAGATACTCTATCAAGTTCTCCAGTTGTTCTCCCTACATGTTTAGTTCAAAGCATCTGGGACTAAATTGTTTCCTTTCAGCTCATTATGATACCTTCAGCACTTAAACAAATACAGACAATATTATCCACTCTAATCTTCTATACCAGATTTTTCTGNTATATATATATATATATATATATATATATATATATATTATTGTTATAAAATTTAGTGAAATCTGTTAGCGAAAATGTCTACTGTGACAACATAGTTAGTCTGACAGTATTTTCTGACTTTTACTCCATACTAATAATAGATCCTTTCTATTACCACTTTCTTATGCTGTATTCTAAAAGGAACCACTACAGAAAGTGCTTGCATCAAGATCTTTTATAAGGAACAGTAAGAATGTAGTAACTATGAAAGACTGGTGGTATGTGTGCAGTTAACTGTAAAGTTTATTTCCATGCTGAGAGCTTAGTACTTATTTGTAGTCTGCTCTCAGATGTTGTTATTGAATTGTTATCAACAGAGAATTGAATTTGCTCCTCAGAATCTCTCCTGCTATTACGTCCTAAAATGCCTGACTCATTGTTCTTGCCCTCCCTCTAGTGTAGCCATGCGTGTCAGGCATTCTAGGCAAGCACTGTCCCACTGAATTATATAACCAGCCTGTGTTTGTTCAAACAAGGTGAAGCTTTGTAACTCCTGTTTAATTAGAATTTATAGAAGATTTGATAAATATAAGACTAGATTAGATAAAAATAGAGCAAAAAGATAGGGAAATGCTCTTTGATATAGAAGATGTTATAAATACTATCATAAGAATTTATGAAAAAAATATTGCATATTTATTATTGCACTACCTTGGAGTATCAGAAATGGGGATTCTGATTCCCCTCTAATTCTCTACCAATTAAGAATTTTTATATAAAATTTTGATCACCTTTAGTCATAAAAAGGCCTTTCTGGTATTTTGTAAGATTTATCTAGTGAGTACTTTTGGTTCCAGAAACTATGAATAGTAAAAGCAACCTTTAACTAATTAGAATGAATAGATGAAAATCCATTTTACTAAATACAATATCTAAAGTTCATATGAAGGTCTTGAACCAATATTAATGAAACTCTCTGTGATCACACAGTTGTTCAAAAAAAAATTACTGAAACTTTAATGTAATCATATATCTTTATTATTTATGGTTGATTTTATTCTAGTTCTATTTGGTGATATATATATATATATATATATATATATATATATATATATATATATATATCAGTCTTTTTTCCAATGGTAGTAATTTATAATAAAGAAAACTCAATATGCATATGATACAACAACAATAAAAGATTAATCCTATAAAGACAAATAAATAATAAAAGTTTATCCTTTTATGATCATCATATATTGTTTTTCTTAGGATTTTTGAGTTGGATATAACCCTGAACTTAGTTTGAAATAGAATTATGCGGCGCACCTCCCTTGACCAGCAAGAAAGACATGCCACCACCGGGATCTTCTCAGTCAGCTTTATTCTGGAGCACCTTGATAGTAGATTCCTAGGACAGCATCAGAGCTGCTGCTTTTGTACTCTCCCAGGGAAGGTGGGGGGTGTCTTAGTGGATGCGGATTGGTGAACCAAGCTATACCTCATTTGCATGAGGCCCGTTCATTGGTGTCACAAGCCACACCATTAACATATTGCCCATTCATTGGTGCCACAAGCCACACTCCATTAGCATATTGCCTATTCAGGAGGGGCTATTTCTTGAGGAGGGCCTGAAGAGAGAGCTGTGCATGCTCACTAGGCTCCCTCCCCTAGGCTCCCTCCCCTGGCAGCTGGCCTATCCCATGCCATCTTGTAATGGGGCAGAGTTAGAGGTTCCCGGAGCCGGAGGCCTTCCTGGAGCCAGAGGCCTTCCCGGAGCCAGACTGCCTTCCCAAACCCGGACAGCCTTCCCGGCTGGAGCCTGGGCAGCTTCTTGCTGGCCGGGGAGCCCGGTAGGCTTCTTGCCGGCCGCTGGAGCTCGGGCGGCTTCCTACATCTCCCCCTTCTTTACTAATTAAATATGAAATCCTGCAAATCTGGTCAGTGAACACCCTGGCCTGGGATAGCAGCCTTTGACAAGTGACTGATAGGAAATTGGGCTACCATCAGACACAACCACCAGGCTGTCTCTGCAGAGATCTGTAGTAGGAGGAGATGCCACCAGCACGTTGCTGGCAGACTTGGCTGTAACAGAGGTCAAATTGTTTATCAGGGGGAGGATAGGTCAAGATGACATGAAACCTCCATGCATTTTGACATGCTCTCGAGGAATCTATCCTGTATGGAACATCCCCTGCACTGTATTGTGACACTCTGTCAGCAAAATTGAGTTTCCTTTCTCAGATATCCTTTGAGGTGGTATAGTGGAAGTCATTGGGTCTGCCCCTAAACCGGGGAAGTATCGGCAAACCAGTCTGCTAGGAAATCATTACAGACTTTTAAGAGAGAGCAACCAGAACTCGGCTGAAATGCCCTCATCTATGGCCATCAGGGCTCGAACAATGGCAGCCTTCTGCCAAGCTTAAGTGCGTCTCAAAGGACATAACAACCAGAGGCAATGTACACAACCTGCAAACACCAGGACACCCCAAAGTAGCATCCCAGACCATTCTTTAGAAAAGGAAAAGGCTTTGGACAGCCAAGAGGTCACATCTCTCAAGGTGACAGGGTTGACTCTGGTGCCACTCAGGATGGAAATCTGGATAAGGAGCTTCTGGGAAAGTCATTCTGCCTCCTCAGTCCAATTCCCTTGAAGATACTCCGACAACTCCCTGCTATAATTAAAGTTTTTAGATATATCAGCTGTTAGTGGAGCAATACATAAAATCTTAAAATGGGAAACACAGGAAAATTGAATCAACCAAAATAGTTCTTCCTTTTTTTGTTGTTCTTTTTTGTAAATCAATTCTTTGATTTGACAATAAAATGCCAGATGACAAATGGGCATTAACCTCTTCTTGAACCATCAGAGCAGTGGATGCTCGATCCACAATATTACTAATTGTTTATGCTGCTTGTACTTGATTTGCCATAGCTACAGCCACGGTAACCACAGCAGTTGCTGAGATAGGAATGGCAGCAATGATAGCAGCAGTAACACCAAAATCTCTTTTATGTCTAGGCGTGCAAAAGGAGTAAGGGAAGTTGGGCTAAACTGCTGAATTACTATGTGCCGGCATAGGGACTGGCCAAGTGCAGGCGACAGCCCATAATTTTAACATATTACCCATTTGTAAATTCATCAGGAGTATCAATAGATATAGGCGTTTCTTCATTATCCTTTTTCTCTGCTGTGTCTTCCAAGGGAGGGGGCACTCTTCATATCAGTCTCTAGGGTATCCAAATTGGTTCTTTGTCCCTAGAAAAAAAACACAAACTGCTCCCCTGGACTGTGAAATAACCAGGTCCATACCAATCCATGACCCGGATAACACATCTTTCCATTTAACATATTGTGAATGTATAGGGATTATGGCAGTGTGCCTATCAGCTGCCAAAAGGCCATTACTATCCAAAATTAAAAATTTTAAAGTAAAAGGGGCTAAGGATAGTCTCTTTAGGTGATCTACCATGTCCTATTCCCTCTTTTTGTTTTTAGAAAATTTCTTTGAAGGTTCTATGAGTTTGTTCAATAATGCCCTGACCCTGGGGATTATAAGGGATTCCAGTCGTATGGTGCACCTGCATAGAAGTGCAAAATTTATTAAAAGATGAGGAGGTATAGGCTGGGCCATTGTCCGTTTTAAGGTGTGAAGGTTTTCCCCAAGCTGCCCATGCTCGAGGCAGTGGGACACAACCTTTTTACAGGTTTCTCCAGTTGCAGGGGAGGGGTGGACCATGCCTGAACAAGTGTCTACCGACACATGAACATATTTAAGGGTACCAAAGGATGGAACATGTGTTACATCCATTTGCCATATATGTAAAGGTTTAAGACCATGAGGATTGACTCCTTTGTGAGGTGGGTGATGGAACTGTACACAATTGGAACATTGAAGGACAATCTCACCAGCCAATGATCTAGAAATATGATTTTTTTTCTGTAAGGTAGAGGCAGGAACATGGTACAGCTTATGCAATTCTCGAGCTCGTTCTATTGGTGATGTAAAAAAGATAAGGGTGGTGTGAGTGCTAGCATCCACCAGAGCATTGCTATGACTCATTGGGCCAAGTAAAGAAGTATGAGCTCGAATGTGTTGGATAAAAAATTTGCAGGTTCTGTTCCATATCAAGCTTTGTATTTTTGCCAGGATATTTGCAACAGGGCTGGAAATTTTAATAGGTCCTATTAATTCCAGCATTTTCTCCGCATTTACCACATAAACTGAGTCTGATATTAAATTGAAAGGCATGTGAAACCTTTTAAATACTTCCAGGACAATTAAACATTCCACCAATTGGGGTGTTCCTGGGATAAATTGTATCATAACAGGTTCATCGCTATTTACCATATAGGCACCTATGCCTGTTTTTGAGCCATCTGTGTAGATGTCTAGACCATCAAGTATGGGTTCTAATGAGGTCACTTTAGGAAATATAATGGGGTGTTCTGTTATAAATTGTAACAAAGGATGTTTTGGATAATGATTACCTATAATACCTGAATAGCTACAAAGAAATATTGTCCAATCATCTACCAGAGCTGCTAAAGTCTGAACCTAATGGACTGTGTAAGGCACTATAATTTTTGAGGGGGGCAATCCAAAACCCTGTATGCAGCTTTTTATACCTAATATGGCTATTTGGACAACCGTGGCTTGATAATATTCTAATGTTTTGGAGGGTGAAATATGAAGATGAATCCAAAATAGAGGTCCAGTTTGCAAAATAACCGCAGTAGGTTGTTTATAGGTTTTAAGAATACATAACATTAGTGGTTGGTCTGGAGAAAACTTTTCCTCTATCTTATTCAACACTTGATGCGCTTGCGGCGTGAGTGTGCGGGGGCACGAGATCTGAGAAACCCCTTTCAGAATATTGTATAATGGTTGCGCTCTGCATTAGTAAAGGACAAATAGGGGCAAATCCAATTAATATCTCCTAACAATTTTTGAAAGTCATTTAATATTCGTAAATGATCTTTCCTAATTTCCAATTTTTGTGGCTTAACATAATTTGAATATATCCTTGCTCCTAAAAATTCTCCAATTTCTCCCATCTGTACCTTTTCAGGTGCAATATACAATTTTCTCTCTTTTAAGGCCTCAATCAATGCCAAATAAGTGGCCTGCAAGTTATCAATATCCTTACTCGTAAGCAAAATATCATCCATGTAATTCCAAATTTTGGTTTTAGGGTACATCTGTCTTACTGGGCAAATGGCCTCCCCTACGTATAACTGACACATAGTAGGGCTATTGGCCATACCCTGTGGCAAGACTACCCACTGGTATCTTTCATAAGGGTACTCATTATTTTGGGATGGGATGGTAAAGGCAAAACGAGGACTATCTTGAGGGGCTAAGGGAACTGAGAAAAAACAGTCCTTAATGTCAATTATGATAAGAGGCCAACCGCTAGGCAAGCTGGATAACAGTGGCAAGCCTGGTTGAATGGGTCCCACAATTTGCATTTGATTATTAATGGCTCTTAAATCATGCAATAAGCGCCATCTTCCTGACCTTTTCTTAATGAAGAATATAGGAGTATTCCAAGGGGACTGTGAGGAAACAATATGACCTAACTCTAACTGTTCCTAACCAAATCTCTTGCTGCCTGAAGTTTTTCAGAGGACAGAGGCCATTGAAGAATCCACACTGGCTCCTCTGTATTCCAAGTAATGGGTAATCCTTCCTCAATGGCCCTTAAAAAAAACCCAGCACTTCTCTGTAATATTTTAGCTTGTCCTTTATAGGTTCAGGGCAGACTTGAAGCGACCGTCCCAAACCTTTACCATGCTGGTATCCCATGTGGGTCATCATTTGCTGTGCTTGAGTTGAGTATTGGTTTGTAAGGATAAATCCCATGGATGTTAAAACATCTCTTCCCCATAAATTCATCGGAATATTAACTATATAAGGAGTAAATTTCCTTGATTTTCTTTCTGAGTCCCTCCAGGTAAGTTCTTTGGCACTAATCAGAGGTGTTGATTCAAAACCCAATCCTTGCAAGCTCTGTGAGGCTTGCTGAGAGGGCCATTTTACTGGCTGGATATAATAATTTTGTCTGCTCCAGTATCCATTAGTCCTAAAAAGGACTTCCTTTCAATCTCTAAAGAAAGCATAGGTTGGTTCCCCAATTCACAGGAGAGGTAGGTGAACTGAGAATCCTTCTCTCCTCTGTTATTAGATGGAAAATGCCTACAAAGACTGGGTAGCAGTCAAAACTGTGCTATCCTGTCTGCCAGGGAAATGGCAGATATCCCTCGAGGGGAAGCTGCAAGTATCTTAATGTTGCCTGAATAATTCGGATCAATAACCCCTGGAGTAGTTATTAGTCCTTGCAATGTAGAGGATGATCTTCCTAATATTAGTCCAACTGTATCCTCAGGTAGTGGGCCCTTAAAATCTATTTCTATAGTTTGGACCCCCATTTGAGGTGTTAATATGAATCTGGTGGTGGAGTAGAGGTCCAGTCCCACGGAGCCTGAAGTGGCTCTCCGCCATACTATGGAGGCCTCAGGGACGGGGTTTGCAGTACCTCATACATTTGCGGGCCCTGGGGACGGAGGCCCTGCTGTCCATTTTTTGGACAGGCTCCTGATGACAGTGGTTTCCCATTAAGATCTTTGAGTGATTTACACTCACTTGCCCAATGATTACCTTTCCTACATCTTGGGCAAAGGCCAGGCTGATTTACTCTAACTCTTGACATTTGGAACCCTTTGGTTGGGCAATTTCTCCTAAAGTGTCCCTTTTGTCCACATGCCTAACAGCCATCTCCCTGTCCTTTGCCTGCCGACATTGCAGCTGCTGCATGACCGGCATTTGATAATGGTCCTCCAATTTCTCTACATATTTTCATCCAATATTCCAATCCTTTATGTCTAAGTGGCCCTATCGCATTTCTGCATTCTTTAGTACATTGCTCATAGACAAGTTGCTTTATGAGTGGCATTGCTGTATCAGGATCCCCAAAAACTTTTGTGGCCGCTTCCAACAACCTTGCCACAAAGTCTGAGAATGCAGGTGGGTCCCTGTATGATTTTCGTGAGGTTTCCTGATACCTCTCCTTTATTAGGCAACACTTTCCATACTTTGGTGGCTACCTCATTAACCTGTGCGTAAACTACTTCTGGATAAGTTGTCTGATCATTTGCAAAGTGGTGTAAGCCAAGTAACATATCCGCATCCCAATGCTGCTCAGGATCACGTCTGATGGCCAAGTTTGCAGCTGCCTGCCGATTTGCAAACTCATAGCTAAAAGTTTTCCACTCTAAATATTGTCCTGGTGATAAGCAGGCTCATGCCAGGTTATTCCAATCAGATGGGGTGAGACAATATGTTGTCAATGTCTCTACCTGTGCTATAGTAAAGGCTGCAGCTACTCCATATGTATGAACTGATTCTGCTATGGATTTAATGGTTTTGAAATCAAGGGGTTGATAATAACGTCCCACTTGATCATTGGCATAGACTGGGAAGGATAGGCTAATCTCTCGCCATACCTCTGGATTAAATGATCTTCCCGAGTGTTTCCCTCCACTAAGCTTCACTCCCTCATCACTTGGGTTATAAGGAGGAGCTGATGATACTTGAGCCACAGGCAAATTTACAGGGTCCCTTTTACTGAGGTCTATCTTCTTCTGACCTTTTCTTTCTTTATTTTTGAGCTGATACCCTTTATCATCTAGGTGGTATCGCCCCCTCTCGTATTTAGCAGCCTCCTCATCCACTTCTTCTTCCAAAGAGGAGTCAAAGTTGGAAAGCTGCGATTTCTTGAGAGAGGGGTAAATCCCCTTTTTTTGTTCCCCCTTAATTTTAAGAGTAGGTTCTAGCCTCCCTTTTGCTGTTTTGTCTTTACCACTCTGCTTTACTGCTTCTAACAGTGTTTGGAGGGCCTTTAAGACAACTAAAATGGCCACCCCAATCCAAAACGAATCAATATAGGGAAGCATCCTCTCTAAAATATTCCGGGAAGCTTACTGGTACCGCCACTCCATAGCTGATGAGTTCTGATCCCATGAAGATAATCTTCAGTTCCTGAAGAGTTTAGATCCCAGGAAGATCTTCTTCAGTTCCTGAAGAGTTCAGATCCCACAAAGATCTTCTTCAGTACATGAAGAGTTCAGATCCCATGAAGATCTTCTTGAGTTCCTGAAGAATTTAGATCATCTTCAGTTCCCGGGTTCTCGGCACCACTTGCGGAGCACCTCCCTCCACCAGCAAGAAAGACATGCCACCACTGGGATCTTCTCAGTCAGCTTTATTCTGGAGCAACTTGATAGTAGATTCACAGGACCCAGGACAGCAGCAGAGCTTCTGCTTTTATACTCTCCCAGGGAAGGTGGGGGTGTCGTAGTGGGTGTAGATTGGTGCACCAAGCTATACCTCATTTGCATGTGGCCCATTCACTTGTGCCACAAGCCACACCCATTAGCATATTGCCCATTCATTGGTGCCACAAGCCATACCTCATTAGCATATTGCCTGTTTGGGAGGGGCTATTGCTTGAGGTGGGCCTGAAGAGAGAGCTGCGCATGCGCACTAGGCTCCCTCCCCTAGGCTCCCTCCCCTGGCAGCTGGCTTGTCCCGCACCATCTTGTAATGGGGCGGAGCCAGAGGCCTTCCCGGAGCCTGTGGCCTTCCAGGAGCTGGACGACCTTCCTGGAGCTGGACGGCCTTCTGGAGCCAGACGGCCTTCCCGGAGCCAGATGGCCTTCCCGTAGCCAGATGGCCTTCCCGTAGCCGGACGGCCTTCCTGGAGACCAGACAGCCTTCCTGGCTGGAGCCTGGGCGGCTTCTTACTGGCCGGGGAGCCCGGGAAGCTTCTTGCCGGCTGCCGGAGCTCGGGCTTGGGCTTCGGTGGCCGGTGGCCGCTGGAGCTCGGGCTGGGGCTTCGGCGGCCGCCGGAGATCCAGTGGCTTCCTACAGAATAAGAACTTGATTTCTATTTTTAAAGTGTAAATGAAATTAGTTCATATTCCATCAAGATAAAGTGGTACAATTCTTATTGTCTTCTGTCCATCCCCCATCAAATATGGAAAAAACTCAGTAAAGTTATTGACAGTCATACATAAAATAATTAACAGGAACATGGGCAAAGACAATATAAAAATTTGAGCAAGCATATAAAATATCTTATGTGCCTAAGTGTGCCTATTATCAAAAATTAAAAGAGGATCTGGTAAGACAGCTGAGCAAGTAGGGATGTTTCCCTCCAAAAATGAAGAGTGAATTTCATCTACAAAGTTAGAGGATGAGAATTGAGCTCTGGAAGTTGTCCTCTGGCCTCCTTCTACATGTACACTGTAGCATGCAAATTACATCTTTTCCCATATGCACATACATGTACAGAAGCTTTCCCCCAAATAATTCTAATTCATTTAATTCTTTTTTTCCATTTTATTAGATATTTTCCTAATTTATATTTCAAATGATATTCCAAAAGTACCCTATACCCTCCCCCTGCCCTGCCCTGTTCGCTTACCCACCTACTCATATTTCTTAGCCCTGGTGTTCCCATGTATTGGGGTATATAAAGTTTGCAATACCAACGGGCTTCACTTCCCAATGATGGCCAACTAGGCCATGTTCTGCTACATATGCAGCTAGAGACATGGGCTCTGGGGGTTCTGGTTAGTTCATATTGTTTTTCCTCTTATAGGGTTACAGAACCCTTCAGCTCCTTGGGGACTTTCTCTAGCTTCTCCATTGGGGGGCTTGTGTTCCATCATATAGATGACTGTGAGCATCCACTTTTGTATTTGCCAGACACTGGCATAGCCTCATATGAGTCAGTTATATCAGGGTAATTCTTTTAATGAAAAAGAATTTAAAAGTAGAAAGGACATAAGGAAAGAGGAGATGAATTGTTTCTGAAAAAAATTAGAATACATGCATATTGTTAATGATAATAAAAATATTATAGCTACTATAGAAAATATGTCAGTTCCTCAGAAAATTAAAAATACCAGGATATATCATTCCTAATTCATATCATATAATCAAATCCAAAGTACATCAAAAGTATCATAAATACCATTTTAATTATAATACAAAATTGTACTTAAAAAGATAGTTTAAATAATAGCTACAATAAAGATAGCCCTGTGAATTCAACTATAATGTGAGAGAATACTTTAATTTTTGACATTATAGCCCAGAAAGCTTTTGAAATTTACTCACAATGAAATAATATACAGTGAACAGTAAATATAGAAGTTTCAATATAGTTTTTCTCTAGGGAACAGCTTATTAACTCTCAGTGATTAAATGTTTTAGCAAACTCTGTGCATGTTATTTACAGAATACTATTTAACAATAAAAATCAATAAACTATTAACTATATAAATGATATATAAACTAACTCTGAACTACTCCTAGAACATTGTTGTTGAGTATCAAAAGAATTATATGCTTGTAAATAGCCAATCTAAATATGGTCCATACATTTTCGTTCCACTTGGATAATAATCTTTTTCCTGAAAAAATAGTCAGAACTAGTTAGTTAGTGCTTTTCAGACACTGGTGTTAAAATAAGGATATGGTTGCAGATATAACATGCCAAAAGAAGTAATCCTTAAATCATAAAATGATTCCATTTCATAATTGCATCAAGGTTAATATTTTTATTATAATATTATATTACAGTTTTGAAAGATGAAAACTGGGATATGAGAAACTGAGTTAGGAGCAGAGAAGTTCTCTTCACTTTGTTAAAAATTTGAGGTTCATGTTAGAATCCATTGTGCTTCTGTGTGTGTGTGTTTGTGTGTTTTGATGTCTGTGGACCTTGTTACTACCAAAGACCATGCTAATGTCTGTGATGTGTCCTGCAGCATGAAGCCATGTTGATGTCTATGGGCTATAGTGGCACTTTGGTCTGTGTTACTATATATAGCGTATACAGCTACATGAGGCCAAATTAGGGGTACATTTGGGTCTGCTGAAGCCTGCACTGATATTGATAGGAGTAGCCTGCACTGCCACCTGAGTCTGCATTGATGTTCATGGAAGATGGTGCCACAGAGGGCCATGTTTAGATCTGTGGTCTTGCTGCAGCTGGGGGCCATGTTGATGTCTGTGATCAGTACTGCAACATGAGATCATGATGAGGCCCATAGCATATGCTGTCACCCGTAGTCCAGGAGCCATGCTCCCGTTGGTTGCAAAGGACAATTAAACTATGTTTTGTAAAGGCATTGAATACTGCAGGTCCACAGTTAATAAAGAAAGTCATAGGTTTCGGTAACTAGCTCTCTTCCCTTTCTCCAAAAAGTAGCAGCCTAGACAAGAAGACATCTAAGAGAATGCTTTTTTTTTCAAATCTTTATTAAATAATTTTATTTACTTACATTCTAAAAATTACCCATCCAGTGAGGACTGGTCACAACTCTGCAAGTTCTTTTCACCATCCTCTTTCCACGCCACCTATGAGCGGGTGCTTCTCTACCTGGCCACCCCCCCCCCCCACCTCTCTCACAGCAGCATCCATCTTCCCTGGGACATCAAGTTTCCACAAGACTAATATCATCACCTCCCACTGAAATTATACAAGTCAGTCTTCTGTTTCACATGTGCCAAGGGCCACAAAGCAGACCATGTATGCTCCTTGGTTGGTGGCTTAGTTGATGGAAGCTCGGAAGGGTCAATTTATTTGACACTATTGTTCTTCATATGGAGTGGCAGTATCCTTCAGCTCCTTCAGTCCTTTCCCTAATTCTTTCATAGGGATTTCCCAACCTCAATTCAATGGTAGGCTGTAAGTGTCTGTATTTGTCTCACTCAGTTGCTGGTAGAGCCTCTCAGAGGACAATCTATGTTCTAGTCTGTAAGCACAACATGGCATTAGTAACAATGTTAGGGATTGGTGTCTGCTCATGGGATGGATCCTAAGTTGTGTTGGTCTCTGGATGATCTTTCCTCCAGTCTCTGTTTCATTTATAATCCCTGCATTTCCTTTATACAGGAACAAATATAGGCCAAGAATTTTTGAAGATGACCTGGTGGCACCCTTTCTCAAATGAGGGCCACGCTTATCTCTTGAAGTTGACCTCTTCCAGTTCCATCTCCCCACTGGTGGACATTTCAGCTAATGCCATCCCCATTGAGTCCTGGTAGTTTCTAACATCCTTGGTCTCTGGGACTTTCTGGAGGTTTACCCTGCCCCCTACCCCCACTGCTGCATATTTCAATTTGTTCTCATGGCCCTCTTGGTGTCCCTCCTGTCTCTTCCCATGCCCGATCCTGTCCCTCCTTTTTACCTCTACCAAGTTTCTTCCATCCTTCTGCCTTCTGTGATTATTTTGTTCCCTTTCTAAGTAAATTTCTGGTATCTACACTTAGGCCTTCCTTTTTTGTTAAGCTTCCTATGGTCTATTGCGGCATGCCACCCTCGACCAGCAAGAAAGTCAAGCCACCACCAGGATCTTCTCAGTCAGCTTTATTCAGGAGCACCTTGATAGTAGATTCCCAGGACCCTGGACAGCAGCAGAGCTGGGGCTTTTATACTTTCCCAGGGAGGGGAAGGGGTGTCATAGTGGATGAGGATTGGTGCACCAGGATACACCTCATTAGCATGTGGCCGGTTCATTGGTGCCACAAGCCACATCCATTAGAATATTGACTGTTCATTGGTGCCACAATCCGTGCCTCATTAGCATATTTTCCCTTTGGGAGGGGCTATTCCTTGAGGAGGGCCTGAAGAGAGAGCTGTGCATGCCCGCTAGGCTCTCCTCCCTGGCAGCCTGCCGGTCCCACGCCATCTTGTAATGGGCAGAGCCACAGGCTCCCGGAGCTGCAGGCCTTCCAGGAGCCGGACTGCCTTGCCAGAGCTCGGGTGGCCTTGCCAGATCTCGGGCGGCCTTGCCGGAGCTCAGGCAGCAGCGCCCCGCCTCTCCTAGCTTGGGCAGCGGCGCCCTGCAGCTCCTAGCTCGGCAGCGGCACCCTGCCGGTCCTAGAGCTGGCAGCTTCCTACAGTCTATGAGTTGTAACATAGATATTCTAAACTTTTTGGATAATATCGAGTTGTCAGTGAAAACGCTTTAAAAATTGTGATAAATATGTTGAAGTGTAGTGTTCCACAATTGATGTGTTCTGGCAGCAGGTGGGGAAGGATTCCATTTTCTTTGAGGGGTTAGCCACTGGAAGATCTACCAGGCTCCTTCGAATATGCAAATAACACAAATTAAATTTATCTTTCTTCTATTTTTGTTTTTGCTTTTTTTTTCCTCCTTTCCTATTTGTAGGGTGGGGCACAAGGAGCAGGGGCCAGGCCTTGGAGGACTGAGAAGTGTGATCAGGGTGCATTATATCAAATTCCCAAATAATCAATAAAATATTGACTTGGAAAAAGATTTATATACAAGTAGAGATACCCAAAGAATATCTTGATAATCATTTTACTTAAAACTATGTGAACACATTGTATAGTGTGCTGAAATGGAAACATATAGGATAGTTAGTAATTGATTGTAAGAGTGACTTTGTTTATAATCTCACCATGAAAAGTCTGAGACATGGCAATACCATAGATAGATATGGAGAGAGGGAGGGAGAGAGAGAGAGAAAGAGAGAGAGAGAGGGAGAGAGAGAGAGAGAGAGAGAGAGAGAGCAGTATATATAGTATTTATTGCTATGATTTTGAAGTCAGTAAGGGAAAGAGTACAAATAAAAACTAAAGAGCATAAAAAATTAGAAAACAGTAAGATATTACTAAAGTGAAACAGCTTATAAAGAAGCAATTTTTAGAAGTAGCAATAATTTCTACTTTAGTATAGAAATGCACATTAAATATCCTAACACTGATGAGAAGGAATTAGGTAAATAGATAAAGCAGCCTTATACAGAATCAAATACAGAAATATTTTTTTTTAATCCAAATAAAGTTTTATTTAATAAGAACACAATTGGGAGCGGGTTGGAATGGAGGTGATCAGCCATTCAGGGCTGTCTGTGGGAAAGGCTGGGAAAAACTAACTGATTCATAACAGACCAGCAGATGGGCAGGTCAGCAAAGTAGAGCCAAGAATCAGCAGAAGCTATTATCTAGTGATGAGCT
>LR753306.1:2852860-2894393 GCA_902729485.2 Mus minutoides | reverse complement strand
GCACGCAAGCTCCAGCAACCTGCGGGTCAGGAACTCCAGGATGGCTGCCAGGAAGATGGGCACAGTTTCACTGAGCCTCCGGGCACGGCTACCCTCCCTCAGATGGCGTTCCACCAGGCTCACGGCAAAGATCAGCTCGGCTCTGGAGGTGCGGGAGCGGGAGCGACGGTGGCGACCTGAGGTCCCTCGAAGACTGTTCTCCCTGGTCCTTGGCATGGTAGCCTCAGAGTGCGATGTCACAGGATGACTTGGCTCCACTTGGCTGCTTTCTGCTGATCTGATTGCTCTCTGCTGACCTGCTGCTGGGCTATGGGCCTCAAGTCCAAGTCCAACGGCCAATGTCTTCCTGTGTACAGGACTATGTATCCTAGCAACACTTCCTTGGTTGCAGCCCACTCACATGGGCTCCCACTGATGACATAGCTGGTCCAAACCATTGCTCTCTGGGGGCGGGGGGTGTTGTCGCCACTTTATGACTTTGGGATACACAAGGAGAATTCCAGAGTCAACCATTTTGTGCTGTCTTATAATTCTCTATGATGTCTACTGTCAGCCATGTTTTAACTTACTCAAATAACTACTTCAACATTATGGTGTCAGTATAAAAACTTGTCCTTAAGGACATGTATTTCTTATACATGCTCACGAAAAGTTTGGCTTAAGAAACAGGAAGAATGTTCTAATCTGATTTCTTTTAGTGTTCGAGGTGTACAAAGGGGATACCCTTTTTCTTTTTGTTTCAGTTCGTTTGTTTCCTTTTCGATGTTTTATTGAAAGCAGACTATTTTCTTATACAATATTTTCTGATTACAGTTTCCTCTCTTTCTATTCCTTCCAGTTTCTGCCACCTCCCTTCCAATCCTGATCCACTTCTTTTCTGTCTCTCAGAAAACAGTGGTTTCTGAAGACAACATTAAAACATAAGAAAACAATATAAAATAAGATAAAACAAAACCCATCATATTGAATTTGAATAAGGCAAACCAACAGAAGAAAAAGAGAACCAAGAGTAGTCACAAGAATTAGAGCCCCACTAGTTCATACACTCAGGAGTCCCATAGAGATACTTAAATGGAAGGTATAATATATATACAGAGAACCTTCTAAACACCATGTTGTTGACCTTGGGCTTTCTGCTTCAGTCTCTCAGAGTTCATATGAGCTTTATTCATTTAATATTTTGGACCTCTGTTCTCCTGGTAGTCTACATCCCTTCTGCCTTTTCTACTCTCTCTTCTCCCTCTTCTGTGGGGTTCTGTGATATCTAAGGGTATGAACTTAATGGAGACATCTTATTTAGACCTGGGTGTTCTAAGGTCTCCATTTCTTTGAGTAGTATCTGCTTGTTAGTCTGAATTTGCTCCCATCTGCTGCAGGAAGAAGCTTTTTTCATAATGGCTGAATGAAACATTGATCTATGAGGATAGGAAACCCCCACCCCCACCCCAAATTACAGATGGACAGTGGAGCTACATGAATATAATCCCAGCACTTGGGAGTCAGAGGAAGAAGCAGGAGGATTTCTGAATTTGAGGCTAGCCTGGGCTAGGACAGCCAGGACTTTACGGAGAAACCCTGTCTTGAAAAACCATAAATAAATAAATAAATAAATAAATAAATAAACAAATAAGAATATAGTTAGGAGTTATTTTTTTAAAGATCATTGTTTTTTTAAGAATCAATTATAGTATTTAGTTTTACTTCAGGTCTCTGTAGTATCTGGTCTTTAGATTTTGGTCATCCAATCAGTGGATTTGGTGGTTTGAATATTACCCCCTTAGACTCATAGGGAGTACCACAATTACGAAGTGTGGAACTTTTAGAATAGTTATGGCCTTGTTGGAGGAAGTGTGTCATTGGGGCTGAGCTTTTAGGTTTCAAATGTTTAAGCTAGGATATGTGGCTCTCTCTTCCTCCTGCCTGCTGATCTAGATATATAACTATCAACTGCCTTTCCAGCACCATGCCTCTCTGCCTGCTGCCAAGCTTCCCACCATGATAATGGACTAAGCCCCTGAACTGTAAGCCACCCTCAAATAAATGCTTTACCTTATAAGATATGCAGTGTGCATAATGCCTCTTCACAGGAGTAAAACATTAAGACAGAAGTAGGTACCAGGAACTAGACAGAGTATTGCTGTAATAGGTCTGATTATGCTTCTGTTTGCAGGAATTGGGAACATTTGGGGGACTTTGGGTAGGAAAGCAGTTGAATGCTTTAAGCATGGCTTAATTGGCCATACTAGTAGGATTATGAAAGGCAGTGGTGCTGAGAGTTATCTGAACTGTGAGGGCTCAAGCAGTTTCACAAGAGAAGAATATTAGTATGTAGGCCAGAGATGGTTATTCTAATATCTCGGCAAAGAATGTGGCTTCTTTCTGTCCTTTTCAAAAAAATTGTTTGAGGCTAAATTGAAAAATTATGAATTGACAGCTTTAACAGGAGAGATTTACAGACAACCTAGCATTGTTATTAATGGCTACAATTATGCAGATACATAATGAAAAGTAGCAAGATGGTCAAGGAAAAATACAAAATGTAAAGTTGGAAAAAAAACTGGGCACCAGGAAGTATAAACAGATTAAAGTAATGAGTTATGCTAAGTGTATGAATACTCTAGCCAGCTAAACTTCTAACTGTGAAGAAAAAAATTTTTAAGTAAAATGTCTGAAGATATCTCCATCAGACATTTTTAATTTTAAAATGTTAAGGCCTAGAGTGGTTGTGCACACTTTTAATGCCAACATTCAAAATGCAGAGACAGGAAGAAGAATGAAGATCAAAGTGTGGACAATTTGCCCCTTCTTAGAATAAGGAACAAAGCACACTGAAGGAGTTACAGGGATCAGTTGTGGAGCTGAAAAAAAAGAATGGACCAACCAGTGACTGCTGCAGCCAGGGATCCATCCCATAATCAGCCACCAAACACAGACACTATTGCATATGCCAGCAAGATATTGCTGAAAGGGTCCATATATAGCTGTCTCGTGTGAGGCTATACCAGTGCCTGGCAAACACAAAGTAGATGCTCACAGTCAGCTATTAGATGGAACACAGGGTTCTCAAGGGAGGAGCTAGAGAAAGTACCCATGGAGCTGAAGGGGTCTCCAACCCTATAGGTGGAAGAACAATATGAACTAACTAATACCCAGAGAGCTCGTGTCTCTAGCTACATATATAGAAGAAGATGGCCTAGTTGGCCATCACTGGGAAGAGAGTCACCTTGGTCATGCAGACTTTATATGCCACAGTACCGGGGAATGCCAGGGCCAAGATGTGGGTGTGGGTGGGTAGGGAAGCAGGGTGGGGGATGGGGGAGGGTTTAGGGGACTTTCGGGATACCATTTGAAATGTAAATGAAGAAAATATCTAATAAAAATTAAAAAAAAAGGCAGAGACAGGTATATATTTGTATTCATGGCCAGCCTGGTCTACAGTTAGCAGGATATCTAAAGTTAGACAGCAAATTAAATCATAGAAATCAGAAATCAGGGGAAAATATAATTGAAGGAAGTGATCATGTTACTTCCCCAGCAAGAAGAAAACTTGGGAGCTTCAGAAATGTGGTTCTAGGTTTCAAGTTAAGGATGAAAGAAAGAGGTTATAGAATCTCCTTCCAAGACCAAGAAAAGCCCCTGAGGCTTGGCATGAGCAAAAGACATCCCTTTATGGAGGCCAAGAGAAACAATTGTTTGAAGTGGTGAGGGTGAAGCCTGAGTTGCCTTAGAGACATCAAGATATTGGAGAAAGCAGATTTGTAGGATATTAAACAAGGAAAGCTGCTATCAGAGAGTGGCACCAGTGCAAGAGAAAAAAGTCTGCTTCAGTCAGTGAAGCTAAAAGGGATTGAAGATATCTCCATCAGACATGGAAATGCATAATTTGGAGTTTGCTCACCTAGTTTTAGTTCTCTGGTCTAGTATTTTCCCACAATGCTTCCTTTCTTCCCTTTTAGAATGGTAATGTATATCCTAATCTATTATAAGTTGGAAGTATGGCATTTTCATTTTGATTTTTACTGGGATTTACAGTAAAGAGGATGACATAACTCTCAGAAGAGACTTTGAACTTTGGACTTTTAAACTGAGTTGAGACTATGATAGATTATAGATGGGGACTTTAGAAGTTGGGCTGAATTCAGTTTTACATTCTGATATGGCTATACTCCTATGGGAACTGGGGAGTGGAATGTAGTGGCTTGAATAAAAATGTCCCTCATAGGCTCTCATAGGGAGTAGCATTATTAGGATGAGCCTTGTTGGAGTGGGTATGGCCTTCTCAGAGGAATTGTTTCACTGAGTCTGGGCTTTAAGGCTTCAAATGTTTCAGGATCAATGTCTCTCTCTTCTTGCTACATGCTAATCTGGATGTAGAACTCGCAGCACAGTGATAACTCCCAGTACCTTTCCAGAGCAATGTCTACCTGTATGCCACTGATTCCCTCTATGACAATAATGGACTAAGACTGAACTATATGACAACCCCAATTAAGTGTTTTCTTTGTTAGCAGTTTCAATGGTCATGGTTTCTCTTCAGAGCATTAGAAACTCTAAGGCATGTTTCATCTCAAGTCAGACATAGATTGGTTGCTCCCAAAAGGTTTGTGCCATTATTACCCTAGTATATTTTGCAGGCAGCAGAGCATTGTAGATCATATATTTTGTAGTTGGTTTGATATTTACGTTTCTCTTTTGGTAGTCTGCAGAATACCTTCTCATACTAAAAAAATACTATAATGTAGGGGTCCCTGAAGGCACCAGCTCAACTTCTTTATGTTTAATGTGTTCTGTTGGTTTTCTGTTTAGCAATTGGGGCCTTGCTGTCAGTTTTTTGACAACAACATATTCTCTTGGCAACAGCCTGGGCTGTTTGGGGTTTTGGGGAAAAATTTGCAAACAACTCAATTGGATGTAACCAAGTCCTGATACTGGAAACTGCATTGTGTGACAAATGATAGCCAGTTGGAACTTTATCTCCCCCATTATTGGAGACATCTTTAGGATCACCTTCATATACTTTAGGATGATTCTACTTAACTAGGCTTCCATACTACCCCTCAAATGCTGGCTGTCTCTCCCTCATACCCTCCCTCAACTGCATCTCCCTTTCTCCTCCCTAGTTCATTAATAACATCTATTCTTTTTTTTATTAGATATTTTTGTTATTTACATTTCAAATGTTATCCCCTTTCCTAGTTTCCCCTCTGAAAATCCCCTATCCCCTTCCCCTGCTCCCCAACCCACCCAATGTCATCCCAGGGAGAGCCATGGGTCTCCCCTGGTCCCCTTCTCAATCCCTAACTTCTATGGGTCTATGGATAAAGCTTCATTTTTTCATTCAACAGAAAATACCCACATATAAGCAAATACATGTCATATTTATATTTCTGGATATGGGTTATCCCACTAGGGATGATATTTTTTTCTAGTTGTGTCAAATTCCATGTAGTTCCTAAAATTTTCATGACATTTTCTAAACAGGTGAATAATACTACATTGTGTAAATATACCAATTTTTTTATCCATTTTTTCTGTTGATAGACATCTTGGTTGTTTTCCAGTTCTGGCTATTATGAATAAAGAAACATTGAACATGGTTGAACAAATGTTATTGTCATAGGATGAAGCTTTCTTTAGACAAATGTGTACTATAAGAGTTGTATAGCTGGATCGCCAGGTAGGTAAATTCCCAACTTTCTAAGGTACTGCTGCATTTATTTCCATAGTGTATATACATAAATTAATACTCCAGCTAGAAATATATTCCTGTACCATATGCTGCACATCACTCACCACTATGAGTTGTTATTTGTATTCTTGATTTTAGTCATTTTGACAGGTATAATCAGAACATAAAATTAATTTTTATTTCCCTGATAACTAAGGGTGTTGAATATTTCTTTAAGTATTTTTAAGCGATTTAAATTTCATCTATTAAGAATTCTCTGTTTAGACCTGTATGCTGTTTTGAAAAGAGATTATTTTCATTTTTTGATATCTAATCTCTTTTGTTCTTTATATATTTTGTATATAAATCCTCTTTCGTATGTGGAATTGGTAAAAAAAAAAAAAAAATCCATTCTATAGGGTACTGCTTTGTCTGAGTGATATTGACTTTTGCCTCATACAAGATTTTCAGATATATTAGGTCACATTTATTAACTGATGCTCTTAGTGCCTGGCATAATGGTATTCTATTCAGAATGTATGCTACTGTGCAAGTGAATTACAGGCTACTCCCCAATTTCCCAGCTATCGTGTTCAGTGTACCTTGTTTTATGTAGTGGGATTTGATCTATTTGAAGTTGAATTTTGAAGTGTAGGTGATAATTATGGAACTATGTACATTCTTTGACATGCAAACATCCAGTAGATTTATGTGTTGAAATAAATTTTTAACTTTGGAAATAAAAAGAGGAAAAATAATGGGGGAAATATAGAGAGAGAAAAAGAGAAAACATAAATTAAAATAATACAGCTTTCTGGATTCATTATCAGCCAATAGAGTTTCCTCAGTTGAGAATTCTTTGTTTAGTTCTGTACCCCATTTTTAATAGGGTTATTTAGTTCTCTGGAATGTAACTTCTTGTGTTCTCTCTATATATTGGACATTAGCACACTATCAGATTTAGGATTGGTAAAGATCTTTTCCCAATCTGTTGGTGGCCTTTTTGTCTTATTGACAGTGTCCTTTGCCTAACAGAAGCTTTGCAATTTTATGAGGTCCCATTTGTCAATTCTTGATCTTACAGCACAAGCCATTGGTGTTCTGTTCATAAATTTTTCCCTGTGCCCATGTGTTCAAGACTTTTACTCACTTTTTTCTCTATAAATTTCAGTTCATCTGGTTTTATATGTAGGTCCTTGGTCCACATGAATGTGAGCTTTGTACAAGGAGATAGGAATGGGTAAATTTGCATTTTTCTTCATGCTGACTGCCAGTTGAAATAGCACCATTTATTTAAAAAGCTGTCTTTTTTGCCACTGGATGGTTTTAGCTGCTTTTTTCAAAGATATAGTAATCATATGTGTGGGGGTTCATTTCTGTGTCTTCAGTTCTATTCCAATCATCTTCCTGCCTGTCTCTCTATTAATACCATGCAGAGTTTATCACTATTTCCCTGTAATATAGCTTGAGGTCAGGGAAGATAATCCCCCCAGAAATTCTTTTATTGTTAAGAATAGTTTCTGCTATCCTGAGTTGTCTGTTATTCCAAATTAATTTACAATTTGCTTTTTCTAACTCTATGAAGAACTGAGGGAATTTTGATGGGGAGTACATTGTATCTGTAGATGGCTTTTGATAAGATGTTCATTTTTACTATATTTTTCCTGCCAATCCATGAGCATGGGAGCTCTTTCCATCTTCTGAGATCTTCGATTTCTTTTCTCAGAGATTTGAAGTTCTTGTCATATAGTCCTTTTACTTGCTTGAGTCACACCAAGATATTTTATATTAATTGTCACTATTGTGAAGGGTGTTATTTCCCTAATGTATTTCTCAGCCTGTTTATCCTTTGAGTAGAAGAAGGCTACTGATTTTTGTTGTTGTTGTTGTTGTTGTTGTTGTTGTTGTTTTGAGTTATTTTTATATCCAGCCAATTTGCTGAAGGTGATTATCAGCTTTAGGAGTTCTCTGGTAGAATTCTTGGGATATATGATCATATAATCTACAAATAGTGATATTTTGATATCTTCCTTTCCAATTTGTATCCTTTTGAGCCCTGCTTGTTGTCTAATTGCCCTAACTAGAACTTCAAGTACTATATTGAACAGATAGGGAGAGAGTAGGCAGCCTTCTCTAGTCCCTGATTTTAGTGGAATTCCTTCAAGTTTCTCTCCATTCAGTTTAATGTTGGGTACTTGTTTGATGTATATTGCTTTTACTACATTTAGTTATGGGCCTTGAATTCCTGATCTTTCCAAGACCATTGGACTGAGCATGGGTTCTCCAATAGAGGAGTTAGAGAAAGGACTGAAGGAGTTGAAGGGGGTTCCAACCCCATAGGAAGAACAACAATATCAACCAGCCAGACCCCCCAGAACTCTCATGCATCAATGAGAGGAGAGGTCCTTAGTCCTATGAAGGCTCAATAGATGCGATAGTGTAGAGGAATTGAGGGCGAGGAGGTGGGAGTAGGTGAGTGGACAGGTGGAGGAACAGTCTCATAGAAGCAGGGAGAAGGGGGAGGATGTGACAGGGTGTTTCCAGGAAGGAGGGGAACTGGAAAAGCATAACATTTGTAATGTAAATAAAGAAATTATCCAATAACAAATAAATAAATAAATAAATAAATAAATAAATAGCAATTCAATTAATCTAAACTGAATTTAGGAAATAGTTGGAAGTCTCAAGATAGGAACAAGAGATTATGAGAGGCTATTTCAAATAATAAGAAAAATTAACTACAATGAATTAAGGGTTAGGCCTCAGTGTGACTACTATATGGATAGAGACAATATAATTTTGATATGTATGATGTTATTTTTTTCAAGTTTTTTTTATTGCTTGGGTAGAAGTATGGGCATACGTAGTACTCTACCTATTACTCTTGTTAGTGTTATTAACCCTACTATTACTAAGCTTAATACTGTTGTTTTTTATAAAAATTTTAAGAGAGAGTTATTGTGCATTAAAAATCACAAAATTTTCCTGTATTTAGTTGTGGGCCAGTGTTGTGTAATGAGAGATATGTATTCATAATGATAAGTTCAAAAGTGTATAGGTCCCAGAAAGGCTGAGCAATAGTAGGAGAATCTCAAAGGTGCTGATTTTGGTGTAACAAACTATTTAAAAGCCAAAGACAAGGAAGTGTTAAATTTGAAATTTTAGAGGTGATACAATTATTGATAAGCTGAAGAGAGTATATAAGATTGCAAATTAAGTTAAAAATTGTTGAGGAGCTATACCTATCACAAATCATACCCTTCTATGGGGGAAAATACATATTTACAAATTAGGAAACAAATTTAGTGACTCATCATAATGGTTTTCTCTATTTTTCAAAACTTTACATTATCTATTCTCTCTCAATCTCTCTCTCTCTCTCTCTCTCTGTCCCAGACTTCATCTTAGTCTGTACACCAGGATAGCCTTCAATTTGAATCTAATTCTAGGAATCCCTGAGTATATGCCACCATATTGAAATGTATACTTTCCATTTACAAAGATTGATTTTGCATAGAGTTTTTTAAAATTTTATTGTATTATATATTTTCTTTATGTACATTTTAAATGTTATCCCCAAAGTCCCCTATACTCTTCCCCCACTCTGGTCCCCAACCCACCCACTACCACTTCTTGGTCTTGGCGTTCCCTTGTACCGGGGCAAATAAAGTTTCTAAGACCTAGGGGCCTCTCTTCCCAATGATGGCCTACTAGACCATCTTCTGTTATATATGCAGCTAGAGACAGGAGCTTTGGTGGTACTGGTTAGTTCATATTGTTGTTCCACCTATAGGGTTGCAGACCCCTTCAGCTCCTTGGATACATTCTCTAGCTCTTCCATTGGGGGCCCTGTGTTCCATCCTATTTTTAAAATAACGATTCTTGTTATGTAGCCAAAGCTGGATTCCAACTTTTGATCCTCTTGTTTCAGTCTTCTGAGTGCTAGGATTGTAAGTACATGACATAATTCTGGATGATAACAAATTTTCTTATCCACTCAGTCCTATCTACTCAGGTAATCAGATATAAACATTCCTGCTAATGACTGGCTTTGGCAACCATTTAGTGAGTAAACTGAGGAAGGCAGCCATTGGCGGTCAGTGCTTAGAGCCACTAACAGTGGTGAATCAAGTTCCTTAAAGGGGCTGACTTCACTGAGGAATGGAAGGAACAGTGTTTCAGCCCTACTTACTTTATTCTTACTTCCATGTGTATATATAACAGCAAAATCTTTCAAGCAGTATAAAATTACAATGCGGTTATGTTTTCGTTTTCTTCTACTGACTGATTATGGAAAATCAATGCATTCTCCAGAACCTTTACAAGAAATAACATTGCATAGTACAGGTAAAAAAAAAATAAGTTATTTCCCCAAAACCATGTACATCCATAATGAAGCATCTTCATACAGATTAACAAATTGTTAGCTGTTTCTCAGCCATTCAGAATTCCTCAGTTGAGAATTCTTTGTTTAGCTCTGTACCCCATTTTTTAAATTCGTTTTTCTGGAGTCCAGCTTCTTTAGCTCTTTGTAGATGTTGGATATTAATCCCCTATCAGATTTAGGATTGGTAAAAAATCCTATCCCAATCTGTTGGTGGCCTTTTTGTCTTGCTGGAAAAAAAAAAATAAAAGCCTTACAGATTGATCTTATAGAGGCATTTATTTCTCAGTTCAGGTTCCCTTCTTTCAGAACCCTAGTTGCTGTGTCAAGTTAACATAAGGCTAACCAGCACACCAATAAAATGTAGCCCTGATACTGGTCAGTTAACAGCAGACACAGACTTGCTTACTACAATGTATAAATACAGTGGGAAAATATAATAGTTTTGCCTACAGGCTAAAGCAAGTAAGCAAACTAGCAGCAGAGAAAGAAATGTTTCTAAAATAAATAAACCCTCTGAGATAAAATTAATTTTATAGTTCTAAAAACCTGAAAAAAAGTGAATATTGATCTACACGTAGATATTATCTTCCACAATAAACCTAAGAGAACTAGAAGCAAAGAAAATGCGAAGAAACAACAGCTATGCCCAGAAGTGAAACATTACAAGCTTTCTCTTTGTGAGTAAGTGATTCTTACTTTGAGAATTACACAATTTCCCTTCTGCTCCATGTTTTTGCTTCAGGTACTCTGTTAAATACTCTGCCCATCAAATATAAGCCCCTGACAAAGGCCTGTTAAAGAAAAATGGTTCACACAACACAGAGTCACACTGTATCTGTTAAAGCTACTATTTTTTTTTTTTTTGCTGCTATTAAAAATATAAAGTAAGATTTGGATTTAGCTTATAGTTTCAGAAGACTCAGTCTATTGTCACTTGGTTTTATGTGCTCATGAAAGGCATCATAGTAGAATAAACATGTTGAAGAGAAAGTGTTTCGTCTTACCTCATAAAAAGTATGGTGCGGAAAAAAAGAAGGCAGCAGAGACCAGAGACTTTTAATTAACTATTTTCTCCATCTAGGCCACAACTTCCTATACAGAACCTTTCAAAAGAGGCCCTAGGCTTCAATACGTGAAAAGATATTTATTTTTTGAAACATACTATACAAAATCTTGTATTACCATATGGATATATATTTATAATTGTAAAAAGGATAATAAACATTAGAAAATCGTAGTCTCTGTGAAATATAAACAATACACAGTTCAAGCATCCTTTTAGTTTGTCATGCATAGAAATAACAATCATAAAAAACGCAGCAAATATGCTTAGCCTGGAACTCACTATGTAGTCTAACCTGACCATAATCTCATAGATGACCTTTGCATCAATAGTGTATAGATTAAAGACATGTTCGTTATAAGCCTCTGTAAATATTCTGGATGACAATTTTTAAAAAATTGAGAAAGTTATGATATTAGAGAATAGAACTGTAAAAGAATAAAAAATATAATAAATAAATGAATAAAAACTATAATTTAAAGCAATTTATAACAAATTTCAAAATAACAAATCATGACTGAAATCTCATAATTATATAAAAATGTTAAGTAATTTAAGAAACGAAATGTTAATTATTGTGTTTTAATGATTATGTATCATATATATTAAATTAATACACTATTAATCTTATATATATTAATATATGTCAATTAAACTTCAAAATTTAAAAATAAATAATAAAATCTATACGGATACGTTATAATTAATGGCTAAAAGTGAAAATAATTTCAAGTGACAAATCTTATCTCAAAATTATAAGACAGACTACAGATACAGCTTAGTGGCAGAGCACTTTCCTGAAATGTATAATGCCCTTGGTTTGATCCACAGGAATACTATAAATAAACATACAAACAAACAAAAGAAACCACACTCTAAGAGCTCTGGATCATTTGCCAAAGGAAGTTCCTAATCATACAAATGAGGTGCTATTTCCCAAGCCTGAACTTGAATTTTATTGAATCATATAATGAATTTAATAGTTTATATGTATCTGATTATGAAGCAACATATTAAATGACATTAAGCTGATATAGTTACTGAAATCTATACATGTTGGGAAGCCATTAGGACAATGTAGTTTGACGACAAAAGAAGTTACAAAAGAGAGCAAACCCATTTTAGAGATACATCAACCAATTATAATGAGTGAATATTGGATTATAGTTCAAATAATGCATCCATATAGTAGAAAATAGGTGAGGCAAGTAGAGAAATCAAAAATGGTTGCAGGTTAAACTTTCTTAAAAAATAAAATGTTAAACCCTGCAAATATGGACTAACTTGGAGCTATCTTTTAAGACAAAGTAACATAAGAACAACTTAACATGTCCTAACAAATTATTATTTAGTCCTTACTTAAAGAAATATTGCAGAACATAGAGGAATGATGTTGAAATTCAACCTGAAAATTCTTCCCTATTGTCAAACTTTCTGAGCATAGTATATAGGCAGCTGGGAAGCATAAGCAGTGGTCTTTCCCAGATTTGGACCATGCATGTTATAATACCTACAGGGAATCAGGAAATTGGTCTAGCTTCATTGAGAGGCAAACATCATGAGTTTCAGGGGTTTGACTCCATGGCATTTGGGGCACTGAGACTCTTTCAGTTCCTTAGATGCTGGAGTAATACCTCAAACAGTGAAACATTCAGGTTACCCCTGGTTTTTGGTGACTTAAGAGACAGTGGAGTAAGTAGAAGTTTGGGAGGCCAATTCGTCTTGGGCATTAATTAATCTTGTGTACACTGTCTAGCTTGAAACTGCCATTATATTGTGGACACTGCCATGATATTTTTTTCTGTTTTAGAAAGAGTATAAAATTTCTAATAGCTTGAAATAAACATATCTTTGCCTTTCTCTTGCTGAGACTCCTCAGCGAGACTGGTGTGATGGTTTGTATATGCTCAGCCCAGGGAGTAGCAATATTAAAAGGTGTGGCCCTGTTGGAGTAGGTGTGGCCCTGTTGGAGTAGGTGTGGCCTTGTTGGAGTAAGTGTGTCATTGTGGGTATGAGCTTTAATACTGTCCTCCTAGCTCCCTGTAAGGGAGTATTCTATTAGAAGTCTTCAGAGGAAGATGTAGTACTCTCAGCTCTCCCTGTACCATGCCTGCCTGGATACTGCCATTTTCCCACCTTGATAGTACTGGACTGAACCTCTGAACTTGTAAGCCAGTCCCAATTAAATCTTTTCTTTTATAAGATTTGCCTTGGTCATGGTGTCTGTTCATAACACTACAAACCTAACTAAGACAACTGGTTTTAGTTCCCGTTCACCATATTAGACCTTTGTTCTGTAAAGTCAGTGCTGATGCTTACAAATCCCAGCTTGCCAGGAAAGTAGTAGTATAACATGAAATAGTGACATAACTGATGTGGGAATGACTATTTCCAGTAATATCTGAGATACATTCTGTAGAAGGAATGATGATTACTTTGGAACTGGTCAAAGACCCATTACTGGTGAGGTCATAGGTACTGTGTGTAATTCAACTACTTTTGTTTTGCTAAATGGACATGTTGTCAAACTGTCTCTCAAATACTTATGTTTATAACAATACGTAAGTTCTGCTTCAAATCTTGATCAAAGATGTTTCTCTTTGCAGTAAATGGTGATTAATAGAGATTGATGGCTGGTCAAGATAACCAAAACAAGTGGCTCATGAAGGCTCACCCTAAAAGAGAACTCACACAATTCCATTTAAGGCTTGGGAAACATAGTGGAAAAAGGAACAAAGAGAATGTAAAAGTCAGATAATGAAAATGAGGATGCTGAAATCATGTCAAAGAGACATGACATGTTCATGGCACACATAACCACATAGCATCTGTAATTTCTTGCATATAGCATGTGCACTAGACTGATCCAGAAAGGGTTATGTCAGTGGTTAAGTATACTTGTTGTTCTTACAAAGACCTGGGTTGATAACCAGTAACTTCATAGTGACTCAATACTGCCTAGAACTCCATTTCTAGGGAATCCAATGTTCTTTTCTAAAATCTGGGGGCATCAAGAACCCATGTTATAAACATACATACATACATTCAGGCAAAACATTTTCACATATAAAATAAATGTTTTTTTTTAAACAAAACAAAACAAAACAAGCAAACAAACAAAAACCAAAAAGCCAAAATGAGACAGCATACAGTCACAGATGGGAAATGTGCCCATAGGACCCCACTCTAATCTACCTCAACCCACCATAGGGAGTTAATTAAGTTTTCCTGGATAGAGGGGCTTGTTTCTTTGTTTTGATAACTTGTCACAAGCTTGGCTGAAGCAAGAAATGGAAACTACAATTGAGAAAACACCTCCATATGATTGGTCTAAAGCCAAATCTGTGGTACATTTTATTAATCCATAATTGATGTGGAATGATCCAGCCTATTGTGGGTGGTTCATTTTTGGGTAGGTAGTCTAAGGGTATATAAATATGTGTGAAGCTAAAGCTATAAGGTGCAAGTCCATTAGTAGGATTTCTCTGTGGACCCTGCCTCATTCCTAACTCTAGGTTCCTACCTTGAGATTTTGCCTTACTCTCTTCAATTATGGAGTGTGACCTGAGAGTTCAAAGAAGAAATAAACTCTTCCTCAAACTGCTTTTGTTTATGATTCTTTGTAACAACAATAAAAACAGTGATTAAGACAATTGTCAAAAACAGCTTGTGGAGAAGCAAAGTAATTTTCTGCCTTCAGTGAGGTGGCCATTGATGAATTCTCAGACTCCATTAGAGAGCTTCATACCAATCCCAATATGGGTGGTCATAGAATAACACAGTGGGGCGTAGCAAACAAAAAAAGTGAAACAAAAAGTCATGAAAATGTGATGGAAACTTGAAAAGGAGAGGCTCGTGGTATGAGGTAGAAGATAAGTGTAACCAGAATGTATCATACATACATACATATAAAATTGTCAAAGAAAATTTAATGAAAATAAAAAAATAAGATAAAAATAAATAAAATAAAATTCCATAACATCAGAAACTCAGAAAATCATTGTCAGTGAATTGTTTCTTCAGAGAATAATTTTAGGTGTGATAAGGTTGGAATGTGTTTTATTTCTCATGTTTTCTAATAAATTGCTTAAGATTTTACTATGTTCAACATCTCATATAATTCAGTAAACCTTCATTTATTAGATGCATTATATAATTAAATAAACATAAGTGGAAATGTATCAACCTCACAGTGAATGGGAAAGATACTTAAACAAAGATGGAACTTCTGAGCTGCTGAAATGACTTTGTAAACAAAGCCTGACAAAGATTGACTATTGGCTATCTCAAACTACTCTCTAAGTACCTTTGTTTATTGTTATGTCAAATGATACTTACAGCCTTAATCAGACAAGATTTTCTTTGCAATGAATGACACTATATGTAGAGATCCATGGTCATTCAGATAGCATACAATAAGTGAGACTTGAGTGTTCAACATTAAACCGAACATTTATAACATTTCCTCTAAGTATCAGATAACATGGTTGAAGGAAGGGGAGAGAACATAAGAGCTAGAACATAGGTCAAAAATAGATTATGAAATGTCTTATGGTCATAGTACAACCAGTGAAAACATGATCATTTTGCATCTACAATGTGTCTGTACAAGGCTGAAGCTCTCAACAATCTATTAAGGATGTGAAAAGCTTACTGAGTTCTACCTATCTCTGTTAAAGTATTGGGTACTGGTGTATTCTGAAGGAAAAACAGCTACTCTCTTCAGTTTAATACCCAATGATTTGTCTTCAGTTGAATACTCATGGATAAACCTTCTAGATGTTAACTGATTGTTCCAGACCCACAATCAATCAGATGAGCCTAGTTAAATTCAGTGGGTCCCAAAAGAACCCCATAAGATATGTCAGGAAGTGATTATTTGGAATGATAGGAAACATACTAAGAATGGGAGGAAGGTGGGAGAGTATGAGAACACAAAGAATATGTTACATCCATGTATTAAATTGTCAAAGGACATATTCAATGAAGGTATGTGAAAAAGTAATAATATCAATTTTATTTACCTTTGTGCAAATATACATGCATTCATATTGAAATATACAAATGTGTTCTGTGTGATTGTCTTTCTATTTGTTTTTTCAAATTAAAAATAAAAAGAAACATACAAAAATTGGTGTTACTGTCTATTTATTGTGTGCCAGGGGTAGAAGTTAGTGCCATGCATATGCTAGATAATTGCACTATAACTCAGATTTACTACATGACTAACTGATATTCATATGCCTCCTCTGTAACCTCTTTTTGGAAAAACATTATTTAACATGTAAAAACACATAAAATAATGTACCTTAGCTTTGTCTAATATGCAATAACTGCAAAAGGATAATAACACATGTGTGTTTAAAGGAAAATACTCAAAATGTGTCACTGTGCCTATTTTTTATGTTGTTTTAAGAAAACAAAAATTTGTTATAAACATAGTTCATCTTCTATATCTTTTTATTTCTGTTTCCTTCTTCTATCCTTGTACTTGCCCAGTTTTATTGATATTATCAATATAATTTCATTTGTGATTGTCTTTTTAGTCAAAGTCTTCTTACACTCAAACGTGCAGTTATTTGAGGAAGGACATTTTGTTACCAACCAAAATGTATGGCAACAACAAAGAGCAAGTTTTGTTTTATTATTGTTTTTGTTCTTTATTATTATTATTATTATTATTATTATTATTATTATTATTATTTACTTTTAAATAGGCAAATGATATTCATACTTACTTCTTGGTTTTCACTGTTGCATTATATTTGTCCTAAGCTCTAAAACATCTTCAGGTATCAGCCAGTTATACCACTCAGTGGCTATCCAACATCTACAAAGAGCTAAAGAAACTGGACTCCAGAAAAACAAATAACCCCATTAAAAAATGAGGTACAGAGCTAAACAAAGAATTCCCAACTGAGGAATTCCAAATGGCTGAGAAACATCTGAAAAATGTTCAACATCCTTAATGATCAGGGAAATGCAAATCAAAACAACCCTGAGATTCCACCTCACACCAGTCAGAATGGCTAGGATCAAAAATTCATGTGAAAGCAGATGCTGGTAAGAATGTGGAGAAAGAGGAACACTCCTCCATTGCTGGTGGGATTGCAAGCTGGTACAACCACTCTGGAAATCAGTCTGGCTCTGGCAGTTCTTCAGAAACCTGAATGATCCAGCAATACCATCTTGGGCATATACCCAGAAGATGTTCCACTATTAATAAGGGCACACACTCCACTACGTTCATAGCAGCCTTATTTATAATAGCCAGAACCTGGAAAGAACCCAGATGTCCCTCAACAGAGGAATGAATACAGAAAATGTGGCACATTTACAGAATGAAGTACTACTCAGCTATTAAAAACAATGAATTTATGAAATTCTTGGGCAAATGGATATATCTGGAGGATATAATCCTGAGTGAGTTAACCCAATCACAAAATAAGTCACTTGATATGCACTTACTGATAAGAGTATATTATTCCAGAATCCTAGAATACCCAAGATACAACTTCCAAAACACAAGAAAATCAAGAACGAAGACCAACGTGTGGATACGTCATTCCTCCCTAGAATAGGGAATAAAATATCCATGGAAGAAATTGCAGAGAAAATACTTGGAGCTAAGACAAAAAATGGACCATCCAGAGACTGCCCCACCTGGGGGTCCATCCCATAATCAGCCACCAAATGGAGACACTACTGCATATGCCAGCAAGATTTTGCTGAAAGGATGCTGATATAGTCCCATGAGGCTTTGTCAGTGCCTGGTAAATACAGTCATCTCTAGGAAGGAATGCAGTGTCCCCAATGTAGGTGCTAGAGAGAATTGACAAGACCTGAAGGGGTCTGCAACCCTATAGGTAGAACAACAATATGAACCAATCAGAACCCCCAGAGCTTGTGACCCTAGTTGCATATTTATTAGAAGATGGCCTAGTCTGCCATTATTGGGAAGAGATGCCCCTTGGTCATGTAAACTTTAAATGCCTCAGTACAGGGGAATGACAGGGCCAAGAAGTGGGAGTGGGTGGGTTAGGGAGCAGGGCAGAGGAGAGTATAGGGGACTTTTGGGATAGCATTTGAAATGTAAATGAAGAAAATATCTAAAAAAAATAAAAGAAAAAAAGGCAGTAAATGAAATGATAAAACAAAGAATTGGTTCTTCAAAGGGATAAACAAAATGGACATATTTTATCCAACATAACCAAAAGGGGTTGAGAAGACCTAAGTAATAAAATTATACTAAAATAGAAACAATACAAAGAATACCAATGAAATTCAGAAAATTAATAACTGAAAAATTGAAAAGAAATGGATGGATTTCTATGTGACAATTATATATCAGAGATACACAAATCAAAGCAACCCTGAGATTACACCTCATACCAGCCAGAATGTCTAAGATCAAAAACTCAGGTGATGCTGGGCGGTAGTGGCAGACACGTTTAATTCCAGCACTTGGGAGGCAGAGGCAGGCAGATTTCTTTGTTCGAGGCTAGCCTGGTCTACAAAATGAGTTCCAGGACAGCCAGAGCTATACAGAGATACCTTGTCTCAACAAACAAACAAACACCCTCAGGTGACAGCAGATGCTGGCAAGGGTGTGGAGAAAGAAGAGCAGTCCTCCATTGCTGGTGGAAATGCATACTGGTATAACCACTCTGGAAATCAGTCTGGTGGTTTCTCAGTAAATTGTACATAGTACTTACTACCTGAGGACCCAGTTTTACCACTCCTGGGCAAATACTCAGAAGATGCTTCAACATGTAATAAGGACACATGCTCCACTAAGTTCATAGCAGACATATTTATAATAGCCAGAAGATGGAAACCCCCAGATATCCCTCAACAGAGGAATGGATACAGAACATGTGGTATAATTACACAATGGATTATTACTCAGCTATTAAAAATAATGACTTCATGAAATTTGCTGACAAATGGATGGATCTAGAAAATATCCTGAGTGGGGTAACTCACTTACAAAACAACACACATGGTATGTACTCACTGATAAGTGGATATTAGGCAAAGAGCATGAAACACCCACAATACAACTCATGGACCACATGAAACTCAAGAGGAAGGAAGACCAAAGAGTGGATGATTCAGTCCTACTTAGAAGGGGGAACAAAATACTGAAAGGAAGTAGAGGGTGGGAAGGACTTGGGAGGAAGAGAAGAGGGGAAGGGGGAAAAGAGGGGAAGAATCAGGTATGGAAAAAGATGGAGGAGAGGTACAGGAAATTGAACAGAGGTGTGTAGCAATGGGGGATGGGGAACTGGGGGTAGCAACCAGAAAGTCCTAGACACAGGGAAAGCAAGAGGCTCCCAGGACCCCCTGGGATGACATTATCTGAAATTCCCCACAAAGGGGAGGGAGAACCTATCGAGACCATAACCCGAGTTTAGGCATGGCCCCCTGGTTGAGGGATGTGGCCAGGCACTCATGTCCAAAATTTTAACCCAGAATTGCTGATGTCTAAAGGAAATACAGGGACAAAGGAGTGGAGCAGAGACTGAAGGAAAGGCAATTCAGAGATTGCCCCATCTAGGAATCCATCCTACACGCAGACACCAAACCCAGACACTATTGGGGATACCAAGAATGCTGACAAGATCCTGATAACAGCTGTCTCCTGAGAGGCTCTGCCAGATCCTGACAAATACAGATGCAGGTGTACACAGCTAAATTTGGACTGAGTTCCAGGACCCCGATGGGGAAGTTAGGGCAAGGACTATAGGAGTTGAAGGGGTTTGCAACCTCATAGGAAGAACAATATCAACCAACCAGACCCCCCCCCCCAACTCCCAGGGACTAAACCACCAAACAAAGAGTACAACAGTGGGTACTCATGGCTCCAGCTGGATATGTAGCAGAGGACTGCCTTATCTGGCATCACTGGGAGGGGCAACCCTTGGTCCAGTGGTGGCTTGATGACCTTGAATAGGGGAATGCTAGGCTGCTGAGGCAGAGTGGGTGGGCAGTTGGAGTAGCACCCTCATAGAGGCAGGGCGAGGGAGGAGGGTATAAGAGACTTGTGGAGAGGAAACTGGGAAGGGGAATAACATTTAAAATGTAAATAAATAAAATAACCAATAAAAATGAAATATATATATATATATATATATATATAGAATTATAGAATTTACACTGAGTCTAGATTATGATTTAGAATTATGTTAGATTTTTTTATTTTCACTAACAGTAATATATGATAATTATATATGACATTTTGATAGCACCATAAAAGACTGATGCAGATTTCAAGCATCATTTAATTAACTCTAGTCTGTGAATCTTATATTCTCTGCCCACTCCTTCTGTAGATGTGTTATTCAGATTATCATACCATTTGGAGTAACATTTCACTAAGAAAAGATGACTGGGTATTATCTACTTCAAAAGAGAAAAAAAAAAAATCAGCATCAACAGACTGTCAAATTGACCATAAATAAAGTCTATACATATACAAGTAAGAGCTCATTGTCACAAACCTTGTCCGTTTGTCTCACACACCTAAAGAACTTAAGCTTCAGAGAATTCAAAGATAAGGTAGTTGAAAAATACCATGGAATGACAAAGCCAAATGTTGGTTACTTGGGTTTATAGGGGAGTGAATTTGAAAGCCTACTTATCTATGAATTGCTTAAGAATAATAACTGTACATGTTCATTGTTTGTAGCTCTTATTCAGGATGTGATACTTGCTACTTTCGAGGTTCTGAAGAAAAAATTTTATTATCTTTAGTGTTTCTTGAATGTTATTCTGAGTATTTCTCTGAAGTTCAAGGAAGGCTTTAGAATATTCTACTTGTACTGTTTTTGTCAAGGAGTTGATCTGCAAATTGTCAAGAGCCCCTTTTATCAAAGATCCTTTTTTCTACAAGGAATGGTAATACAATTGGATCAAAAAAGAGAGTATTCTGGTTTCATCTTGCTTGTACAATGATTTTGAAGAAAAATAAAAACAAAAGAAATTAAATTGCTATAATGACATCTATTCCTAAAACTCTAGAAATATAAAGTAGCATAAAAAACACATTGAAAATAATAGACTTGATTGAATTATGCTTTAAATGAGCAATAAAATGATCTCTATAAAGAATTAAGATAGAGGATAAAAAAAAAAAAAAAACTTGGATCAATTCACAAGGTAATAGCTAGTACAAAATGTCCAGGGTTAATATATTATTTTTGTATTCTATGTACAGGCAAAACCAATCTCAGAGCTTTCTAATCAGACTATAAACAATAAGACCCTGATCAACCTGCCCACAAACATATTCCAACTAAGCTACTCTTTATGAATTTTTATATTCTGTGAATGAATTATGAACAAAATTTCCAAATGTCACCAAGAAGATTATCATTATGTATCAACATCCTCAAGCTACTTTTTGGCAATGAATGTCAGAAGATTTTTTTATGGGTTTTAAAACTTATTTGCAATTTGTAATGAGTTTTTTGAAAGTACCATTATTTTATGAGTGAGAACAACTGTCAAATGAATGTATTTGTAATGTCAGGAGTTTCATTACTACATGTCTGCAGGGTAAAGTTTAGGTGCTAAACTGCTTCTTCATTTATGGCCTCTGATAGATTTAAAATATGGGGTAGAGCCCTTGTAACATTCATTAGCTTTTCTCTATATTTTCAAATTAATAATTTAACTTACAATTTTTTTATTATCTAATTGTTACTCATCCTCTCCATTAAGGAATCATTACACCATTGAAGTTTATAACTCTATAGGAAAGGGAAATAGAAGTATTAACCAATAGCATTGGGTTACTCAGCAATGGCTGTGCTTTTCATCTGAGCCAGGAGCAATGTGGATTTTGTGCCATTAGAAATCTTTTCATCTATTTTTAATTTAAAACAGGAGAAAAGATTTTAATTCTTCATCAGAATAATTCATATCCTGTGGATTTTTTCCTATTAGGCAAAGAAGCTGTAATATTATGATTGAATCTATAACTAATTCTCATAATCTAAAGGAATGAAATAGGGCTCCCTCAGAACATTTCATTATGAATGGAGTTTTGTTATAGTATTAAAAAGCATATTAATGCTAATGAATATCTTGGATATTCATTCTTTAAATACTCAACTTTGTATTCTGTATTAATCAAACTGCATCACTATTTGTGGTTACTGACATATATTGTTCCATTGGAAAAGTTGTAGACCTAAGACCAGGATTGATTCCCTCTTAAAAACTTTTTTTGTTTGTTTGTTTGTTTGTTTGTTTGAGACAGGGTTTCTCTGTATAAACCTGGCTGTCGTGGCACTCACTCCGTAGACCAGGCTGGCCTTGAACCTCGGCTATCTGTATATTCTCTTGAGTGTCTAGAGGTAGTTAATTCAAGGGACATATTGCACATTGATGAGTAAAAAGCTGCTGCAGTCAAGAAGACCTTGCAAAGTTTGAAAAAAGTAGTAGAGGGCGCAGGGACAGTATTCTAATTAACAAAATCAGAAATGAAAAAGGAAACATAACATTAGAACCTGAGGAAATCCAAAACATCATCAGATCCTACTACAAATGGTTATACTCAACAAAACTGGAAAACCTGGATGAAATGGACAACTTCCTAGACAGTTACCAGGTACCAAATTTTAATCAGGATCAGATTAACAATAAAAACAGTCCCATTTCCTCTAAAGAAATAGAAGCAGTCATCAATAGTCTCCCAACCAACCAAAAAAAAAAAAAAAATCCCATAACCAGATGTGTTTAGTGGAGAGTTCTATCAGACCTTCAAAGAAGACCTAATTCCAACTCTCCTCAAACTATTCCACAAAATAGAAACAGAAGGTACTCGACCCAAATCATGGGATGGATCCCAAGTTGTGTTGGTCTCTGGATGACCTTTCCTTCAGTCTCTGTCCCATTTATAATCCATGAATTCAGAAGGTACTCTACCCAATTCATTCTATGAAGCCACAATCCCTGTTACTTAAACCACATAAAGACCCAACAAAGATAAAGAACTTCAGACCAATTTCTCCCATGAATATTGATGCAAAAATACTCAATAATTCCTTGCAAACCGAATCCCAAAACACATCAAAACAGAAAAAAAAAGATCATCTCCTTAGATGCTGAGAAAGCATTTGACAAAATCCAACACCCATTCATGATAAAAGTCTTGGAAAAGATCACGAATTCAAGGCCTATACATAAACATAATAAAAGCAATATGCAGCAAACCAGTAGCCAACATCAAACTAAATAGAGAGAAAATCAAAGCAATTCACCTAAAATCAGGAACCAGACAAGGCTGCCCACTTTCTCCCTACCTATTCTATATAGTACTTGAAGTCCTAGCCAGAGCAATTCAACAACAAATGGAGATCAAGGGGATACATATTGTAAAGGAAGAAGCCAAAATATCACAAACAATATAAAATACCTTGGTGTGACACTAACTAAGGAAGTGAAAGATCTGTATGATAAGAACTTCAAGTCTGTGAAGAAATAAATTGAAGTTCTCAGAAGATGGAAAGACCTCCCATGCTCATGGATTAGCAAGATTAATATAGTCAAAATGGCTATCCTGCCAAAAGCAATCTACAGATTCAATTCAATCCCCATCAAAATTCCAACTCAATTCTTCACTGAGATAAAAAGGGCAATTTGTAAATCATCTGGAAATGCAAAAAACCTAGGATAGCAAAAACTATTCTCAACAATAAAAGAACCTCTGGTGGAATCACCATGCCTGAACTCAGGATGTACTACAGAGCAATCTAGCAATCATGATAAAAACTGCATGGTACTGGTAAAGCAACAGACAGGTAGATCAAATTGCCCTTTCTTGCTCAGTGAAGAATTGAGTTGGAATTTTGATTGAGATTGCATTCAGCAAGATAGCCATTTTGAATATATTAATCCTGCCAATCCATGAGCATGGAACCTCCAAGTCCAGCACTTCAGGAGTGATGCTCCTCTGGTTACCTCAATGTAATTCTCTATATAAACAAACTCAAAGACATCATGACCAAGTATCCTTCATCCCAAGGATTCAGGGATGGTATAATATAGAGAGAACCTGTCGAGATCATAACCAGAGTTTATGCATGCCCCCCTGGTTGTTGCACATATCCACCCTGCTTGAGACACATCATCAATATGCTCCACAGCTGTTCCCAGGAGTAGATCAGATGCTCCAGCTCATCCCCAGCCCCTGCAGCCAAGAAAGCTCAACTCCCAGGAATCAGAAGGTACTGAGACAGTCTAAGTCAAGAAGGTCTATCATAACCAGGGTCAAAGGATGGAGAGGATCCAGTCAGAGACAGGAAGGGCAGGTAACACATGAGATAACCACATGTCAAGAGGCAAGCACAAGAAAATTAGCAATAGAAACCAACTCCACTGAGGAGCATCAGAACCCAGTTTTCTCATCACGGAAAACCCTGGAAATAGTAACACGTATGAAGATGATAGAGGACTGTAAGGAGGATATAAATAACTCTCTTAAAGAAATACAGGAGAACACAGGTAAAAAGCTAGAAGTTCTTAAAGAAGAAACACATGAGTGCACTGTAACTGTCTTCACACACCAGAAGAGTGCATCGGATCCCATAACAGATGGGTGTGATCCACCATGTGGTTCCTGGGAATTGAATTCAGAACATCTGGAAGAGCTCTTAAGTCAGTGCTCTTAACCGCTGAACCATTTTGCCACCCCTAGGGCGTCAGATCTCATTACGGGTGGCTGTAATCCAAATGCAGGGACAAAATTGGAGCTGAAACTGAAGGAAAGACTATCCAGAGAAGGCTCCACCTTAGGATCCTTACAATCTGTAGATACCAAATCCAGGCACTTTTGCTGATGCCGAGATGTCCTTTCAGACAAGAGCCTGGTATGGCTGTCCTCTGAGATTCTCTGCCAGCACCGGGCTAAGACATATGCAGATACTCATAGCCAACCATTGCTGAGACTGGGGGCCCCAATGTAAAAGTTAAGGAAAGGGCTGAAGAAGATAAAGAGCATTGCAACACCAAATGAAGAGCAACAATATCAACAACTGAACACCTCAGAACTCCCAGGGACTATACAACCAACCAAAGAGTATGCATGAGCTGAAGGAAAAAAGAGGGCAAGAATCAGGTATGGGAGAAAATAGAAGAGATGTACAGGGGGTCAGGAAATTGAACAGAGGTTCGTAGCAATGGGGGAAGGGGACCTGCGGCTAGCAACCAGAAAGTTCCAAATGCCAGGAAAGCAAGAGCCTCCCAGTACCCCCACAGCGATGGCATTAGCGGAAATACACAGAAAAGGGGAAGAAAAATCTGTTTAGACCATATCCAGCGGTTAGGCATATCCAGCGGTTAGGCATATCCAGCGGTTAGGCATATCCAACGGTTAGGCATCCATCCATCCCCCAGCTGAGGGATGGGGCCACTCACCCATCTCCAACATTTTAACCCAGAATTGTTCCTGTCTAAAAGAAATACAGGGATGAAGAGTGGAGCAGAGACTGAAGGAAAGGCCATACAGAGACTGACCCACCTGGGGATCCATCCCACATGCAGAGATGAAAGCCAGACAGGATGGCAGATGCTAAGAAGTACATGCTGACAGTAGCCTGAGACAGCTCTCTTCTGTGAGGCTCTGCTAGATGGTGACCAATGCAGATACTAATGCTTGCAGCCAACCATTAGACTGAGCACAGGGACCCCAATGGGGGAATAAGGGGAAGTACTGAAGGATCTCAAGGGACCTTATCTGGCATCAATGGGAGAAGAAGCCCTTGGTCTTATGAAGACTTGGTGCCCCAGTGTAGAGGAATGCTAGGGTGGGGAGGCTGGAGTGAGTAGATGGTTGGGGAAGCACCCTCATAGAAGTAAGGTAAGAGGGAATGAGATATGAGGTTTGCTGAGGGAAAACTGGGAAAGGGGATAGCATTTGAAATGTACATAAATAAAATATCCAGTTAAAAAATAATATGCATGGACTGGTACATGGCTCCTGCTTTCTATGACATAGAGGATTCCCTTATTTAGCATCAGTGGGAGAGGAGGCCCTTGGTCTTGTGGAGGCTTGATGCCCCAGAAAATGATGATGCTAGAGGGTTGATGCAAGAGTGGGTGGTTCGGTAGGGGATCACCCTCTTAGAGACAAAGTAGAGGTGGATGGTTTAGGGGTTCGAGGAGAGGAAATGAGAAGGAGAATAGCATTTAAAATATAAACCAATAAAATGTTTAAAAAAAAAAGTCCAAATATTCAATCTCAATGGAATATAGCTAAAATAGAGATTTAATGGTTGATTATATATATAAACAGTTGCACTTTAATATTGCTGAAATTATTTAAATTCATAAAATTTGGAGGAAAATAGAAAAAAAAAACTTATAGAAGCAAAAATAAATTAACTAGTAAAACCAGGAAAAAATTACAAAAAATTCAATGATGAAAGCCAAAAGTAGGAAAAAAAAAACCTTATAACACAGGTAAACATATAATAGAATAAAAATAAAAAAAAACCCACAAACAACAACAAAAAGAAATGTCAAAGTTTAGCTAACCTCAATGCACAATAATCAATGTATCAAAATAAACAATAAGATATAGAATATTATTACAAAATGTTTGAAAATCATATTACAACAAATTTAATAACTTAAGTCTATGAATAATTTCTTAGAAGAATGATGAATGCTGAAAATGACATAGATGGGCTACAGAGTATGAAGAAATTGATAGTAAATAAGCTTAACTAGAATTGAAAATTTTAGAATCTCCTACAAAGTTACTGTTAAGGCCAAGAAGACTTCCTTGTGGAGAACTACCAAACATGTAAAAAGAATCAAGAAAAACTGTTGTGAAAATTTTTGAAAGTCATAAAACAAAATAAGTCCAAAATGTTTCGATGTGGCTATTTATTACATCAACATTAAAAGCAAACATATATTTAAATTAAATGCCAAAATTGCTGATGAATAAATTTTGTGATGTGAAATTCCACAAAAACAATAATAAGTCAGATTCAGCAGCATATTTTAAAAAAAAATGTAGTCTGTAATCAAGTGAAATTTACCCTGGAATGCAAAATTAATTTGCTTCATTTAAAAAATAAATAAAAATTGGTACAACACAGGGCTTCATACCCAAATAGCACCAGGAGGGAGCGAGTGTCCCAAGAGTGAAGACAGGCCTATGAGTGCAGGTAGGACCACCACTGCTATTCAGAGGAACCCACCTAGAACACTCAGGACACAGAAACTAAGGTGTTACCTAGGACATAAGTCTTCCACTATCTGTCTATGCCCAGAGCCTGTGCCACAGAGCTACATACACAATTACCACCAGGAAAGAGCTGGTCTCTCAGGAGTGTCTACACACCTGCTAAGACAGGTAAGACCACCACTTCTCTTCAAATTCCTGGCCCTCGTGAGACCATCTCAGAGCCATCAGGACACAGAAATCAAGGATCAGCTCGGGACAGGATCCTTCTGATTTCAGTCTGCACCCCAGAGCTGACCCTGTACCTCAGTTCTCCATACCCAAATTTCTTCCAGAGAGGACTGGACTCCCAGGAGTGCTAACACACAAGCTTGCATTAGGGACAATCCAAAAACAGAGAGAGCATGACCAGTTAACATCAGAGATAACCAGAAGGCAAAAACCAAGCACAAGAACATAAGCAACAGAAAACAAGATTATGTGGCATCATCAGAACCCAGTTCTCCCACCACAGAGTTCCCTGATTACCCCAACACACCAGAAAAGCAAGACACTGATTAATAATTGCATCTCATGATAATGATAGAGGACATTGAGAAGGACATAAATAACTCCCTTAAAGGAATACAGGAGAGCACAAGTAAACATGTAGAAGACATTAAAGAGGAAACACAAAAATCCTTTAAAGAATTAAAACAATAGACAACCAAATAGGTAAAGGAACTTAAGCAAACCATCCAGGATCTAAAAATGGAAATAGAAACAACAAATAAATCAAAAATGGAGAAAACACTGGAGATAGAAAACCTAGGAAAGAGACCAGGAGTCAGAGATGCAATCATCAATAACAGAATAAAAGAGACAGAAGAGAGAATCTCAGGGGCAGAAGATACCATAGAAAAGAATGACATAACAGTCAAAGAAAATTCCAAATGCAAAGAACTCCTAACCCAAAACATGCAGGGAATCCAGGACACAATGAAAAGACTAAACCTAAGGATAATAGGTATAGAAGAGAATGAAGATTCCCAACATTAAGGGCCAGTAAATATCTTCAACAAAATTATAGAAGAAAACTTCCCAAACATAAAGAAATAAAGAAATACATGCTCATGAACATACAAGAAGCCTATAGAAGTCCAAATAGTTTAGACCAGAAAAACAATTCCTCCCATCACATAATAATCAAAATACCAAATGTACTGAACAAAGAAAGAATATTAAAAACATTAAGGAAAATGGTCAAATAACATATAAAGGCAGACCTATCAGAATTACACGTGACTTCTCACCAGAGACTGTGATGGCTAGAAGATAATGTGCAGATTTCAAACAGACCCTAAGAGAACACAAATGCCAACCCAGACTATTATACCCAGCAAAACTCACAGTTCTCATAGATGGAGAAACCAAGATATTCCATAACAAAACCAAATTTACACAATATCTTTCCACAATTCCAGCACTACAAAGGATAATAGGTGGAACATGCCAACACAAGGAGGAAAAATACAACTTAGAAAAAGCAAGAAAGTAATCTTCTTTCAACAAACCCAATAGATCCAAATCAAAACAACCCTGAGATTCCACCTTTTATCAGTCTGAATGGCTAAGATCAAACACTCAGGTGACAGCAGATGCTGGTTAGGATGTGGAGAAAGAGGAATACTCCTCCATTGCTGGTGGGATTGTAAGCTGCTACAAACACTCTTGAAATCAGTTTGGCGGTTCCACAGAAAATTGGACAAAGTACGACCTGAGGACCCAGTGATATCACTCATGGGCATATACCCAGAAGATGTTCTAACATGTAATAAGGACACTTGACCCACTATGTTCATAGCAGCCTCATTTATAATAGTCAGAAGCTGGAAAGAACACAGATGTCCTTCAACAGAGAAATGGATGCAGAAAATGTGGTGCATATACACAATGGAGTACTACTCAGCTATTTAAAACAATGAATTTATGAAATTTTTAGGCGAATGGATGTAACTAGAAAATATTACCCTGAGTAAGGCAACCTAATCACAAAAGAACACACATGGTATGCACTCACTGATAAGAATCTTAGAAACCCCAAGATACAATTTACAGACCACGTGAAGCTCAAGAAGAAGAAAAAGCAAAGTGTTGCTACTTTGGTACTTCTTAGGAGGAACAAAATATCTATGAGAGGAGTTATAGAGACAAAGTGTGGAGCAGATACAGAAGGAAAGGTCACATAGAGACTGCCCCACCTGGAAATCAACCTCATATACCGTCACCAAACCCAGACACAGTTATGGGTTCCAACAAGTACTTGCTCACAGGAGCCTGATATAGCTGTCTACTGAGGGGCTTTTACAGTGCCTGACAAATACAATGGTGGATGCTTTCAGCTAACTATTGCACTGAGCACAGGGTCCCCAATGGAGAAACTAGAGAAAGGACCCAAAGAGCTGAAGGGGTATGCAGCCCTATAGGATGAAAAACAGTATGAACCAACCAGTACTCCCAGAGCTTCCAGGGACTATACCACCAAACAGAGGATACACATGGAGAAACCCATTGTTCCAGCTGCATATGTAGGAGAAGGTGGTCTAGTCTGTCATCAATTGGAGAGGCCCTTGGTCCTGTGAAGGCTCTATGCCCCAGTGTAGGCCAATGCCAGATCCAGGAAGTAGAAGTAGGTGGGTTGGTGAGCACGGGTAGGCGGGAAGGGATAGGGGGGTTTCAGAGGGGAAACAAGGAAAAGGGATAACATTTGAAATGTAAATAAAGAAAATATCTAATAAAAATCTATAAATAAAAAAAAGAAAAATTGCTACACCAAGAAAATAAAGGAAGATAAAACCATTAATCTCAATAGATGTGAAATAAATACTATAATCCTTTTTATGCTTAAAAATTAGCATTGTTTTAATAACAGGAGACATCATAAAGAATACCTATGAAAAATTTATAGCTGGTACCATAATTGATAGTGAAAGAGTGAATGCTTTTCTTACTAGTATGTTGGAAAATATCTAGAATAGCACCTGTCTTAGCTTCTGAACAAACTAGAAGAGATCTACTTTACAAATATAGAAGAAGGGAGATTCATGTCACAGCAGACATGTGGAGGTATATGCATATCTTATTTGTTCTCTTATATCATGTGGGTACTCAAAATTGCAATTAAGAAAATGCCTCTCTTGAGTAGAAGAAAATTGTATATGTGACAAGTGATTAACAAGCACAAAGTGACAGAAAAAAAAATCCAATTTGATTTACCTATTCTGGAGTTGTAGGCTGGAGACATGAATAGAGGAGCAGCTTCTCAGGACATGTGTGTTGAGTACCTGGCTTTGATGAAACTTCTAGGCATATTAAATGCAAGGAACTATAAAAAACCACTGGGAATGAACTATATTGCTTACATTTGTAACATTTATGGATTGATAAAATTCTTGCCATTTTAAAAAGTTCTTATGAAAATATTGAAATTAGTTATGGAGAAGCAAAAATGGGATCATAATTGTGTGTGTATTCAGAAAAATTCCCATTGTTTTCCTTCCTCTGACAATTACCTAATAACTGAGCCTCACAAATAAATAATACATTTAAAAAATATAGTGGCTGATGCTAAGCTGTAGGATCCTAGCCAGCCTCTACCTACCTTCTCTAGAATATTGTTTTATGTTGTTTCATCTCAACTATTTCTCCTGAATCATACAGGAAAATATTAATTTGAATGTGTTAGGAATGAAACACAGTCCTCTACATAAACAAATGCTTTTATTCACTGAGCCAGCTTTCTAGGCCTATAAAGAAGACATCTTAAAGGTAGACATAATAAAAGTCACATTGTATACAAAATAATGAGGTTAGTGATATTTTAACACAACTGAACTCATAATAAGTGAGTATAGTAATATATTTAAGAACATTAAAATCAACCTAGAAGTCTATAGTTGTGACAATATTCAATGGACGATGGAATTTTCAGATCTACAAGCATTGAAAAAATTTGTTGCAGATTCACACTGAAAGACAATGCTGCTATAGGAATCTTTCCAGTGCAAACAAAATGACATCAAATTAACATGCAGAACTGTATAAAACAGTAAGGAACAAGAGAAATAGCAATACCCCTTCTTAGAATTGGGAACAAAACTCCCATGGAAGGAGTTAGAGAGCCAAAGTTTGAAGCTGAGATGAAAGGATAAACCATCCAGAGACTGCTGCACCTGGGGTTCTATCCCATAATCAGCCACCAAACGCAGACACTATTGCATATGCCAGCAAGGTTTTGCTGAAAGGACTCTGATGTAGCTGTCTCTTATGAGGCTATGCCAGTGCCTGGCAAACACAAAAGTGGATGCTCACAGTCAGCTATTGGATAGAACACAGGGCCCCCAATGGAGGAGCTAGAGAAATTACCCAAGGAGCTGAAGGGGTCTGCAACCCTATAAGAGAAACAGCAATATGAACTAACCAGAACCCCCCGAGCTTGTGTCTCTATCTGCATATGTAGCAGAAGATGGCCTAGTCAGCCATCATTGGGAAGAGAGGCCCCTTGGTGTTGCAAACTTTATATGCCCCAGTACAGGGGAACGCCAGGGCCAAGAAGTGGTAGTGGTTGGGTAGGAGAGCAGGGGTAGGGGAGGGTATAGGGGACTTTCGGGATAGTATTTGAAATGTAAATGAAGAAAATACCTAATAAAAATTGGAAAAGAAAAAAAAAATAACATGTTTTCTGTCTCACTTAATTTTTAATAGAACGTGTGGTAATTAAATAAAAGTGATTACGGAATGAGGTACATATATAAAAACTATATGGTTCATTATTACAGGGACACAAATGGCTCTATTTATCTTTCTGGTTTATTATATTACATGCAAACTGACATATTTGAAGATATGTGATCAATAAAGTATGTGCTAAAACTTTTAACCACAAAGCAACTGGAAATAATCAGTAATATTTAATATACAAAATGGAGGTAAAATAAACATTGTTTAAATGTTGTTTTAAGCAAACAAGAAAAAAGAATAGTAATTAAATGGAAAAGCTTCACAAGTAAAAGGAGAGTAAAAGCATAATGATCATAAACTTTAGCAGAATATATTCTGGGGGTGCTATATTTAAAACTTTGTTTTTCAAAATGGGAAAATATGGCAAAAGGCATTCTCTCTAGAAACATATAGCATTTTTTTTCATAGGAATCATCTACAGGGCACTCTTGCCAACCCTGCACATCAGCAGGACTTGTGGCTTCCAAACTTGTTAGTTGAACAAAATTGTTTCCTTTTATTCTGCAATGCTTTGAAGAAGCTCATGAATTTTTTAGTAGGCAAAATGGACCTCAGGAGTTTGAAGAGTATCAAATCATGGAGGTAATGAGGGTTTCCAATTGTGTTTCATTGCCAATACAAGGTTAAGTCTATATCACTTCCTTTGGTTAGTTTTAATTCTTATGCCTTATGGGGTGGTGGACTAATAGGAATTATAGCTTCATAACAAACAGTTTGCCTTCAACAAAAGTTAAAACGTAATAGTATTTTTCTGGAAAATTTATGAGGACAGACACAATGGATGATTAATTTCTTATTTATCCATAGATTTTAACATAGAACAAGTATTCTATAATAATTTGTTTCTCTTTTTGTTTTGTTTATCTGAAAACTACCTACGTGTTTTCAATGGTGACCAAATCTGTACACTGTTGCATCTCTCCAGTTCTCCTCGGGGCTGTCCATTACATCTCTCTAAACCATATAAAATACTTTTAAATTTATAAAGTAAAGAAGGAACGTAACATTAATGATATACAAGTTATAGGGCAAGGTAAATAGTTATGAATTCTAAATCTTATGAAAAATCATCAGAATTAGCAGAACATGGTGGCACAGGCCAGTGATTTTCATACCAGGGCGTGGATGCAGGATTATCAGTGAGTTTCTAGCTACCTGTACTATACTATATTTTGAGGGTAACTTAAGATATATAAGGAGACCTAAAAAGAAGAAAAGAAAGAAGCAAAGGGAAAAAAAAGAAAGACTGTGAAAAATATTAGCACACCCAAGAAGTGAAAGAAAAACCTAAAAAGGAATTTCATGGATCAGGTTCCATGAGATCATTCATGATGGGCTAGGATTTGGGGAGAAACCAGATGTTTTGAAGCAACTCACACTCCTATAAGTGATATCTTGTGGTGCCCTGTATGTAAACCCAAATAAACAAATCCGTTTACCATAAAGAAGCAAAGAAACAAAGAAAAAAGAGAGGAAAGGAGTAAGGAAGGACAGAAGATTAAAACATAAAAATAGTTTAATTTTTGACTAATATCTAAATCTGCAAATATGTGAGAATTATATGCTTTACAAAGCAAGAACCAAGATCAGGTTATAGCTAAATTTGAAAAAGGCTTACTTTGCTGTGTTTTACATTAGTCTGGATTACTCAGATAAAGAAAATTGAATAAAGAATTATGCGGCAAACAGAAACCAGAAAAACCATAGACACAAAGAAAGCCATTTATTTTCTTAAGGCAACTATTTACATGATTATGGGGAACTGACAAGCCTGAAATTCTAAAGACAGAATGGATATTCCAAAATTCTGATAACAGTTGGTCTTTTGGCTTGAGTCTAACTTTCCACAAAAGGCTTCTATGCTGAAAGCTCATTTCTCAGCTGATAGATCGAATTAATGAGAGGTGACTGGATCAATAGAGCTCTGACCTAATTGATGGGTTAATCCACTAAAGGATTCATAAAATCATTGGCATGATTTAGAGATGTTGGAGTTTTTGGAGGCTTGACCTAGCTGGAGGAAATGTGTCACTGGGAGTGTGTCTTTGTCTTGCTTTCTGCCTTTTATACTCCACGACGGGTGACTCCTTTGCTTTACTGCATGATCCCGATAATTATGTCGAGCTTCCAACTCATACAGGAGTCCCAATGGCCACAAACGGAAAACAATTAAAAAAAAATGTCTGCTGTATAGGTTGATTTCTCTAAGCTATTTGTTGCAGCAATAGAAAAAAAAAGTGACTAACACCATTGATATTACAGAGTTAACTCTAAATTTAACACAGTAGCAAACACAAACACTGCAGGGTCTATGTGTTGCCAGTCGTGTGGAGAATTTCTTCTTGCATGAAAAATCTTAATTAATGCCCTCAAGACTTCAAGTCCTTGGGTAAGGCACACACATTTATTCAAAGTCCACTGATTTAAATGTTAATATCTAGCAAATATATTCACAGGAACCCTTATATTGTTTGACTAAGCAACTAGTAATCACAACTTAAACATACTGATAGTAATTGGCAAGTTTTTCCTAAGTTCATTCTTGCTAATGTGTCTCCTGTTTAACCAGCACAGTGTTTGTTTCTCACTATTTTCCATTAAGATATGAAGATAGCCTTTATGGTTCTTGATTTAAGATCATATTTTCCTTTTAATTCTGTTCATCAATCCTATGAATAGGGTATGAAATTAGAATACAGATGCCATTAAATTATTAGTTTAAGTATTTATTTTTTGGTATTATAATATGCATATAAAAGTTCACCCTTTCCTATCCTCTCTCCAAATGCTCTCATATAACCATCCTTTGTCTCTTTAAAATTTAGGCCCTACTTTTTCATTAGTTGGTGATAGTGGTGGTGATTTTGCTGGTAGTGGTGGTGGTAGTGTATGTATTCCCAAATATATGAATGTAATATGTTCTGTCTATATAATGTTACTTGTATGTATATGTTTTATGGGCTGACTATTGGAAATTGGATAAAAACTTTTCTGCTCTTACCTGGGGAAAACTATTTTCCCCACATATTTCCTCTCAACATTCATAAACTGTCTGTAGTTCTTTGTGTAGGTTTGAGACCTCCTGGTCTTTTCCCTATTCACTTAAACACATTCACTGCTGTTGTCCTTGTTCAGCTCACTTTTGGATAGGCATGATTTTCCTCTCAATCAGTAGGTCTTAAATCCAATTAGAGAACTATTGGTTACTTCCAAGGTCTACACCCCACTATTATCCCCTAGTGTTATTTGGCCATGGTATTTATTATTCTTGTTCATGGGCATCATAGATATGTAGGGCTACTGACTGTTTTCCTGCTTTGGAAGACTATATGGGGACTTCTGATATCATGAAAGCTAATCCACAAAGAATAGGCTTTTAAGTCAGTTCTAGCCCAGAGGCCACTAGGCCATACATCTGAAGTGCATAATAACTTTATAAATAAAAACTTATATTTTATTTATTTAACTTTATATTATAAAACTTATAATTTAACACCAGGAGGCTACCAACGACAATAGCAATAGGATATAATATTTTAGGAGTGTCTGGGACAACTTTGACCAGACAATCAAAGGAGAGGTATTCATGCTTAGATGTCATTTCTTGTTAGATGATCTTTGACTCTTAGAGGTAGTGTTATCATTTAAAAAAATTGTATATGTAAAATTTACGCACAGAGTTATGTGTATTGTAGTTTTTATTTTTAGCTATATCATTAATAATATTATTCCTTATACCTTTTTCAGATATCCTTAATATTATTCTACCCTCTTGCCCCTGTTCTTTATTTATTAACTTCAAGGGATTCCAGATATGCTTCAAACTGGCTTTAAAGTTAAAATTTTCTGTTCTTTCAGAATACAGAGTATTCGGAGTTGAGATAGATCAAGATCACAAATTAGACTGAATTAAAATATCAGTGCCAGATCTGTCAAGCCGTGTTCATTGTAACTACAATTCTGCAAATTAGTTGTTAGTTCTACTGTATGAGAGCTAATAGCTAATTTTTATTTGATACATTTCACAAAACAGTAAAAATAAATAAAGCATTCTCCTTATGATACAAGGATATGTACTTAATCTAGAATATGATGATAAAGAATTCAAAGTCACCTTCAGCAATGTGTGTGGGTATCTGTGTGTGTGTGTGTGTGTGTGTGTGTGTGTGTGTGTGTGTGAAGACTAACTGACCTAATTTGATCTAATGATATAACTAGATTTCCTTTAAAATGAGAATAAACATGAAAAGGGAACAAAATTCTAGTTAAGAATTAAAAAGGTAATAAATCTTAGTATTGCAACTAACATAATACCAGCAATACTTTTATCAAGGTAAAAAGAAAATTTTCAGTTTACATTTATATATTAATGTGGTTATTTGAATGATAATGGTTCCTATAGCCTCATTATATTTGAGTGCTTAATATGAGTTGGTAGACACGTTGATAAAAAGTAAGAGGTGTGTCCATTTTAGAGGAGGATAGACTGTAAGGTTTCAAAAGCTCACACCAGGCAGTCTTGTTCTCTCTGTGTTTTCTGCCTGCTGAAAAAGATATAAGCTCTTAGTTACTTCTCTAGGTCCATGCCTCCCTACCACTGTGCTCCCTGCCATGATGGCCATGGCCTCACACTCTAAAACTGTAAGTAAGCTCCTAATTAAATGCCTTCCTTTATAAATTGCCATGGTCATTACATTTCTTCACAGCAATAGAACAGTAACTAAGAAAATGATTCAGTTTAGAATGATTAAGAAGAATACATAAGAAATACTTGAGAAGTCAAGGAATAAGAAATAAACTTAACAACCAAATAGTCTACTCTAAAGTGTCAAAACTGTCTTGCAATTGGAATCTTTTATTTCTACAAGGCTATGCTATAGTTCCAATTAGTTTTAAATAATTTCATGGTACATATACTATTCAAACTAGGTCCAGAAAAGTGTAAATAACCTCATAATAAGCAAGATGAGAAAATCAACTTCCTTGTTCAAAATCAGAAACTAATAAATGAGAAAGGATGACAACTATTAGTGTTTTCTGAATGGCTATATTTATTCTTCCATATTAGATGGTCTAATATCCTTTTTCCATTTAAATTTTTATCTTGGCTCTTGTGTTTCTAATAATCACTGTTTAAATATACTTTTGTCATGCTATGAAACCACCCACTAATCTTATTCTATATGAGTTTGCATTCAAGCATTGTAATAGTAATGTTGAAAATTGCTTGAGTGAATTAAAGATACACAGAAAGACATGATCCATCATTTGTTGGTATTTTTCTGAGGATTTTTCCATAGCATACTGGTCAAAGATTTGGACTGAGCGTTAACATTCTGCAATAAATGTGAGAGTAAGCCTACAAAAAGGAAAAAGGCAGAGAAGGTTAGAATCATATGCATAGTCTCTCTTTTTGTTTTTCCTTTCCTCAGCTGTTCTTTTCATATTCCTTACTCCTATTTCTCTTCCTGACAGCTATTACAGCAGGGACTTATTTATGTCCCAAATTTCAACAGCAGAATTCTAGTTTCTCTGACCTTTGATTTCCAAACTTCAAGAATTATTCCAACACATCACAATTTTCTCAACAAATGGGCATAAACTGTAGAAATGCGAAGGCCTTTGAATTTAGACATAACCAGGCTATCATTTTCCTTCTTATCACTGGCCTTCTTTTCATTTAAAAATAAGACCTAAACCCTTAAATAAATGCATATGTGTTCTGTTATGTGTTTTACTAATGCTTCTTAATAAAACATCTACTCAAAACCAAATAGTTTCTCTCTTTAAATTCTTTCTATATAATGTATTTCATTACTTGTTTGTAATTTGACCTTGAGTTACATATTTTTTACCTGATCTAAACAGCCAGATTTGGAGGTTACGTTCCCAGTGTTATGTAGTCCTACTCTTCTTATGAGATCTTGTTTGTGCATATAATAAAATCTTACTAGGTCATAGGTAAATGTTAGTATCATTTCAGCAACACTCGGTTTCCAATGAATTGCTTTCTAATTCATTTTGCTTAATCTTAAATTGTCATTGACTCTGGTTTCATTAACCTTTTTGTAAAACTTTTTAAAAGAGCTTAATGGGCTATAGGAATTCACTTAAAAATATTATCCCTTCTCTTGCTCTTTTATGCTTGCTTTTTCCTCTTTTTCTCCTCTTGCCCTCTCTTCATTCTCTCTCTCCATGTGCTCATGGCTGGCCTCTATTCTCCTCCTCCCCCTCCTCCTCCTCCCCCTCCTTCTCCTCCTCTTCTTCTTCCTCCTCCTCCTCTTCCCCCTCTCTCTGCCTTACAGTGTCTCTCCTTCATCAACTCCCTTTCCCTCCCCATACCCTGTATAATCTCTATTCTATACTTAAAAAAAAAAAAAAAGATTAGACCTCTCTCTTTAAAAATAACCTTTGTATTTGATGTCATCTAATTGGCTAATATTTTTCAAATAATAGCGAAGAAGACTGGGTTGCAAAATTGTCTAGGGCTACTCAAGTAGATTTATAAACTATAATCTTTAAATTATATGCACCATATATTCTGGCCTTATTGTCTACCTTAATCTTCCAGCAGTTATATTTGATGCTGAATAATGACCACAAATGGGTACAATAAGAAAACTAAGAATAAATGAAATCCATGCAAATATATATATATATATATATATATATATATATATATATATATATATATATATATGCTGATGATATTAGAAGGGACCAGTAATGTTAAGTATAGCTAATCTTTATAAGTGTCTTAATTCTGAAATAAAAATTGGAAGTTAAAGAAATAAAGATGACCTAACCCTGCTGTTGGAGAACTGGAGTAACTTGGTTTTGTTTTGTTTTTGTGTTTTTGTTTGTTTGTTTATTGATATTATTGTTGTTATCAGAATTTCTCTTCTCTGTCTCTTTCTAGTCTGTGAAACATAACCACGATTGAGCACCTATCAGATACATATGAATACATTGCCCAGATACTTTAAATTTTTTTTTTATTACCAGAGAATATTAGATTTATTCAGATACACTTGGGCTGTTGACACCTCATGGCTCAACTTCCTTCTCTAAAGAATCCTTTGTCTGACCAGAATGCAACAAATTGTGAAACTAATGTTTACTTTTTTCTTCACATGTTAAAATAAGTGGTGGTAGTAAAGATATTTCTCTAAGAAAAAGTTTAATTATATTACTCTTCTTAGAATACATACTAAATGGTGTCTGTAATTGAAGGGGAAACACCAAGACTGAGATTTCAGTGAAAAATAACTTTTATATAATAACTGCTTTACTACATTGTGAAATGCTACTTACCAAATGCATAAAACCATTTCCATCTAAGTATAAAATAATCAATTGATATTCTTTATTCTCTCATGTTTTACATCCCTAATTAAAACAAAATCCTATAAAATTATTAATGTCCTAGTAGCCTCATTATCTCGTTAAAGAAAAACATTACACTGTGAAAAATTATCATGTATCATTGATATAGCTTAATTATTTTAAAATGAGAAATTATCTAACTGCTTTCTGTATGCACTATTCATTTGATGTAGTTGTGTACACAGACTGAAAACTGCAACATATTTACATCTGTTTTTTAACTTACTCTCCTCAACATAAGAGGCATTTATCATCTATGGAAAGTAGAATAATAACTTTTCATAAGCATTTTATTAGAAATATATACCTATATGCAAAATTTGTACCATATAAGATGATGCAATAAGAAAAATCTTTTAAATATAATGAAAGCATGATGATAGGGGAGCAACAGGTGCTCACTGTCCTACATTTCATTAAATTCAGTTATTTCCAAGTAGTAATAGTTTTAGAAAAAGAGACTTGATTATTGGGTCAATTATTGAGTACAGAACCTTCACAAACCTCTTCAGTGGAAGAGACATTTTCTTTTTGTTACATTTGGTCTTTCCCCCCTCATTTATTCAAAGCAAAATAGAGCTTTAATAACCAACCTCATTTTAAATAATTGAAGATAGTTATTCACTTCTTTCCCTTACTTTGAATCTCCATTTGTTTTCCTAAACTTTTAACTTTTCAATAGGATGCAGTGTGAGGTTTATTCTTGGTAGTGAATTTTAATGCACTTGGGATCAAGTAAGAGATATCCCTCTGGGTAGATGTGTATAGTTATTTCCCACAAAGACTAACTGTCATGTGAAAGACCTTTCCTCAAAGTGGGCAGCATCTTCCAGTGGAAACTCATCTATGAACAGCATTTAGGAGCAAACAGGCTGCTTTTCATAGGATTTCTTCCTTCTTGCCAATGAATGCATCTATGCTATTGCTGCTGTAATTTGGAACTGCTTGGCACTCCAACTTCATGGACTGAGGAGATACTGACTTATTAATCTCTTTAGCATGCAGATATCTATTGTACAAAATCAATCCCACATACAACATACAATCCCACATAAGCCAATTTATTGAATTATTTTAGTATTATTTATTCAAACTATTTCTCTTGAAAGAAGAATACACACAGAGTTAAAAGAAAATATTTCTACAATATGAAACAAAGAACTTGGGAAAATATATAATATGTATGATTGAACTGAAGTTAGTAGTTAAACATATATAGATATAGATATATAAAATTAACAGTATTATATTAATAAATTTTACTTACCTAAATTTGCATATTGTTAGGATATGTCAGTTGACCACGCTTTGCCTTCATTAAAAAAATACTTACACTATGTTTTTTTTTTCTCTCTTTATTAGATATTTTCTTCCTTTACATTTCACATGTTATCCAGAAATTTTCCCTTACCCTCCCGCGTCCCCACCCTGCTCCCCCACCCACCCCCTCCCGCGTAATGGCCCTGACATTCCCCTGTTCTGGGGCATATAGAGTCTGTATAACCAAAGGGCCTCTCCTCCCATTGATGGCTGACTAGGCCATCTTCTTCCATATATGCAGCTAGAGACATGAGCGCAGGGGGAACTAGTTAGTTCATGTTGTTCTTACACCTAGACGGTTGAAGACCCCTTCCGCTCCTTAGGTACTTTCTCTAGCTCCTACCTTCGGAGTCCTGTGTTCCAACTAATAGCTAACTGTGAGCATCCATTTCTGTGTTTACCAGGCACTGGTATAGCCTCCCACAAGACAGCTATATCAGGTCCCTTTCAGCATTATCTTGCTGGCATATGCCATAGTGTTTATTTTGGTGGCTGATTATGGGAGGGATCTCTGGCAGCCACCATCACTAGTTGGTCCGTCCTTTTGATTCAGCTTCACACATGATCTCTGTAACTCCTTCAGTGAGTGCTTTGTTCTTGATTCTAGGAAGTGGCACTGAGACCACATTTTGAACTTCATTCTTCTTGAGATTCATGTGTTTAGTAAGTTGTATCCTGGGTAGTCTATGCTTCTAGGTTAGTATCCAAATATCAGTGAGTACATATTAT
>LR753306.1:2744474-2850142 GCA_902729485.2 Mus minutoides | reverse complement strand
TGGGAGGGGTCCCAGCCTCTGGTTGGACTGAGGTCCTCTGTTCCAGCTGCTGCTGCAGCTGGCCGCTGGACCCTCTGCGATTTCAAGGCCCCTGGTGCGCTCCACTCACCTTTAACCCCGAAGTGTGCCTAATGTCCTGGGGTTTGGAGCTTGCGCTGGCGGCCCTATCCACTGCGTTCAGAGAGGGATGATGGCGGTCAGGCGGCGGGGGAGGTCCTAGCTCTACACTATGTTTTTGCAGTTATAAAATATATTTGTTTGTGTTTGAAAGACTCCTTTAAACTGTAATGATTTTTTTCTCTCTACCTGCTTACATACATATACTATAATTGATGATGTACTTTTTTTCTGTTTGCATTTGGGTGGAATTTATTAAACACATTCCTGAGGCATTAGAAAACTATATTGCTACATACTTGTTCGTGCTTAAGTGTGCTATTATGAATGTTCATGACAAAATGTCCTCAAAAGGTCAGATTTTTTTCTTCATTAGTTTGTTCCTAGGAATCGTCTGAGCACTAGGAATCGGTATTTCAGATATCTGACGGATACAGATATCTGACGGATACAGATATCTGACGGATACAGAGGAGATGTTAAGGAAGAAAGAAGGAATGAAAAGAGGGAAGAATGAGAAAAAAGAATGAAGAAAGGGAAATATGAAGTAGAAAGGTTTTTGAAAACACAGGAGGCTGGTAAAAATAGCTGAATTTGTAGTATTTGCCTTTCTGTGTAAGCATGAGGCCCTGAGTTCAACCTACAGAGCATTTTAAAGAAAATATTGGTAATGTGGTACAGACTGATGAAAAGCAGGCTAATTTAATTGGAAAGCTCCAGGGAAATGAGAGGATCTGTCTAGAAAAATACAAGGTGGACATTTTCTGAGATATATAACCTAGGTTGATATCAAGTCTTCACATGCATTCATGTGACTAACACACATACACAGACACACACACACACACACAGACACACACACACACAGAGGGAGAGAGAGAGAGAGAGAGAGAGAGAGAGAGAGAGAGAGAGAGAGAGAGAGAGAGAGCTTTTTTTATGGAGTTCAGGATGAGCCTGAAATGAGTACATGACTAGGAGAACTTATGAATGAAGAAACTGGGAAAACAGAGTAATAATTGAAATAGGAAGCATTTCAGAGAAAGTACTTAGAGATGTATTTTTCATACAACTTAAGAAATTCTGTATTTTTATCAATAAATACACATTTAATTATATTTCATATTTAAACCAAGAAATTCATAAAAATATCTATATTTCATACTTTATACTGATTGGAGCTGTTTCAGTAAAGTCCCATAGACACTTTTACACATAATAGTGTACTGCCATGGGTCTTTGTTACCATCCAGACTTTAAGAGTAATTTTTGATTGCTGAAAACAGTACATGCAAGAGAACATGATAATCATACCTGGAATTTCCATTCCTACCAGGTAGCTTTCATAGTGATAGAAGGTACTATGTAAGCTACTGGACAAGAAAACAAATCATCAGTCTCATATGCTGCTATGAACCCTGGCGCTAGAATAATGACTAGTCGGGTACACCACACTCAGATGTGGAAAGGAAGCATAAATACCATGGGATTCACCAACTGTATTTTAGCATTATTCAAGCCATTATCCAAAGATGAAAAAAGATAGAAACAAACAAAACAAAACAAAACAAAACAAAACAAAACAAAACAAAACAAAACCTGTTTTCTTCATCATTATTGTGCTTAGAACCTACAGCTAAATAGATCCTACATCCTAGGGGAGTGTGCTTAGAACCTACAGCTAAATAGATCCTACATCCTAGGGGAGAACCTACTATAACTTATGTTCCTAAGTATATACAAAATTTAGTTACAAATAACTTACAGTTATTAACATAGATAAGTCATCTCTGTTTTTTTTTTCAATTTTATTAGATATTTTCTTCATTTACATTTCAAACGTTATCCAGAAAGTTCCCTATACCCTCCCCCATACCCACCCTGCTCCCCTACCCACCCTTTCCCACATCTTGGCCCTGGCATTCCCCTGTACTGGGGCATATAAAGTCTGCATGACCAAGGGGCCTGTCTTCCCAATGATGGCCAACTAGGCCATCTTCTTCTATAGATGCAGCTAGAGACATGAGCTCTGGGGGTACTAGTTAGTTCATGTTATTCTTCCACCTATAGGGTTGAAGACCCCTTCAGCTCCTTGGGTACTTTCTCTAGCTCCTTCCTTGGGAGTTCTGTGTTCCATCTAATAGCTGACTGTGAGCATCCACTTCTGTGTTTGCCAGGCACTAGTATAGCCTCCCACGAGTCAGCTATATCAGGGCCCTTTCAGCACTATCTTGCTGGTGTATGCAATCGTGTCTATGTTTGGTGGCTGATTATGGGATAGATCGCCTGCTGCCGCAGTCACTAGTTGGTCCATCCTTTTGATTCATCTCCACACATGATCTCTGTAACTCCTTCAATGTGTGCTTTGTTCTTAATTCTAGGAAGGGGCAGTGTCCTCATTTTGATCTTCATTCTTCTTGAGTTTTATGTGTTTAGTAAATTGTATCTTGGGTAGTCTAGGTTTCTGGGCTAATATCCACTTATCAGTGAGTACGTGTCATGTGAGTTCTTTTGTGATTGGGTTACCTCACTCAGGATGATACCCTCCAGATCCATCCATTTGCCTAGGAATTTCATATATTCATTGTTTTTAATAGCTGAGTAGTACTCCATTGTGTAAATGTACCAAATATTGCATCCATTACTCTGTTGAGGGACATCTGGGTTCTTTCCAGCTTCTGGCTATTATGAATGAGGCTGTTATGAACATAGTGGAACATGTGTCCTTATTACCAGATGGAACATCTTCTGGATATATGCCCATTAGAGGTATTGCAGGATCTTCCGGTAGTACTATGTCCAATTTTCTGAGGAAATGCCAGACTGATTTCCAGAGTGGTTGATCAAGCTTACAGTCCCACCAACAATGGAGGAGTGTTCCCCTTTCTCCATATCCACTCCAGCATCTGCTGTCACCTGAATTTTTGATCTTAGCCATTCTTACTGGTATGAGGTAGAATCTCAGTGTTGTTCATCTCTTAACCGTTATGAGGAAAAGCTTCTATATAGAGTAAATGATGATGATTAACCAAGTGACTCACAATTACTAAGGTCCAAAGAATAAGAGAAAGGGAATGTGGCGAGGAGAGAATTTACAAGCTAGAGTATGGGGGGGGGGGGGAGATAACATTAAAAAACAAAACAAAACAAAACAAAACAAAACAAAACACAGTATCTTATAGACAGTTTGTCAGCTACAGGAATTTAAATCCAGAAACAACTCCAGCAAGGGATTATATCCAAAGACCTAGGTCTATGTGTCCTGGCTGAAGTATAGACACACCCTTACTAAACATCTTTATTCCCTTTGACTGGAAAACTGACACATATTTATACACATATTTAATACCAAAAGATGACATTTAATTAAGCATCAGACAACGTGATAAATCACAGAAATTATTTGTCTGAATGTGTCAGAAATAGGACATGCCCAACTCTCGTGGGAATAGACAGGAAAAAACAAAGACAGTGTAAAAAGGTGAATTTACATTCTGTTGAGTTCATTTGAGTTTGTATAGTTCTTTTCATTCCCCTTCAGTTCCTGCAGCCAGTGAAGTCAATGCAGTACAGTTCCTGAAATTCAAAACAGTTTTTCCAAGCATAGCAATTCAGTAAGAAGCTAAGGGAATGAGTTTGAACCAGTCAGTTCAGAGAGGAGCTTTGAGCCAGAAGTGCTGAGTCAGACCAGACTGTCAGCGTTTCCAAAGAATTAGAAAGGGTGATCTTATTCAGCAGTAAGCACACAGAAAAGGGTGATTTTATTCAGCAGTAAGCACATAGAGATGCCAACTACATCTGGCAAATAAAGTTGCTTTTATAGCCAACTACACATATGAACTCACTGCAGTGTGACAAGATATACACTACCTGTTACAGGCCAACACAGACCAAATCTTAGAATGGAGAGATTTGGGCACACAGTCTGTGGAGCTTTAGGAAAGTTTTAGGAGCTTGGATGTGGAAACACAGGTTTTTTATTTTTATGTTTATTTTTATTTTTATTTTTATGTTTATGTTTATGTTTATTTTTTTTCCCTAAGAACTTAGCCTCTGGAAAGTCAACTATTATTCTGGGTAAGATCATATGATCAAAAATGTTTAGACAACATAAGTGGATCCCGAGGAGTTCAGGAAAATGGATACAGTGTTGGATAATAGAAAAGATGGGATGTGGATCTGTAAAGTGATGAAGGAGGGTATTGAATGTGATCAAAACACATGGTGTGAAAATTCTCAAAAAAACAATAATAATTCAATATATGAATAAAGGAAATATATACAACAGTAGCAAATTTAAGTTTTATAGCAGACAATATATAAATAACATTTTGTTTCAGAAGCCAATAAACTCAAGCATAAATATAAACTTATTTATTTAATATGTAAATTAACTCATTAATCTAGACAACAAAGTAGACTATCCCTTTAAAATTATGCAAGGAAGAATATACCAGAAAAGAAAGAATAATCCCAAAATATGAAATAAATCGAGAAATATAATCATGAACATAACAATCATTGCAAATTAGATGATACTACTAGCAAATACTTTGCTAGTACATTAAGTAAAAACAAATATCAGCTACACAGAATTTTTAAAATGTGATGCTTTGACTTGAAATTTTTAAAAAATGAAAAAAAATAAGACATAGGATTTTACATACTAATTTTTTAAAGTTCTAAAAGACTATTGCACTTTCAGATAGTGAAGAAGCAAAAATTGCCATATATTTGAAAGTGGATAAGACACTAAATTTTTATGATCATACAATAAAATGATAAATACATTTATATATAGATTAACTTGACATAACCATTCTATGATATCCATATTTATTAAAACATTGCACATAGTAGGTGTATAAAATCATCGTTTTCCTTCCCTTTAAAATGTTTTGACACATAAATATATTAATTGAAAATATACACCATGATATATATGCATACAGGTTTAAGGTAAAAGTAAATTTCTAGAATTAGCCAGATATATCAAATATACATGCACCCTGTTTTTAGCTTCTTTTTCATTTTTTTGAGTTTATTTTTAAATACATTTTTGTTTTTTTGTTTTTTTTCGAGACATGGTTTCTCTGTTTAGCCCTGGCTGTCCTGAAACACACTCTGTAGACCAGGCTGGCCTTGAACTCAGAAATTTGCCTGCCTCTGCCTTCCAACTGCTGGGATTAATGGAAAGCGCCACCATGCCCGGCTTTAAATACATTTTAATTTAAATAGAGCTACATCACTTTCCATCTTCCCTTTCTTTCCTTCATTAAATTCCATGTACCAACTTTTCAACCTTTGCTGTAACTTACTCCCCACATGCAGCTGACTACAGCCATTATTTTCTTCCTCCCTTGGCAGTAATCTTGTATTTCTTCCCTTTTTAATTTTTTTTCCAATTTTTATTAGCTATTTTCTTCATTTACATTTCAAATGCTACCCCAAAATTCCCCTATACCCTCCCCCATCTCCTGCCCTATTCAGCTACCCACCCTCTCCCACATCTTGGCCCTGGCATTCTCCTGTACTGGGACATATAAAGTTTGCATGACCTGGGGAAAAATTCCTGAATAGAACAGCAATAGCTTGTGCTGTAAGATCAAGAATTGACAAATGGGACCTCATAAAGTTGCAAAGCTTCTGTAAGGTAAAAGATACTGTCAATTAGACAAAAAGGCCACCAACAGATTGGGAAAAGATCTTTCCCAATCGTAAATCAGATAGGGGACTAATATCCAATAAATATAAAGAACTCAAGAAGGTAGACACCAGAAAATCAAATAACCCCATTAAAAATGGGGCACAGAGCTAAACAAAGAGTTCTAAACTGAGGAATACCGAATGGCTGAGAAGCACCTGAAAACATGTTCAACATCCTTGATCATCAGGGAAATGCAAATCAAAACAACCCTGAGATTCTACCTCACACCAGCCAGAATGGCTAAGATCAAAAATTCAGGTGACAGCAGGTGCTGGCGTGGATGTGGGGAATAATCTTGTCTTTCAATGTATTCACTTTAGTGGAATTAGACAGAATCTTCCTTCGGGGTTTCTGGTATCATCTTGGAGAAAAACTTCATAAACATTTCTAATGATGCTTAAAGCCATTTCCAGTGTCAAGGTTCTTTGTGAAGGAATTATAAAGCATGAAATATATTATAATAATACATCAATTATAACTAAATATAATGTTTTTATATCAAATTCCTCATAAACTTAAGCATGGGCTTGATGGGAATTTAACAAGAACTACAAATAATAAGATAATGAAATTGTAACATATATTCTTAGTTTTTAACATAAAGTTTCAGAACTATGCTAATATATTTGTTCTATTTAACATATTTAGAACATAGTTGTCTAAAATAGATAATAACAGTTTCTATGTATGTCTTTATTAAATATATATACTAATAAATTGGATAATACATCATGAATATCTATTAGCATAAAACACAGCAACTCCAAGTAAATAGTAACATTAATCAAGATAAGAAAAACATAACAAAGCTGGGCATGGTGGTGCATGCCTTTAATCCCAGCACTCGGGAGGCAGAGCTGGTGGATTTCTGAGTTCAAGGCCAGCATGGACTACAAAGTGAGTTCCAGGACAGCCAGGGCTATAAAGGGAAAGCCTGTCTTGAAAAACCAAAACAAACAAACAAAGAAAAAAGAAAAAAGAAAAACATAACAGAATGTGAAAAAAAAGTGTAAGTACTTTCTTACCTGAAAAGTGCTTAGAAGAAAGGCTGAATCACTTCCTATTCAGTTATTTAAAATATTACTACTAAATAGACTTTTGTGACATTATAAATGTGGTACAAATTATTAAAATTTGTTTTTCATAGTAAAACACTTATTGTGATACTAAGGTAAAATACTAGTACTATTACTATTCAGTAGTGTTACAAATAATATTCAAATATTGTTACTAAGACTATTACTTTTTAATAATAATTTAGTTTTATTATTCAAAATATCTGTTCATAGCGTTTCAAGAAAAAATAATTTCCTATTTATCAGGACTGTCTAGCTTGTGGTATGTGTATGATTCGTTGATATAAAGATCCTGTATTTAATTTCAACTGAATAGTTCAAATTTTTTATTATTCAAATAAAATAAAAATATTTTAATTATGACTATACAATATAATGCATTATCGTAAACTCTACCCTCTTAGGGCTGATTTTTATGTAAGAAAATTTTATGTGACACTAAAATTGGAATACAAATCAAGCATTTACTGAAAATAAGTCACAAAGGAATTTATTTTCCTTTTTTCATTGAATATATTTTTATTTGCATTTGTTTTTTAATTAATTAATTTTTACACTCCATATTTTATCCCCCACACCTGTTTTAACTTCTGACTGTTACACATCTCATGCTTCCTCCCCACCCCACCCAATCTCCACGTGGATGTCCCCACCCCCTACCCCACCTGACCTCTAAGCTCCCTGGGGCCTCCAGTCTCTTGAGGGTTAGGAGAATCATCTCTGAATAAACCCAGACTCTGAAGTCCTCTGTTGTATATGTGGTGGGGGCCTCATATCAACTGGTGTATGCTGTCTGGTTGGTGGTCCAGGGTTTGAGAGATCTTCAGGGTCCAGATTAACTGAGATTGCTGGTCCTCCTAAAGGATTGCCATTCTTTTCAACTTCTTTCAGTCTTCCTTAGTCCAACAACATGGGTCAGTTACTTCTGTCCATTGGTTGGATGCAAATATCTGCATCTGACTCTTTCAGCTGCTTGTTGGGTTTTTCAGAGGGCAATCATGCTAGGACCTTTTTTGTGAGTGTTCCATAGCCTCAGTAATAGTGTCAGGCCTTGGGACTTCCCCTTGAGCTGGATCCCATTTTGGGCCTGTCGCTGGACCTTCTTTTCCTCAGGCTCCTCTCCATTTCCATCAATGTAGCTCTTTCAGACAGGAACAATTATGGGTCAGAGTTGTGACTTTAGGAAGGCAAACCTATCCCTCATTTGATGTCCTATATTCCTGCTGGAGGTGGGCTATATAAAGCCTTTTTCCCTACTGTCAGGTCTTCCAACTAAGGTCCCTCCCTTTGAATCCCTGGAGTCTCTCACCTCCCAGGTCTCTGGGCATTCTGGAGGGTTCATGCCCTGCCTCCTAACTCCCCAAGTTGCCAATTTCTATTCTTTCTGTTGGCCCTCAGGCCTTCAGTCCTTTTCTCTAACTCAATACCAAATCAGGTTCTCCTATTCCCCTCTCCCCTCCCTATCCATTTTCCCTCCCAGGCTCCTCCCTAGCACCATCCCCACTTGAGATTACTTTCTTCTCCCTCCCAAGTGGGACACAGGTGTTCTCACTTTTATATTTCAAATGTTATCCCCTTTCCCAGTCAACCACTGGAACCCCCATCCTTTTCCCCTCCCCCAGCTTCTATAAGGGTGCTCCAACACCCACCTACCCACTCCTGCCTCCCAGTCCTAGCTTTCCCCTATACTGGGGCATGGAGCCATCTCAGGACCAAAGGCCTCTCCTCCCATTGAAGTCCATCAAGGCCATCCTCTGCTACATATGCAGCTGGAGCCATGGGTGTTACATGTGTACTCTTTGGTTGATAAAAAAAATCTTTAGCATAAGTAAAACAAAGCTAAACAAAAATGAAATGGTTATGCTTATTTTTGAGTAATTATATTTTGGCAGAATATTTTCATGCTAAAGTGTACAGAGCAACTACAAAGTTTTTCTGAATTGATTAATATTTTAATTCTAAAGTGGTTTATTCTAAGAATATCATTTAACATAAATATATAGTAAGCTATTAGTTAAAAGAAAAGTATCTTTAGGACCATTTGAGAAATTGCTGGAGATTCTATCTTAATCTTGATCCAAATTTTGTTAAACTAATTTTATTACTGACTCACACATCAATTGTCAAAATCAAATATTTGCACAAAATGGTGGAAATATATGCTGATTTGTTACTTAAATACTGAAGAGCAATATCAAGTCCAAGTGAAAGTGCTTCATGCAGTATTCATTGACATTGTGGTGCTTAATGTTATACACAGAGCAAAGTCCACATGATAAATATTCCAAGTAAAGATTAAAGTAAATTTGTATAATGCCACAGCAGTGAGCACTGTCAAAAAATCTTGGATTATTTGTGCATTTGATTTTCAATTAATTTACAATACTGCCTATTCAGAAGCCTTTCCTATGGCTAAATTTGTCACAACCCCAACATTTATTCATTTGCCCAGTACACAGGATTATAACCCATTGATTAAGAAGCTAGGGACTAGAGCTAAATGTGATAAAATCCTAATATGAAGATTAATGGTAAAACACAGTAGGAAGGAGTTTGAGAAAAAAAATCAAAAATCGAAAATCCCCTCACTTAGAATAACATTATATAATTATAATATACTGTCTTGGTATGTAGTTCTAAGAATATATCCTCATCCTTTTTGTTCATATCTACCAGTACACCTACAAACTTCTTTCTTGTAAACTGCATTTCTTGAGTCTTTTGCATTGTTTTCTCTATGAACATGGAATATGTATGGAGAGATATACACCAAGTTACTAATATAAGCCATCAACTGCATTTTGATTATGTACTAAAGAGTTTCCCATTGTGCTTTTACCCATAGTCTGTAGTTTAATTTTTGCATCAAAGATGCACGGTATTTTAACATTTAGAAAAATAAACTAAAATTCAAAACAACAGTGGGTATGGTGTCACACCGATTATTTTCTTGAAACAGAATAAAGTCCTAAACATTCAAGGTAAACACAAAATCCACAGGAGACATGAACTAGGGGTTTAATGAGGGTCAAAGAGACTGAAGTGGAGGCTATTTATATATTTCCAAAATATCTAATTAAAAATTGAAAAAAAGAATCTCCTGTCTTAAGTTTTTATAAACAAAGTTCATCATTTATTCTCTGCCTTCTCAATAAAAGCTGAAACAGCCAATACCTAGGCAATAGAGAGAATAGTGTGGCACATTCAGAAGGAGAAAGGATTCTGACTTCAGTCAGAATAAGAGAAGAAGGTGAGATTATAAGAGTTCAGCTGGAACATGGAAGGTCCTAAATGCAAGTATTATAGGCATTTTAGGTGGGAGGGAACAAGACTATATTAAACTATTAGAATAGAATTAAAATGCCTAGGTATTGTGCTTTTAACTTGTAAATATATCTCAGTCTCTTTGTGTCATTATTGGGGAACTATCTACTATAAAGAAAAGAGCTGTTGTATTAATTTATTCCTTACATTTATAATAGCATTGTTACCAAAGGCAAGACCTCAAGGCAGGAACAGAAGCAGAAGTCATGCAGAGTTTTGCTTACTGACTTGTTCCTCATGGCTTAATAAGCCTGCTTTCTTATATATCTCAGAGTAATTTGCCCAGATATGGCAAACTCTCAACATTGGTCTAAACTCATCTACATCAATCATTCATACATTGAATGTCTCACAGACTCTCCCACAAGGCCAATCTAGTGGAGTCATGTTCCCAATCCAGGTTCCCTCTTCCCAAATGACTATAGCTTGTTTTAAGTTGACAAGAGAAAGTTAACAGTACACCATATAATCTGACATTAATGTCAGAATAATCAATACTATAGCTGTGATTAGTCTGAAATGGTCTATAACTTTATATTATCATAGCCTTTAGAATTGCAAAACAGCTCAGCAGCTGTTTTTTTTTTTTTTTTTTTTTTTTTTTTTTTTTTTTTTTTTTTTTTTTTTTTTTTTTTTTTTTTTTTTTTTTTTTTTTTTTTTTTTTTTTTTTTTTTTTTTTTTTTTCTATTTTTTTCCCTCTTTATTAGATATTTTCTTCATTTACATTTCACATGTTATCCAGAAATTTTCCCTTACCCTCCCGCATCCCCGCCCTGCTCCCCTACCCACCCCCTCCCACGTAATGGCCCTAGCGTTCCCCTGTACTGGGGCATATAGAGTCTGTATGACCAAGGGGCCTCTCCTCCCAACGATGGCCAACTAGGCCTTCCTCTTCCATATATGCAGCTAGAGGCATGAGCGCAGGGGTAACTAGTTAGTTCATGTTATTCTTCCACCCAGAGGGTTGAAGACCCCTTCCGCTCCTTGGGTACTTTCTCTAGCTCCTACCTTGGGAGTCATGTGTTCCAACCAATAGCTGATTATGAGCTTCCACTTCTGTGTTTACCAGGCACTGGTATAGCCTCCCACAAGACAGCTATATCCGGTCCCTTNCCTTCGTACAAGGAGATAAGAATGGGTCAATTCCCATTCTTCTACATGATAACCGCCAGTTGTGCCAGCACCATTTGTTGAAAATGCTGTCCTTTCTCCACTGGATAGTTTTAGCTCCCTTGTCAAAGATCAGGTGATCATAGGTGTGTGGATTCATTTCTGGGTCTTCGATCCTATTCCATTGATCTACCTGTCTGTTCAGCAGCTGTTTTTACAAGAATGAATGAGATCTGAACGAGAACAAGCCAAGTAAAATTCTAGTTTGAAGTAGGAGTGGATTCTGAAGGCCTACCCTATCTTAAGAACCACTGAAAATTGCTGGCGTTGGTGGGATGTAGAATCACTTTGCTAGAGGAGTTTTGGTAGTAATAGGCTCATGTCACATTAAATGATCTCACATTCATACACTGTCCTAGTTGCCTCTTTGTTGCTAGGAAGAAACACCATGACTGAAATCAACTTAGCAGAGGAAAGTATTTATTTAGCTTACATTTCTGTGCCACAGTCCATAATTAGAGGAAGTCATGGTAGGAATTCAATCAGTAACCTGGAGGCAAATGCTAAAACAGAGATGAAAAACAAATTTTATTTACCTTCTTGCTCTTCATGGTTTTCTCAGCTTGTTTTCTTATATACTATAGTATCACTTTCCTAGTGACAGCACCACTAACATTGGGCTTGGCAGTCCTTCATTTATTATTCATCAAGAAAATGTTCCAAGTGAGCAATGTTTTACCCACAAGTTATCCTGATACAGTCAAGTCTTGATTAAGATTCCTTTCTCATAAATGAAGACACCATGACCTTTAATTGTGGACTTGCTTATGTCTTCAGAGGTTAAGCCCATAATCATCATGGTGGGGAATATGGCAGCATGTAAGCAAGAGCTGGATAACTAACTGAGAATGACATCCTGACCCATTCACAGAGAGAGATTGTATCTACCAAGGGCTTCTGAAGCCTCAAAGACAATCCCCAGTGACAAACTTACTCCCCAAAGGCCACAACTTCTAATCTTTCTAACCAATCAAACAGTTTCACTCCCTCATGACTAAGCTTTCAAATACTTTAATGAAGGGCAGTGAGTTTGGGGGAATAAAGGGAGTGGGAGAAAACCCTCATCTTGCCATAGTTCCTGTGCTCTGGGCAGGCAGACGTGGGAGAACTGTTGCACGCTCACTGCATGGCCCGGGTGGGTGTCTGGCTATGGGAAGCCACTGAACCAAGCCCTCCAGGGGTTAGCCAAGGGGCAGTCCTAGGTCTCTGGGCCTCACTGAGGCCAGAGAAAACAGGTTCTCAGCCTCAGGCACCCTAGACACTGCTGAACACCACTGAAGAGCTGGGAATAAAAAAGGGGGCACCCAGGGATGGCTTGGTCATTCCCAGGGCTGAAAAGAGACGAGGGCAGGGAGGGAGGGGATGCTGGGTGGTTCCCACGTGGGCAAAAATCCTTGGTCCAGTCTGTGGTTGGAAAGCAGGAAGGCCTTCTTCCATGAAGAGGTTAGACGCAGCTCTTTAGGGAAAAGCTTATCTCATCATTTAAGCAGGCCTTGATGAGCAGGGACAGTCTATGGTTTTAGAGCTTTATTGTAGAAAGGCAGGGAGAAAGAGAGAAGGTAGAAAGAGGTAGAGAGGCTGGCTATGGCCATGTGGAAAGAGGAGAAGGAAGAGAAGGAGAGCTAGAGATGAGAGTAAGAAAAGTGAGAGCTTAAACAGAGGAGGAGCCAAGCAGCCCCTTTTATAGTGGGCTGGGCTACCCTGATGTCACTAGGTAACTGTGGGGAGGAGCATACCTGTCTATAGTCAGGTAACTGTGGAAGTGGAGACTAGCCAGAATGCCAGAATCTTGGGACATTGTCTGTGTGACTTATAGTCACAGAATTATGGAGTTGGGGGCTCTGTGGTGTCAGGTACCTGTCTCTGGGGACATGGCTCACTGTTCTGTCCATTGTAGAGTTTCCTACTGGTTCTCTACTGGGTCTCCAGAGCAAGCCTCCTTTAACCAAATCAGGCTGCCTTTCACAGCCCCACACATGAACATATGGAGCCCACCACATTCCACTTTCTGGCCCCCCAGAGACTTTTAGGTATACCATAATGCAAAATGCCTTAAAATCAACTTCAAATGTACCAATAGACACTCAGTATTGTGACTGCTGCAAAGTCCAAAGTCTCTTCAGAGACTCCAGGCAATCTCTCAGTTGTAATACCCCATAAAATCAAAATGAAAAATGAGATTGCATACTTCCAACATACAATGACACAAAATATATATTATCATTCCTAGAGACAGTTAAGGAAGCATAATGAGAAAATGCTGGACCAAAGCAAGACCCAAAACTAAGAGAAGATTCCAAATTCTGTATCTCCAAATCTCATGTCATATCTCCAACTCCTATAAACTTTGTTGACTCCAGTATAGCTCTTTCCATTTGACTGGCTTTATAGCCTTCCTTCAGCTTTTCTTGCCATGTATTTTGCAGTCTCCAAGACAATCCAGGCTTCACCACCACAGCATTGCACAATGGCTTCTGTAGGCCTCCATGAAGTGACAGCCCTGACACACACCTGATTTCAAAAGCTTTCCATAACAACAAAGGGATTTTCTTCTTCTCTTTTTTTTCATTTCTCTTCTCTTCTCTTCTCTTCTCTTCTCTTCTCTTCTCTTCTCTTCTCTTCTCTTCTCTTCTCTTCTCTTCTCTTTTCTTTTTCCTTCTTCTGTAATATCAAACCAGAAATACCTCTATTTTAAACACGGGCTGTTCGTGCATCCCAAGAACCCACGAGAGACCTTGATGCAAACTGCAAGAGGGATTTTTAATCGGAGCTCCAGGACGACCCATAGCTCATGCAGGGGACAGGGGGGTCGACCTCGTGGCTCGAAAATTAGGAGCTTTTATAACAATGGGGTAGGGGGGTTGGGGAAATTGACGCAGTTTCACATGATTGGCTAGTTTAAACATCAGCAAGATACCCAGGTAGCTAACTCTAAGAGACAAGGTGGGGAAGGGGGAGGTAATCTATCTAACAATTAAGTCATGTGCTACCTTAGGCAACCTCCTGGGGCATTGAGACATTCCACAGAGATTGCTGTGACATTCAGAGGGCCTTGGGCTATTCTCTGATTGTTCCAGGAAAGGCTTGCCCTGTAGCTAGGGCCATTGGTTAGTTTAAAGGTTCACTTTCCCTCCTGACACAAGGAACTCTATTTTGTCTTTGGTTACATACTACTCTTTCACTTCTTTTCTTTTCTTTTCTTTTCTTTTCTTTTCTTTTCTTTTCTTTTCTTTTCTTTTCTTTTCCTTTCTTCTCTTCTCTTCTCTTCTCTTTCCTTTCCTTTCCTTTCCTTTTCTTTTCTTTTCTTTTCTTTTCTTTTCTTTTCTTTTCTTTTCTTTTCTTATTTTTAATTTATTTTTTGCACTGCATATTCCATTCCCTGCCCCACCATCCACCCTCTGACTGCTCCACATCCCACACATCCACCCCACCCCACCCTGTCTCCACATGGATGCCACCACCCTCCACCCCACCTGACCTCTAATTCCCTGGGGCCTCCAGTCTCTTGAGGGTTAGGTCACCACTCCCTTTATTGTATGTATTATCAGGACTTTTAGTATTTTTTGAAAGCTTCTTAATCACTACACTTAGCTCTATTTCATCTCTTTGTGCTTATTTTCCTTCTTTTTTTATTTTTGTGAGAATTATCTTTTATTTAAAATAACTTCTGAGGTTTTCTGTGAGGCCCTTGGAGTGCTATCTTCTTTGTCAAAGTCACTAATCCCAAAAGCTTCAATATAGACTTAGGCAGATTTTTTTTTTTTTTTTTTATGACAAGAACAAAAAGCAGCCACATTCTTTGTCAAAATACCACAATAGTGGTCTCTGGGATACTTACTAATCTTTTTCCCCTCAGAAATATATTGAATTTGGCCACTATAGTTCCAATTACCAACAGCTGTCTTCCAATGTTCCTACTGGAATTTCACATTCATCCCATTTAAAGTACCCAGCTGCTTTTCTAGATCAAAGTCCATAATTCTTCTATATTTCTCCAACCAACAGCATTTTCAGGCATGACATAGCAATGCCACAAAACTGGTACCAAATTCCATCTTAGTTCCTGTTCTATTACTTTGTGGAGGCACCATGATTAAGGTAACTCTTATGAAATAAAGAATTTACTTAGTGGTATGCTGACAGTTTCAGGGGTTTAGTCAGCCTTCATTAGGGCAGGCTGCATGCATGATGGCATGCAGGCAGGCACTAAATGCAGAAAGTACAAGCTACATCCTGATGTGTGTGCAGAGAGAGAGAGAGAGAGAGAGAGAGAGAGAGAGAGAGAATGGGGAGTCTGGTATATGCTTTTGCAACCTTAAAACCAACCCCCAGTGACTGACTTCTTCCAAAAAATCCAAGCCTACTCCAGACCACATCTCTGAACCTTTCTAAACATTTTCAACACTACTGAGTGACGAACATTCAAATATATGAAAAAATCAGGCCATTATTATTCAAAGCTCCACACTAGGTGACTCTGTTTTGTGTCCAACTGGCAAACACTAACCAGCATACGAGCATACAAGCAGTAATTATTAGACTCACTGGAGTATATAAAAAAAGAAAACTAAGAAAAATACAAAAAAAAATAGTAAAAACAAACAAACAAACAAAAAAAACCCCTTGTAATATATTCCTATTCCCCGCCCCCAAGGGAAAAAGGAATACTCTGTGGACAATTTCTTTTCTCTACCTTATTATGAGATTAAGGTCCCTCCTATCTGCATAGATATCCTAAACAAATCATCCAAGCAGAAAAGAGATGCTTACTGAGTTGTCATTAAAACAAAACAAAACAAAACAAAACAAAAGGTAGTATTCTAAAAGTAGCAACTCTTGTTTAAGTCTTCAACTGTTAAGGTCTTGGGGGTTCTCTGTTAGATGCCCTATGTTCATAACTGATGCTGTTATCTAATTGAATTCTTTACATCTGAAGAACAGAAAATGGAACTTATTTTATTTATGCCAATATATAGTAAGTACCTCTTCTTATTCTATGGATCACAGAATGAAATAAAAAGCTAATAGGTTTATTGTCAATTATCCTGATGAGTGGATCCTACTTGTTACATATTTCCTGAGAACAAGAAAAAAACATTTAGTACAAGTAGACAAGTAGTCATAGAGCTCATGTCTCTAGCTGCATATATAGAAGAGGGTGGCCTAGTTGGCCATCAGTGGGAAGAGAGGCCCCTTGGTTATGCAGACTTTATATGCCCCAATACAGGGGAGCGGGTGGGTAGGAGAGCAGGGCCGGGAGGGGGGAGGATACAGGGAACTTTCTGGATAATACTTGAAATGTAAATGAAGAAAATATCTAATAAAAGTTGAAAAAAAATATTCAGAGCTTTCTGTAATAGGATTGCTGTGCTCTGGAGGTACCATATTGCCATGGTTCTTGTTAATCTTGTTTCTAGAGTGGACTTTAGTCATCTGCTTGTCTGTAGATGTCCCTAGAGTAGGAAATGGGCCTAAACAGGAAATTTCCAGTGTTGTAGGCTTTGGGTAGATAGCCTTGGTGTACATAATGTTACTCAGGGGACCAGGCAATACTCAGGGCAGCTGGGTGTGCCCCAAGGGACTCAGCGGCCAGGAGATGGGGGGCTAGAAATAGAAGTGATCTAACATGGATGTTCCTGATGTAGCAGGCTTGTTGAAGGTAGGTGGACCAGGGGTGGTGAGGCATGCCAAGATAGTACATGCAGCTCAGGGTAGCTGGCATGCATCAGAGGACCCAGTTGTGGCCTTACAGTGGTATGGGCCTAAGAGGAAGAAGTGGTCAATAGATGGAGGACAGTATAAACTGTATGATCTGTATATTCCTGGTATAGAAATACTGGTAAGCAGAGTAGAGGCTTTATAAAGAAGCTTGGGAGTAGAGAGGCAGCAGTACTCTGAAATTGTTTATTTTTTACTTCTTTAATTTGTTTAATTATTTTAATTCTTCTTTTAATTCTTTATTGTAGGAAAATATAGTTCTTGACTTACTCTACTTTTTGTTTGTAACCGATTAGAAAAAGTAAAACAAACCAGCCAACCAATCATAAACACAAAGAAAAAAGAAAAAAAAAATAGAATGAAAAAAAAGAAAGGCCAGGAATGGGAACACACAATTTTAATCCTTGTACACAGGAGGCAAAAGCAGGTCTATCTCTGTGAGTTTGAGGATATCCTCTTTCACATTGTTGGTTCCAGGCCACCAAGGGTTCCAAGGATTACATAACTTCTCTCACAACAAAGAAACAACAATAACAAAATGTAGAATTTTGATAGACTTATATTTTAACCTTGATTTTATATTATTTAAAAATTATTTACTTGATATTCTTTGTTTTCTCTTCTTTGTTATTCTAGAGTTTTCTTTTCATTGAATTATATGATGTTAGAAGCTATTTAAATGATACTTCTCTACTGTAGTTTAGGTCCATAATGAAGATGGAAACTCTTAGAAACTACACATATATTTCAAGCTAATACTTCTAGGAATCTAAGTCAGGAAAGCCATTCTCAATTGAGCTAATAAAAGAAAAGAATTGACTCTAGTGAACAGCTCATTGAAGTCTTGATAGAAATTAATTGACTGCCAGACTTCTCTGCACACTAAATGTAGTATCATCAATATACTGCAACTACACACAATGACAGACACTCTGGCCATTCTTAAGTACAGTCTGAGGGCTATGTGAATGTTTCTGTTGGAATGACATTTTTTAGTCTTCAGAAATGCTGTTATACTATGTGGATTTTTATCTAAGTATTAAAGTTCTTTATGTAGGGGAGTTTTTCTGAGCACTTGTACTGATTTTGACCCTTCCCTTCTGAACCCATGTAGCTTCCATGGAGTTAAAGATCAAAATATGTCCATTTGCTACAGCATAATAACTGTCTAAGAGTTGCATGGGAGAGTATTAATAAATAATGGGGAATAAAAATTGGATATATAACTGGAGATAATTATAATAAGAAGATTAAGCCAGCCTTAGAAACCAAATTATTTTACTATTTTTTTTTCTAATTTGTGGTTTGTAGAGTATATATAGCCACCCAAAATCATGCATAAAATGAAAAAAAATTACAGTGTTTTCATATGACTATATACTTAAAAGCATAATACAAATATTTGAATTGGTTATTGTTTTGAAACTGTAACATAATCTATTTCAAATGTTTTGTTGTTGTTGATAATGATGGTTATGATGATTTGAAAATTACGCTGCTGAAAAGTCCACTAGTCGTTGAAAATGGATACACTTACTTAAGAAGGCAGAGCATAGATGCAAATTTAATTCTAATGGGACATGCAAATATAAAGAAGATACATGGCTTATCAAATTGATTAATCTTCTTAGCTTTAGGTAACTCATCTTTAAATAGGATTATGTGTAGGTAACTCATCTATAAATAGTGATATGGGCAAAACATCTTTCCTCCTTAGATGCTCAAATAATGTAATATAAAATCAGTTAGAAAAACAGCCAAAAGTAATTTAAATCTAAATATTTACTCAAAAACAATACCATTATTGAACTATTTATTATGTCTCATGTGTTAACTTTATATAAATATGATGCAGAAGTAGAACTCATATAAAAGAGGACAACAGTTCATTCTGTAGTCGAATATAAGTGATCATGGCTTAGGGGAAAAATCATGTAACCTTAAATTTCAGGTTCCAATGTAGTAACAGCTTCAAGAAGTTTTATATCAACACAATGAAGAAAAGCACAAAGCAAGACAGCATTTAAATGAATTTGGAGACATCAGGTAAGAGATTTACATAGAAGTTGTAAAATCTCACCTATACTATCTGACAAAATTGTTACCCTTTTTGTTGATGGAAGCTAGTCATTTTTTGACACATTTCAGAGAATTTTATCTGACAGTCAGAGCTATGTTACATCAGACACAGGGGTGGGAAAGAAATGACCATTAAGAGAGCCAGAGATAGCATAAAAACTTATTACATAATTTGGGGGCAGCAACAACCTTTCTCTCTACAATCACTGAAATTCTAATCAGTTATTCAGCTTTGCAGAAGGTTCAACTTAAGAAGCCATTCTTCCCAGGAAAGTTTGCTCACATGACTATAGCATGTTGTAATTGTAATGTTAATATAAATAACAGTGATCTATAGATATTATATGAAGAAAAATATATCTGATGTACAAAATTGGTAAGCAAAGAGAATATATGCCTATGATTTTTACTGAAATTCAAAAAAGTTAGTGACATCAATATTTGAAGAATAATATATGGTAAGAGTTTTTATATATGAAAATTTTTCTTAGGTACTTACAATTTGATGAAAGTGATGTAAATCAACAAGAGAAAGAAAATAGACCCATGAGTTGTCCTGAATCATCTCCTAACTCTAATCCTAGTCCTTAAAAAATATCATTGATTTTCAAATCTATTAGTATAAATGCATTTGAATATCTTCTAACATGAACTAATAATGAGAAGTTATGTTTTTTCATTGCCCATTGGACTGAGTTTGCAATAAACAAAATAAAGAAGGATCTGTATTTAGACATTTTAATCATTAAGACAGAGAATAAAATCAAAAGCGTCTTAAAAAAACTATGTCTGTATTTGTGAAATATTTAGAATTGTTTTTTGGTGACATATAGTTCTGTCAATAAGTGATAATTGTAATATGTTACTCTGAATGAGAGAAATGGATGGCAAATCAGACAACAGAATAGTATATTCTAGTTAAGCTAACTTAATGATTGGGTGTAACTTTGTTGTGAACGTTGTTTCACACAAAGGCATAGATTATCAGCAAAGTGTGAACCTTCTAAAGTAATTAAAATTCTAGTTTCTGAAAGCAGATATATATATATATATATATATATATATATATATATATATATATATCCATAATTGGTTTTCTTCATAGATTTAAATTAACAAAAAAAGGAACTGGAGAATTATGCAATTAAGAACACATGCTATTCTGGCAAAGGACTTGAGTTTTATTACCAGAACCCACATGGTAGCTCAAACCATTTTTAACCACAGCTCTAGAGGATACAGTGTCTGCTTGTAGCTCCCATAGCAATAGGTATACACACTGTGTACATAAAAGCAACAAAACATTCATAGACATATAATAAAAGTAATCAAGTCTTTAAAAATAACAAATATGACATTTCTGATTCTAAGCATCAAATTAAATAGTGTACAATGTTTTGAGAAACAGTAAAATTTTCTCTTGTTAAAAAATTTCTTAAGGATAATATTGTAATTTAAGCAAATTTCATATTTAGGCAGTTATAAATTTGATGAATATTCTTTCACTTTATTCTGCCTGCCCTCTAAATTCTAGATACTTTTTCTCTTTAAACAAAAGCTTACATTTTCATTTTGAAAAATACCAGAGTTAAATTTTTAAAATCTGTCACATACTACTTACTAATTCTCATCACCAACATACCACTTATAAAAACTGATTAATTAAACCATAATGCTGAAAAGCATTTCAGTCAGTTTCAAATAGATATGGAAATTAGAGTCCTGGACTATCAGAACTTACATTCTATTACAGTCTAAAGAACCTGCACTTAAAAATGACATCACATTTGAGGCTGGGATGGGTCAGGAAAATCTTTGGAATGCATGTTCTGTTCTAGCTCCAGGCTCAACTATGACATAATCATAGAGTGCAGATATGAACACTAAAAGAATTTAAAATCTACTCATAAATCTTTTGGGGAACACTTGTTCATAGTAAGCTTTAAAACAACAAATAATCTCTATGTGACTCTATTTTAAGAGCTCAAAGATGAATGTGATATGATACAAACCTAGTAAGATAGAGGAAGCCAAAATCATGAAGTCTTTTGTGTGTCAAAGTGGGATTTGTCTTTCATTCATAATTCAATAAGAATTTAGTGAAAAGAATAATTTTAAACTACTCAGATATTTTTTATTGTTTGAAGTTGAATGTTTCTCGAAGTCCCTGAATTAAAGGCTGGTCATCTCAAGTGTTAAAATGGGAAGCGTATAAAAGAAGCATCAAGGCTGAAGGCTATTGGGGAGTCTTTGAGTGTTTGAAATTCTGTCTTTTAAAAAGATATCAATATGTCAGTCCTTTCTCCTTTTGTTCACTCATTCTCAATCTTGATGTAGGTGGTTCTGTTCTTCCAAATTCTTTGTAATGTGCCACCTTTGTCCCAAAGAAATAAGATTTATTATATACTCAAATACCTGATTATCAGCCAAAATAAGTCATTTTTCTTTAGAAGCTAGTTGTAACTTATTTACTACAATATCAGCTAAGTAGTACAGAATATTTGCATCTAAAACTTGGTTATTTTCCATTACTATATATACCTGAAGGTGTGAAAGGGCTATTGAAATTATTCTATAGCAGGATTTGGGGAAAGAATGGGGCACCATGCTTGAGAAGGTGAATGTTGTTACAATCAAAGATTAATAGATGATTCTGGTGAATAGTAAAAAGGTAAGAAAATTAAGGTATAGTCAGCAAGGTGAAATACTTTAGGCTTCAGATGGAAATGAGGATAATATTAGGAAAAGCACTACTGAAATAAGAGTTTTAGGGATCCTTGCAGATGAAAGAAGCCTTCTCACATTAGGTCGTCTTAAAATTAGGGGGCTACTAGGCCAGCAGTTTTACACTGGGTCAGGGGATATCAGATTTGTGAACTGAAAGAAGGAATCTCATCCACAAGAGAAAAGAGAGATGCAGATTTTTTTTTTTTTTATGTGAGCGCTTAAGGGAAAACATACAAGCAGAGCACCCATAGAGTAGCAGCAGTCAAAAGAATGAATAGCAACTGATGCTGCCATTCTATGGGTAAATCTGTCTTCACTGAATTCAGAAGTGGGAGGTAAAGGTGATCACTCCAACTGTCCCATCCAAAAGTAAATATGTGCCTTTCACTGCACTCTCTACACTGGAGTTTCAAGGACACCATCAACTGAAAGAAAGAAAGAAAGAAAGAAAGAAAGAAAGAAAGAAAGAAAGAAAGAAAGAAAGAAAGAAGCTAAAAGCTAAGGAAAGGATATGTAGATGAAAGAGTGTATACTTCTACAACTTTCAAAACATAAAGATTAAAAGATTCAAGTATTCAGTTACACACAAAATATTTTCAAATATATTCAGAGATAACACCTATGTTCTCAATCAAATGAATGCATGTCTAGAAATCCTAAGACCCTGCATTCATCTGCACAGAAGCTAAGAACAGTTAGGAATTATCTGAAAAAGTTAGTCCACTGGTGTGGAACACAGTGTTATTCAGCTTGGGCCCACAAGTTTCTGCAGTGAATTCATAAATACTACATGTTGAGATAAGCAGGGCACAATAAATAGGCCATGAGATGGTTAAAAATAAAAAGAAGTTTTGCAAAATGGGAAGCTTGCAATGTAGCTCCTGATTTGAGCATATGAAATATGAATGGTGGAGGAGGAATTACTAAGGACAAACTGGCACACTAGATAAGGAAGAACTGGGATTTTGGAGCAGTAGCAGGTATTTTACATCAAAATGGAAATATATACATTTTTCTTGTCATTTTCTCAATGCTGTATTTTCAAAGTATATTTTACATTTGATAATATCAATAAAAAATGAGAAAATATTTTAAAGTCAAGTCAGAGGGAAAGAGTATGAAGAACAAAAATGACGAAAAAAGCTGTGAGGTTGAATATTTTACTGGCAGGAAGAAGGTTCATAAAACCACTCAGATATAAAAACATGTTCCATTTCATCAAAAAAAGAGGGCTGACTCAGGAGGAAATCAAGAACTGAGAGAAACTAATGAACACACCAGTGACTCCAAGACTCCAGGGAGTTAAATAAAGAGATGAAGAGAATGGAGTCAAGACCGTGGATTATAGTCTGAAAAATATCCAACATTTTCTTGTTTCCAAAGTGCTTGAGCCTGTGATTTCTCATCTTCTGTTTCCTCCATGCTTGCATTTTATGATTCAATTCTCTGCTATACTCATTTGCTAATACATATTTTAACACTGTGTGTTGAAGGTAGCAGGGAAAACTTACTAACCTCTCTCATTTTATGTGTTCTTAGATGGAGAAATTTTCGTCCTAGATACGTTTTTTTCTCCCATGAATTAGGGGCTGAAACTTTGACAATTGTAACAAGACAAAATAAGGAAGATTTTAGCTTACGCTAATTTAGATAATAGCATTTGTACTTCAAACGTGAGATTTTGGACATAAATGAAATGGTGGTTTATGTTGCCTGCTAAATTGAGAAGATCTAAAGATAACTTAGGAAACAAGCTTCAGCTGTGTCATGGTCTCTAGCTGCATATGTATTAGAAGATGGCCTAGTTCGCCATAATTGGGAAGAAAGGCCCTTGGTCTAGCAATGTTTATATGCCCCAGTACAAGGGAATGCCAGAGCCAAGTACTGGGAGTGGGTGAGTAGGGGAGCAGGGCAGGGGGAGGGTATAGGGGACTTATGGGATAATGCTTGAAATGTAAATGAAGAAATTATCTATCTATCTATCTATCTATCTATCTATCTATCTATCTATCTATCTATCTATCTATCTATCTAAAAGAAACTACCTTGATTAGTTAATAAATTGGAATGAAGAAGTCCCCTATTAACTGTATGCAGCACCATTCCATAGGACGGAATCCTAGACTGAGTTAAAAGGAGAAAGTGAGCTGTGAGCCAGCATTCATCACTCTATCTTGGGAAGGCCAGGAGACCTGCACCCTCAAGTTCCCGTCACCTTGATGTTCCCGTCACCTTGATTTCTCACCATGACAGGCTATACTCACAAATTTTGTACCAAAATGAACCATCCTTCTTTCTTTTCAATTCCAAAATAAAAAAAAGAAACTCATTCATGAGATATTTATTAAAATAATACATTTAAGGAAAAAAATCAATACAATGTATACATTACTGAAAACTGTATACCATCATATAAAGAGGACTTTATTTTGGGAAATCAATTTTTAATTATGGCAAGCTTTACTTTCAGAAATAAATCCACAGACCAACACATTCTAATTCACCCTTAAAGACTGGAATGCTGAGCAAGGAATGTTCTTATTCTTTGTAGCAGTTCCTTCTTTACATTGTCAGGTACTAGAGCTCTGCCTTTTGAAGTGATTTCAGCCACCAAGTCATAAACAGTAATGTGCTCTAGTCTTTTTTCTTTAATTACCTCTTTACCATGTTCCTTTAGCTGATCCTTCCAGCTGCACTCAATCAGTTTAGATCTCAGCAACACTTTGAAGCATTCTCTTTCTCCAGTTTCTATTAACTTTTGGTTAATCGCTGCTCTCATCTGAGCATCTTTGTTCATCTTGCTAATCACACCCTTTGGCTGCCTGGACTTAGAATGAACCATCCTTCTTTAAGCTGCTTTTGTTGCATATTTTGTCCTAGATATGAGACATGTAACTAACAAGTAAATAGTGTTATGAGATCAAAAGATAAGGAACTTAGAAGACAGTAAAATTATTTTTGAATGAAGAGTAGGAAGAAATCAAGTGAACGAGATTTCTGACACCTGATAACAGATTTGCCATTACGGTATATGAAAAAAAATAGTATATATAATGAAATTATTAAGTCTACTGACTTTAAAAACAGTAAATGATAGTAATGGACCTACATAAATTCATATAAGAAGAGTGACTTCTTTCCAATTGCAAGACTATCTTGAAATATGGAACCAACCTGAGAAATATTTGCACTGGAATAGATCATCTCTACTAACAGGCAAACACTATTAAGTACACATAATTTAATAAAACAAAACAAATGAGATTCACCTGATTTTGACTCTAGATCTGTAGGTTGTCATATATCTAATAATTCTGCTTACAGAAAACAATGAAAAAATGCTATCTGATCTCCTAATTATTCCATTCCCTTCAACTCATTTCAATTAAATTTTTTCTCCAATAGAATTTCTAAGATCTCTAATGACTTTGATATTAATTATAATAATAATGCTTCATCTTCATCTTTTCTGATTTAGCAGTGATGCTAACTCAGATGCTAATCACTGCTTATGCTCATCATTACTTTAGTTACTCTGGTTTTGTTGTTGTTGTTGTTGTTTGTTTGTTTGTTTGTTTGTTTTAAAATTTAAACTCCAGACTTTATTCTCCTCCAGCTCCACCCTCCAGACTGTTCCACATCCCATACCTCCTCCAGCTTGGTCTCCATGAGGATGTACCTGCCCATCCCAACTACCACACCACCAGATCTATAAACTCCCTGGGGCCTCCAGTCTCTTGAGGGTTAGGTGCATCTTCTCAGACTAAACCCAGACCCAGGAGTCTTCTTCTGTATATGTGTTGGGGGACTCATATCAGCTGGTGTATGCTGCCTGGTTGGTGTTCTGTAATATCCAAAATGAATTCAAGACCATCCAGTACCTTCCCCCTTCAAAAAGGACTTTCCAAACTGTACTAACAGGCAAAGTACAAAGCCAGATAAGGAAGCTGGCTGACTAAACAAATGTAAAAACATAGATATAGCGGTCAAAATGACTGAGCCTACACGATACCAAAAGAATATTAGCTGTTCTCAGAGAAATAACCATAACAAGTTAGCAATTCTGTCCCCTTTCCCACACTTAATTCTGACAAAGATCACAAACCACCCTAACCTTGTTGAGAGAATTCCCCTGACATTAATACCTGTGACGTTAATAACTGACCCATAAGTTCAAAATGTACTATTACTTTGCTGACCAAATCATAGTAACCCACCATGGGGGCAAGCAAAGTGAGGATTACTTATCCGAGGCCAAAGGGTTACTTAGTCATTATACAAACAAACCAATGCCTGAAAGGGTTACTTGCTACACCAATGAGAACCCTGTTGCTCAAATCTGCCCCATACAAAGGTATATAAAGTGTGTTCTTGCTTCCAGTCTGGTCCGGTGCACCCTGCACCAGCCCAAGGCTCCACGCAGGCTCTGTGCACTCTCCCAGAGGCCCTTTCGGGACTCCACAGGCTATCTAGGGACCACAGGTGAGCAGCTGAACTCAGCATCTGTTCCAGCACAATCCCCTGCGACCTGAGACACCAGCCAGGTGAGAGATAAAGGCCCAGAGCAGGACAGACTCTCCCTTCTGGTCTTCACCAACGAAAGGTCTCCTTAGGCAGAGATGGCAGGAGGTAAGCTTAAGAACAGAAGCAACAGAATCCAAAGGTACTTGGCATCACCAGATCCAAACTCACCCACCACATCAAGTCCTAGATACAACAGCACACCACAAAAACAGGACATGATGATGATGGAGGAAATGCAGGAAAACACAGATAAACAACTAGAAGCATTTAAAGAGGAAAAACTTAGAGAGTTACAGGAAAACAATACCAAACAGGTGATGGAATTGAACAAAGCCATCCAGGACCAAAAAATGGAAGTAGAAACAATTAAGAAAACCAAAAGGAGACAACCATGGAGATAGAAACCATAGGAAAAACAATCAGGAACCATAGATATGATCATCAGCAACAGAAAACAAGAGATAGAAGAGAGAATCTCAGGCACAGAAGATTCTATAGGGTGCATAGACAAGACAATCAAAGAAAATGCTAAATGCAAAAAGTTCCTAACACAAAATATCCAGAAAATCCAGGACACAATGAGAAGACCAAACGTAAGGATAATAGGAGTAGATGAGAAGGAAGACTATCAGACTAAAGGTCCAGCAAACATCTTCAACAAAATAAGAGAAGAAAACTTTCCATACCTAAAGAATGAGATGCCCATAAACATACAAGAAGCCTACAGAACTCCAAATAGGCTAGACCAGAAAAGAAAATCCTCCCAACACATAATAATCAGAACAACAAATGCACTAAATAAAGAGAGAATATTAAAGGCAGCAAGGGAAAAAGGTCAAGGAACATATAAGGGCAGGCCTATTAGAATTACTCCAGACTTCTCACCAGAGACTATGAAAGCCAGAAGATCATGGACAGAGATTATACACACACTAAAAGAACAGAAATGCCAGCCCAGGCTACTATACCCAGCAAAACTCTCATTTACCATAGACAGAAATACCAAAGTATTCCATGAAAAATTCAAATTCACACAATATCTTTCCACAAATCCAGCCCTTCAAAGGATAATAACAGAAAAACACCAATGCAAGGACGGAAACTATGCCCTAGAAAAAGCAAGAAAGTAATCCTTCAACAAACCTAAAAGAGGACAGCCACAAGAACAGAATCCCAACTCTAAAAACAAAAATGAAAGGAAGCAACAATTACTGTTCCTTAATATCTCTTAATATCAATGGACTCATTCTCTGATAAAAGACATAGACTATCAGACTGGCTGCACAAACAGGACTCAATGTTTTGCTGCTTACAAGAAACACACCTCAGGAAAAAAGACAGACACTACCTCAGAGTGAAAGGTTGGAAAACAATTCTCCAAGCAAAAGGTCTGGCGAAAAAAGCTGGGGTAGCCATTCTAATATCGAATAAAACAGACTTTCAACCCAAAATTATCAAAAAAGACAAAGAGGGGCACTTCATACTCATCAACGGCAAAATCTTCCAAGAGGAACTCTCAATCCTGAATATCTATGCTCCAAATGCAAGGGTAACCACTTTCATTAAAGAAACTTTAGTAAAGCTCAAAACACACATTGCATCTCACACAACAATAGTGGGAGACTTCAACACCCCACTCTCATCAATGGACAGATCCTGGAAAGAGAAACTAAACAGAGACTTAGTCAAACTAACAGAGGCTATAAAACAAATGTACTTAACAGATACCTACAGAATATTTCATGCTAAAAAAAAAGGATATACCTTTTTCTCAGCACCTCATGGCACCTTCTCCAAAATTGACCACATAATTGGCCACAAAACAGAACTCAACAGATTCAAAAGTATTGAAATTATCCCATGGACCCTATCAGATCACCATGGACTAAGGCTGTTCTTCAATAACAACATAAGAAGCAGAACACCATCATTCACTTGGAAACTGAACAACATTCTACTTAATGATACCTTGTTCAAGGAAGAAATAAAGGAAGAAATTAAAGACTTTCTAGAGTTTAATGAAAATGAAGCCACAACATACCCAAACTTATGGGACACAATGAAAGCATTCCTGAGAGGTAAACTCATAGCTCTGAGTTCCTACAAAAAAAAAAAAAAAAAAAAAAAAAAAAAAAAAAAAAAAAAAAAAAAAAAAAAAAAAAAAAAAAAAATGGAGAGAGCATACACTAGTAGCTTGGCAGCACATCTGCAAGCTCTAGAACAAATGGAAGCAAATTCACCTAAGAGGAGTAGACTGCAGGAAATAATCAAACTCAGGGGTGAAATCAAGCATGTGGAAACAAAAAGAACTATCCAATCAAACCAGGAGCTGGTTCTTTGAAAAAGTCAACAAGATAGACAAACCCTTGGCCAGACTCACTAGAGGGCACAGGGATAGCATCAGAATTAACAAAATCAGAAATGAAAAGGGAGGCATAACAACAGATCCTGAGGAAATTCAAAACACCATCAGATCCTCTACAAAAGGTTATATTTTTAAAAATTGGAAAATCTGGATGAAATGGATAACTTTCTAGACAGATACCAAGTTCCAAAGTTAAACCAGGATCAGATTAATGACCTAAACAGCCCTATATCTCCTAAAGAAATAGAAGCAGTCATTAATTGTCTCCCAACCAAAAAAAGCCCAGGACCAGATGGGTTTAGTGCAGAGTTCTACCAGACCTTCAAAGAAGACCTAGTTACAGTTCTTCTCAAACTATTCAACAAAATAGAATCTGAAGGTACATTACCCAATTCATTTTTATGAAGCCACAATTACTCTGATACCTAAACCCCATAAAAACACAATAAAGATAGAGAACTTTAGACCAATTTTCCTCATGAATATCGATGCAAAAATACTCAACAAAATTCTCTCCAACCGAATCCAAGAACACATCAAAACGATAATCCATCATGACCAAGTAGGCTTCATCCCAGGAACGCAGGGATGGTTTAATATATGGAAATCCATCAACGTAATACACTATATAAACAAACTCAAAGATAAAAACCACATGATCATCTCCTTAGATACTGAGAAAGTATTTGACAATATCCAACACCCATTCATAATAAAGGTCTTGGAAAGATCAGGAATTCAAGGCCCTTACCTAAACATGATAAAAGCAATCTACAGCAAACCAGTGGCCAACATCAAACTAAATGGAGAGAAACTGGAAGCAATCCCACTAAAATCAGGGACCAGACAAGGCTGCCCACTTTCTCCCTACCTATTCAATATAGTACTTGAAGTTCTAGCCAGAGCGATTTGACAACAAAAGGAGGTCAAGGGGATACAAATTGGAAAGGAAGAACTCAAATTATCGCTATTTGCAGATGATATGATAGTATATATAAGTGACCCCAAAAACTCCACCAGAGAACTCCTAAATCTGATAAACAGCTTTAGTGCAGTAGCTGAATATAGAATTAACTCAAACAAATCAGTGGCCTTTCTCTATACAAAGGATGAACTTGCTGAGAAAGAGATCAGGGAAACATCACCCTTCACAATAGTCACTAACAATATAAAATATCTTGGTGTGACTCTTACGAAGGAAGTGAAAGATTTGTATGACAGGAACTTCAAGTCTCTGAAGAAAGAAATTGAGGAAGATCTCAGATGATGGAAGGTTCTCCCATGCTCATGGATTGGCAGAATCATATAGTAAAAATGGCTATCGTGCCAAAAGCTATCTACAGATTCAATGCAATCCCCATCAAAATTCCAACTCAATTCTTCAAGGATCTAGAAAAGACAATTAGCAAGTTCATATGGAATAACAAAAAACCTAGACTAGCGAAAACTCTTCTCAACAATAAAAGAACCTCTGGTGGAATCACCATGCCTGACCTCAAGCTGTACTACAGAACAGTCATAAGAAAAACTGCATGGTACTGGTACAGCAACAGACAGGTAGATCAATGGAATAGGATCAAAGACCCAGAAATGAATCCACACACCTATGGTCACCTGATCTTTGACAAGGGAGCTAAACTATCCAGTGGAAAAAAGACAGCCTTTTCAACAAATGGTGCTGGCACAACTGGCAGCTATCATGTAGAAGACTGGGAATTGATCCATTATTATCTCCTTGTACTAAGATCAAGTCTAAGTGGTTGAAGGACCTCCACATAAAACCAGAGACACTGAAACTTATTGAGGAGAAAGTGGGGAAAAGCCTCGAAGATATGGGCACTGGGGAAAAATTCCTGAATGGAACAGCAATGGCTAGTGCTGTAAGATCAAGAATTGACAAATGGGACCTCATAAAGTTGCAAAGCTTCTGTAAGGCAAAAGATACTGTCAACAAGACAAAAGGGTCACCAAAAGATTGGGAAAGGATCTTTACCAATCCTAAATCTGATAGAGGACTGTTATACAATATATATATAAAGAACTCAAGAAGGTGGACACCAGAAAATCAAATATCCCCATTAAAAAGTGGGGCACAGAGTTAAACAAAGAATTCTCAACTGAGGAATACAGAATGGCTGAGAAGCAACTGAAAAAAATATTCAAGATCCTTAATCATCAGGGAAATGCAAATCAAAACAACCCTGAGATTCCACCTCACCCCAGTAAGAATTGGCTAAGATCAAAAAATCAGGTGACAGCAGATGCTGGTGTGGTTGTGGAGAAAGGGGAACACTCCTCCACTGTTGGTGGGAATGCAAGCATGTTCAACCACTCTGGAAATTAGTCTGGCGGTTCCACAGAAAATTGGACATAGTAGTACTGGAAGATCCTTCAATACCCCTACTGGGCATATATCCAGAAGAGGTTCCATCTGGTAATAAGGACACATGTTCCACTATGTTCATAGCAGCCTTATTCATAATAGCCAGAAGCTGGAAAGAACCCACATGTCCCTCAACAGAGGAATGGATGCAAAAATTTGGTACATTTACACAATGGAGTACTACTCAGCTATTAGAAACAATGAATATATGAAATTCCTAGGCAAATGGATGGATCTGAAGGGTGTCATACTGAGTGAGGTAACCCAATCACAAAAGAACTCATATAACATGTACTCACTGATATGTGGATACTAGCCCAGAAGCCTATACTACCCAAGATACAATTTACAAAACACATGAAACTCAAGAAGAATGAAGTTCAAAATGTGGTCTCTTCGCCCCTTCCTAGAATTTAGAACAAAGCACACATTTAAGGAGTTACAGAGATCATGTGTGAAGCTGAATCAAAAGGATGGACCAACCAGTGACTGCGGCTGCCAGGGATCCTTCCCATAATCAGACAACAAAAATAAACACTATTGCATATGCCAGCAAGATAATGCTGAATGGCCCTGATATAGCTGTCTCGTGGGAGGCTATACCAGTGCCTGGCAAACAGGGACGTGGTTGCTCACAATCAGCTATTAGTTGGAACACAGGACTCCCAAGGAAGGAGCTAGAGAAAGTACCCAAGGAGCTGAAGGGGTCTTCAACCCTATAGGTGGAAGAATAACATGAACTAACTAGTTCCCCCTGTGCTCATGTCTCTAGCTGGATATATGGAAGAAGATGGCCTAGTTGGCCATCATTGGGAGGAGAGGCCCCTTGGTCATGCATACTTTATATGCCCCAGTACAGGGGAACGCCAGGGCCATTATGTGGGATGGGGTGGGTAGGAGAGCAGGGCAGGGATGGGGGACGGTATGGGGAAATTTCTGGATAACACTTGAAATGTAAATGAAGAAAATATCTAATAAAGAGAAAAAAATAGTAAAAAAAAAAAAAAAAAAAGTGTGTTCTTTCTTTGTTCTGGGTCTCTCCTCTGGCCTGCATGCTGACGGGGAGTCCCCAATATGTTGAATGAATAAAAATCTTCATGCATTTACAGTGATGGCAGTGGTCTATGTGGTCTTTGTGCATGAGGGTCTTTTGACAAACTATAACCGTTCAACTATCTGAGAGACCTTGGAGGAAGAGGTTAATTGAGACTGTTGGCTTCTTACAGGGTCACCCTACTCCTCAGTTTCTTCCAGATTTCCCCTAATTCAACATCAGGGGTCAGCAGCTTCTGTTCATTGGTTGTGGACAAATATATGCATTTGACTCTTTCATCTGCTTGTTGGGTCTTTCTGAAGGACCTTTTTGTGGGCTCTCCATAGCCTGCATAATACTCTCAGGTCTTGGGGCTTCCCCCTGAGCTGGATCCCAATTTGGGCCTGTTGTTGGACCTTCTTTTCCTCAGACTCCTTTCCATTTCCATCCCTGCAGTTATTTCATACAACAACAATTATGGGTGAGAGTTTTGACTGTGTGATGGCAAGACCATCCCTCACTTGATGCCCTGTCTTTCTGCTTGAGTTGGGCCCTACATGTTCCTTTTCCCCCACTTTAGAGCATTTTATCTAAGGTCCCTATATTTGGGTCTTGAGAGACTCTCACCTACTAGGTCTCTGGTACATTCTGGAGAGTCCCCCCCACAACTTCCTACCTCCAGAGTTTGCATGATTCCATTCTTTCTCCTAGCCCTCGGGGTTCTCAGTTTTTTTCTCTCCCACCCAATACCTAATCATGTTCCCCTCTCCTCGGCCTCCAACTGATTTCCCTCACAGAACAAGTTGCTTATGGTTGCTTTTTTCTCCCTCCCAACTGGGACTGGGACTGGGACATCCTTACTTGGGCCTTTCAACTTGTTGATCGTTTTTTATTTCTGCGGGCTGCATCTTGGGCACTTTTTTTTTTTTTTTTCTTGGCTAAAATCCATGTATTAGTGACTATATACTATGCATGTCATTTTGGGTCTGAGTTACCTCACTCAGGATGATATTTTCTAGTTCCACCCATTCATCTGCAAAACTTAGGATGAGGTTGTCCTCGTTCCTTTTTTTCTTCCTTTGGTTTTTCAAGACAGGGTTTCTCTGTATAGCCCTGGCTGTCCTGGAGCTGACGCTGTAGACCAAGTTGGCCTCGAACTCAGAAATCCGCCTGCCTCTGCATGCCAAGTGCTGGGATTAAAGGTGTGTGCCACCACGCCCAGCTGAATGTCCTCATTCTTAATAGCCCAGTAGTATTCTATTGTGTAGATGAACCACGTTTTCCTGTATTCATTCTTCTCTCATGGAACAAGTGGGTTGTTTACAGCTTTTGTCTATCACATACAAGGCTGCTATGAAAATAGTGGAACATGGGTCCTTGGGGCATAATGGGGCATCTTTGCGGTGTATTTCCAAGACTGGTATTGGTGGTTCGTCAGGTAGATTTATTTCCAACTTTCTGAGGAACCTCCAGATTGATTTCCAGAGTGCTTCTACCAGTTTGCAATCCAATCAGCAATGAAGGAATGTTCCCCTTTCTCCACATCCTTGCCAACATGTGCTGTTGCCTGAGGTTTTGATCTTACCCTTTCTGATTGGTGTAAGGTAGAATCTCAAGGTTGTTTTGATTTGCCTTTATCTGAACACTAAGAACTTTGAACATTTCTTTAGGTGTTTCTCAGCCATTCGAGATTCCTCTGTTGTGAATTCTCTGTTTAGTTCTATACCTCATTTGTTGATTGGGTTGTTTTTTTTGCTTGTTTTTTTCTTTGTTGTTCTTGATGTTGTTTGTTTTGTTATTTATTTATTTATTTATTTTGGTGGTTAGCTTCTAGAGTTCTTATATATTTTTTATTTTAGCCCTCTATTGGATATGGGGTTAATGAAGATTTTTTCCCCAATCTATAGTTTGCTGATTTGTCTTATTGACTATATATTTCACCTCACAGAAACTTTCCAGTTTCATGAGTTCCCATTTATCAATTCTTGGTCTTTGAGCATGTTCCATTGGAGTTCTGTTTAGGAAATTTCCCCCTGTCTCAATGATTTCAATGATCTTTCCCACTTTGTCTTCTCATAGATTCAGTGTATCAGGTTTTATGTTGATGTCCTTGATCCACTTGGACTTGAGCTTTGTGCAAGGTGACAAATATGGGTCTATTTTCATTTTTCTACATATCAACAGCCAGTTGGACGAGCACCATTTGTTGACACAATGCTTTTTTTTTTTCCTTCCATTTTATATGTTTGGCTTCTTTGTCAAAGATCAAGTGACCAGAAATGGGTGGTGTTAGTTCTAGGTCTTCAATTCTATTCCATTGATCAACTTTTCTGTCTCTGTAGCAATACCATGCAGCTTTTATAACTATTGCTCTGTAGTAAAGCTTGAGGTCATGGATAGTGATTTCCCCAGCCATTCTTTTATTGTTAAGTATTGTTTTCACTGTTCTGGTTTTATGCCTTTCTAGATGAATTTTAGAATTGCTCTGTCTACAGGGTGGTGGTAGTGCATGTCTTTAATCCCAGCACTTGGGAGACAGAATCAGGTGGATTTCTGAGTTTGAGGCCAGCCTGGTCTATAAAGTCAGTTCCAGGAGAGCCAGGGCTACAGAGAGAAACCCTGTCTCAAAAACAAACAAACAAACAAACAAACAAACAAAAATCAAAAACAAAAACTTGCTTTTTCCATGTCTTTGAAACACTGTGTTGGGATTTTGATGGATATTGCATTGAATTTCTAGATGTCTTTGGTAGGATTGCCATTTTTACTATGTTAATTCTGTCTTGCCATTTTCTGAGATCTTTGATTTCTTTCTTGGGAGATTTGAAGTTGTTTAAGTACAGATTTATCACTTGTTTGGTATTTTTTTTCCCCTAGTTTCTTGTTCAGCCTGTTTATCATTTGCATAAAAGAAGGCTACTGTTTGTTTATTTATTTATTTATTTATTTATTTATTTATTTATGTATTTATGTATTTATTTATTTAATTTTATAGCTCTCTTTTTTGTTTGTGTCCTTGTGTTGTTTAGATATATGAGAAATTGTGGCTTCATAGAATGAATTAGGTAGTGTTACTTCTGTTTCTATTTTATGAAGTAGTTTGTGGAATATTTGTATCAGGTCTTCTTTGATGGTCTGGTAGAATTCTGTACTAAATCCATCCTGCATTTTTTTTTTTTTTAATTTGGAGGATTTTAATGACTTCTTCTATTTCCTTATGGGACATGGGACTGTTTAGATAGTTTACCTGCACTTGGTTTAACTTTGGTATGTGTTCTCTGTCTAGAAAACTATCCATTTTATCTAGATATTCCAGTTGTGTTGAATATAGGCTTTTGTAGAAGGATCTGATAAATTGTTGAATTTCCGCCATTTTTTTTGTTAAGTCTCCATTTCATTTCTGAGTTTGTTAATTTGGATACTGCCTCAGGGTCCTTTACTTAGTTTGGCTAAGGGTTTATCTATCTTGTTGATTCTCTCAAAGAGCTATCTTTTAGTTTTGTTGATTCTTTGTATTGTTCTCTTTGTTTTTATTTCGTTGATTTCAGCCCCAATATTCAGTATTTCCTGCATTCTACTCTCCTTGGGTGAGTTTGCTTCCTTTTGTTCTAGAGCTCTCAGGTGTGCTGCTAAGTTTTTAGTGTAAGTTCTCTCCAGCTTCTTTTTTTTTTTATTAGATATTTTCTTCATTTACATTTCAAATGCTATCCCAATCTGTCCAGCTTCCTTACCAGGGCACTTAGTGCTATGAACTTTCCTTTTAGCACTGCTTTCGTTGTGTCCCATAAGTTTGGTTATGATATGTCAATATTTTCATTAAATTCCAGGAAGTCTTTCTTTCTTTATTTCTTCCCTGACCAAGCTATCATTGAGTAGAGATTTATTCAGATTCCACGTGTATGGGGGATTTATGTTGCTTTTGCTGTTATTAAAGACCAGTGTTAGGCCATGGTTATCTGATAGGATGGATGGAATTATTTAAATCTTCTTATATCTGTTGAGGGTTATTTTGTGATCAAATTTATGATCAATTTTGGAGAAAGTACCATGAGGTACTGAGAAGAAGGTGTCTTCATTTGTTTTAGGGTGAAATGTTCTGTAGATATCTCAGAATCACAAATGCCAGCCCAGTCTACTGTACTCAGCAAAACTCTCAATAGACATGGAAACACAAAATATTGGTTCATAACCTCTATTAGTTTCACTGTGTCTCTGTTTAGTTTGTGTTTCAATGATCTGTCTTTTGGTGATAGTTGTTTATTGAAGTATCCCACTATTATTATGTGGCATTCAATGTGTGCTTTGAGCTTTAGTAAAGTTTCTTTCATGAATGTAGGTGCCCTTCCATTTGGAGCATAGATGTTTAGAATTCAGAATTTTTCTTGGTGGATATTCCCTTCGATGAATATGAAGTGTCCTTCCTCACCACACTTGATAACATTTGGTTGAAAGTCTATATTATAGGATATTTGGATGGCAACTCCAGCTTGTTTCTTGAGACCATTTTCTCAGAAAACCTAAATCCTTTTATTCTGAGATAGTGCCTGACTTTGTTATTGAAGTGTATTTCTTGTATGCAGCAAAATACTGGATCTTCTTTGTGTATTCAGTCTGTTAGCTTATATCTTTTTATGAATAAGTTGAGTCTACTAATATTGAGAGATATTAAAGACAGATGACTGCTGGTTCCTGATATGCTTGTTTTTGTAGGTGTCTTTATTTACTTGTGGTTCTCTTCATTTGGCTTTGTTGTGAGGTGCTTATTAACTTGTTTTTTTTTTTTTTGTTTGTTTGTTTTGTTTTGTTTTTTTGGTGTAGGTACCTCCCTTATGTTGGAATTTTTCTTCTCAATTCTTCAGTGAGGCTGGATTGGTAGATAGATACTGTTTGAATTTGGTTTTGTCCTGGAATACTTTGTTTTTCCATGTTTATTGAGAGTTTTACTGGGTACAGTAGACTGGGCTGGCATTTGTGTTTCTTAGATTCTGCATGACCTTTGACCATACTCTTCTGGATTTCATAGTCTCTGTTGAGAAGTCTGGTGTAATTCTGATAGTTTTATCTTTGTATTTTACTTGATCCTTTTCCCTTGCAGCCTTTAATATTCTTTCTTTGTTTTGTGGGTTTAGTGTTTTAATTATTATGTGGTGATAGGATATTTTCTGGTCCCATTTATTTGGTGTTCTATAAGCTTCTTGTACCTTTACAATCATCTCAGTTTTTAGGTTGGGGAAGATTTCATCTATGATTTTGTTGAAGAAATTTTCAAGTCCTTTGAGCTGAGAATCTTCATCCTCCTCTATTCTAGTTATTCGTATATTTGGTCTTTTCATTGTATCCTGAATTTCCTGAATGCTTTGGGTTAGGAGTTGTGTTTGTTTGTTTGTTTGTTTGTTTGTTTTTTGTTGTTGTTGTTTTGAATTTTCTTTGACAGTTGTGTCAATTTCTTCTATGGTATCTTCTACACCCTTGATTCTCTCTTCTATCTCTTGTATTCTGTTGATGACACTTACATCTGTTACTCCTGACTTCTTTCCTAGATTTTCCAGTTCCAGGTTTGCCTCCATTTTTGTTTTCTTTATTGTTTCTACTTCAATTTTTAGGTCTTGGACTGCTTTATTCAATTCCTTCACCTGTTTGATTGTATGATCCTGTAGGTTTTTCAATGAGTTATTTATATCCTCCTTAAAGGACTCTATTACCTTCATGAGTTAGGATTTTAGGACAGATTCTTGATTTTCAGGTGTGTTGGTGTATTCAGGGCTTGCTGTGGTGAGAGAACTGGGTTCTGATGATGCACATGTATATTGGCTTCTATTTCTTACAGTCTTGTACTTGCCTTTCACCATTTGAATATCCCTGGTATATGTTGTTCTGGGTGACTGAATGGAGTCTGCCTCCTTTGTCACTGGGTTGCTTCAGGTCTTTTGGTAGGCCTGTGGCCCTGATTATGGCAGATCATTGGTGGGTTCTTCAAACTGCGGGCTCATCAGAGGTGCAGAGAAAATGCTGATCTGCTGCCTTTGCTGCAATAGATCTTCTCAGAGGCCTTCTGACTGTGGGGTCTTCAGAGAAGCAGTCAGACTGTTGACCTATGTGAAGATGTTCTCCGGGAGTGGGGGAGGGGGTCTAGTGACTGTGGTTTCTGTTTGCCTGTGTGCAGCAGAATTCTATGGAGGCTTTCAGTCTGTTGGGTCAGTTGCTCTACATGTCACAGAGCCTCCAGGAGGTCTTCAGACTGTCCTGTCTGTTGCCCAGATGCCCTGTGTACAGAGGTGCTCCTGGGATGCCTTCAAGCTGTGGTGTCTTCAGGGGTGCAGACAAGCTGGAGATCAGTTGTTCAGTTACCTTGTGTGCTTCAAATCTCCTGGGATGCCAGTTGCCTTGTGTGCAGAAGATCTCCTTGGATGTCTCTGTCTGTAGTGCCTGTTGCCCTGTGGGCAGCAGATTGCCTGGGAAGCTCCAGGCTATGGTGTCAGATAACCAACTGCTCTGAGTGCAGTAGATCTTCTGGGGTGTTTCAGGACATTATGTATCCAGGGAAACAGACTAGCTAGAAAGGACCAGACAGAAGGGGAAGGATATTCAGCAGGGGTCGGGGAGGTGGTGGTGGTGGGGGGGGTTGTTGGGTGGTGATGAGTCCTGAGACCACTGGGCTCCGAATAGCAGCTGTGGGATTTTCAGAGTGTTCTTACCAACTTCTCTGAGTACAGTGGATCTTCTGGGCTACTTCAGAATATGGTGTCTCTGGGGGAGTAGACTAGCTAGTAGTCTGCCCCAAAAGAAAGGATCAGGACTGGTTACTCTTTTGTTGCCGTGATAAAATGCTCTGGAAAGAAAAAGCAATATAAGGACAGTTTATTTTGGCTCCCAATTCAAGATTCAGTTGGTCATGATGAAAAGTCAAGTCAGGTGAATCTTGAAGCAGCTACTATGTGCCATTCGTAATCAGAGAGTCCAGAATGATTCATGAATGTTGTTGTTTATCTCACCTTCTTTACTTATGACATAGACCAAGATAAGAGCATAGAAATGGTCAATACTCAGTGAGCAACAATTCCCTCCTCAATTAATGTAATAAATGTGATCTTCTCACTACTAGGAATGTGTGAGATACTTAATCCTATATAGAACACTATGAGACCACTATGGAATGCTTACCGTATTTTGTTCCGCAAAAGAAGTTGAACAAACTTCAGATATTCATCTATCAACATTTATGACAGTTTGACAATTGCTCTTGTGGGAGTGAACTTAATTCTTAGAATTTTCTGTTTTCTTTGTGTAAGAACAGATTGCAAGTTAGTGTCCAGAAACAATACTAAAGATATATTGCTGCTGAACTTTGAAATTGGGCCAACATGTGCACAAATGATAAATGACACAGAGAAGTAGGCAAGGCACCAAACAGCATTGGATGTTTTTGGTGTATAGACATCTGATGTCCCCTACTCCCTTTAAAAAACATTGCTAAAGAATTTTGTTATTGAAATCAATACCATGGACACAAATTTCTTCTTTTTCCTATCTATAGCTAGTGCCTCATCAAATTTGGTTGTCCCATAAAATAGCCAAAATTCCCTATTTTTGTAGCCTGAATATTCTTACCTAAATAAAAGTCAAGCTGACTGTGGTAGTTCACACCTGAAATCCAAGCACTGAAAGTTGAGACAGGAAGATTAAATTTGCAATAACATCAAATAATCCACATTTTCAAAATTGTGTTATGACTATCCTCAAAATACTTAAATAGTTTCTTAGTTGGAACATGAACCAAGAGTGTCTTATAACATATCATTTTTTCTCCTTTCCTAGTTTCCTCTCTGACACCCCCATCCCATCACTCCTCCCCCTGCTCACTAACCTACCCGCTCCCCCTTCCCTGTCCTGGCATTCTCCTATACTGGGGCATAGAGCCTTAAAAACAGTTATTAGTGATTTAAAAATTTCAAATGAGGGCATATACATTCAATAGATATTATTGACTGACATACAGAGACAAAGTATCAAAAATATAATATCAGAGAAAATTTTATTAAGAAACAACTCACTTAAGGCTCAGGGACCATCAAAGACAAAGAAAGATTGTAAAAGCTAGAAGACCAGGTTGGAACATGGGCTATAATATAATGTCTTCTACATATGACAGGAATTGGAACCCATGGAATATCAAAAAATAATCATCTAAACAATTCCTGCAAATAAAAGTGACATTTACACCTAAGAATGGAAAGTCAGCATAAGAATGATGCAAGGGAAAGGATGCAATGGACTTGAGTCTTTAAAGACATTTCTGCAATCCTATACCAAATCATGAAAAGCTACCTCAGCTCTACTTAATCGTCTATAACACAATTTCATCTGAAAAGCTTGTTTCTTGAATCCTAATTGATAAACAAGTACCTGAATAAAAGGAAATATTTACCAAAAAAAAAAAAAAAAAAAAAAAAAAAAAAAAAAAAAAAAAAAAAAAAAAAAAAAAAAAAAAAAAAAAAAAAAATCCCCGCAAAAGGAAAAGACCTATTACCATGCCAGCACAGATGAAGGAAATCTCACAAAGTTTCATCCCTAGATGAAGAGCTCTAAGAAGTAAATCGTTGCTAAGAAATGAGAATCAATCTTCTCTAGAGACAGATTTCCTAGTAGGTTATTTAACCCCAAGATCTCAGCCCTAAACACATATAATCAACATTAAACATACTTAGCAGCTTGGATTTATAAATATGTGTGCATGTGTGTTTGTGTATAGAGGTAAAAAATATTTTAGCACCAAAATAAAAAAAAAATGAAAAATTCAATCAGATAATCCATGCTTTTAGCTCCATGGTAACTTTTTTATTTATAGAATGCCTTAAAGACTAATAAATGATATTTAGAAGAAAATATAGCAATACTTTTTAATCAGAGAAAAATATAGATAGGTAATAACTGATGCATATGCAAATTCATTGACATTTTGCTGTCTAATCCAAGGAGGATTAGCATGTGTGCAAGGTGAATGTTTTGTTTTGTTTTGTTTTGTTTTTTTACATTGGCACTGAAGGAAGAAGCCTGCTGTATGCTATCATGTTTTGCCAGTGACTAGTAAATTGTTATGGGTCATGATGTGACCCATAGTATGCTTGTCTTTTTGCTACAACAAACCACACTTAATAGGATTCTTCATATACTATCCATCTGTCTTCACAAGGTGATTTCCACAAAATCACTCTCATGTTACATCTCTGACCAGTGATCATTTGAGCTATAGAATGTAATCACATGTTGTTGCCGAGGCTTTCATTTCTATCAAAAGATTTTATACAGAAACCAAAGTGGTAAATTATTTAGCAGCTGGATAAACTAAAGAGGATTTTCAGCAAAAAACATTCCATTGCTTCATCCTTTGATGTAAAAGAGAACAGGGGAAAGATGAGAATTTAGTCAGTGGAACTTTCTCAGTAAATCTATCTATAGTCAGCAATATATATATATATATATATATATATATATATATATATATATATATATATCCTCTAAACTTTGCAGTCAGGGAAGAATGAAATGAGAAAAATAGAAAGCAGGAAAAAAATGAGATTAAGTTTCCCAAGGTAAGTAGCCTAGAGAAAAAAAGAATTCAATTTTTCGCAAACATATATAGCAAAGAAGATAAAAACACACATATCTGAGTTTACAGTATTCCTTTCTGCTAGGACAGTTTTACACTCTGTGTACTTTATATCTATTGGTCTTATGTAAGAAACATGTTTGAAATATAGTAGATGTTGGAGTTGATATTCAGCCATATTTTTCATGTATTAGTGGTAGTGATGGTGAGGAAGAAGTAAGTGTATAATAATTTTTGGAAAGTTAGTTTAATTTTGAGATTTATTAGAAAGCAAAGTTGAAAATGCCCTTTGTCATTTTTATCATTTGTTTGCCTTGAATTTTCTTAGCCAGAATAACAAGAAAAGTTAAATAACTCTTAAATTTAAATATTTCCTGCCATTGTGTATTCTAGATATATCTAATAAGATTGGTTTCCACAATTCTGCATTTTGATTGATTGTGGTAATCTGTAGTAGTCTTCACGTGTTTCCAAGAAAAGTGTCCTTGATGAGGATAAAGAGAAATGATAAAGGGATCAATTCAATATTAAAATAAACCTCAACAAAGGAAAATAATAATCTATTACTTTTAGGTAAACTTAAATATTTTCAAATCAAAAGAATACATGGCAACATTAAAGCCATTGAATTAATAGAAGTATTTAAATAATACAGAAATATAGAAGAATAAATGATTCAGATCAACTTCCTTTAAGAAAGAACCTAATCAAAAGATTTTTGTTGGTAAGCAAGAATTTGTAAATTAAACACAGATATTTTTAGCAGTCATATATCAGAAACAGGAAACAGAAGTGAGAACTATTTTTATCTACAGGAGAATAACAATGTCGAAAGTGAAAGTAAATGTAGGAGAATCTATAAATAATATAAAATTAACAGTGTTAATTTAACCAGTCTTTACATAAAAGAAAAAGTGTCAGCAAATATTTCTACAGAGACAGATAATATGTATGTACTTAGTGATAGTGGATATTAGACAAAGAACATTGAATATCCACGATACAACTCACTGACCACGTGAAACTCAAAGGAAGGAAGACCAAAGAGTGGATGCTTCAGTCCTACTTAGAAGAGGGAACAAAATAATCAAAGGAAGTAGAGTGTGGGAGGGATTTGGGAAGAAGAAGCGGAGGGGAAAAAGAGGGAAAGAATCTCATAAGGAGAGGAGATGGAGGAGATGTACAGATGGTCAGGAAATTGAACAGAGGTGTGTTGCAATGGGGGATGGGGAACTGGAGGTAGTAACCAGAAAACAAACAAACAAACAAACAAACAAACAAACAAAAAAACACCACTCCTAGAAACCATCCTCTGCTAGAGAGGCCCCAGTTTTTAAGAGTTTCACAGCTCTCAGAATAATGTTAACACCTGGGCCCACTTGTTTGTAACACATTCAGACCATATCAAAAATGATACTCAAGGACCTACAACTTGGCTTAGTGAGTAAAAACATTTGCAGCATAGCCTGAAGTCATATGTTCAATATACAAGATAATACTAGAAAGAGAAAAGAGACTCCTAAGATTGTCCTCTCACATTCACATGTGTTCTGTGCACTTAACCTTCTCCCATAAAAAAACAAAACAAACCTACACATATAGTAAAAATGCTTTAGCAATTATCTAGCAAACCCTGACCCCTATTAACACTGAAATGTAACCATTGCAGACAACAAGCACTCTCAGAAGTCAATATGTAAACACAAGACCACATAGCTATCAAAGGTACAAATGTTTTAATGATACAAACTGTCAGATGACTACATTTCATATCCCATGGGTGGAGGTAGGAGAAATATCATAAAATTATTTCGTTGCTCAGATACTCTCTGTTTGCCTTTTTAAGACTTAGTCCTTAGATAAAGCAGTTTCATCCAAGTGTGAGTGGAAAGCATCTCTTATTGTCTAAGTCTTGTATTTCTTACATTCTGCATTGGGCTTCAACAAAATCTAGTATATGGGAGGCCCAGTGAACCCTATTGAGTACTAAGATGTACATACAAGGTAAGTACTCTGTCTTATCTTTTAAATAGAACATTTTTAGTTTCAATCTACTCAGTTTCTCAGACATCCCTAACTTGATATAGTCTGTTAGCCCACAGCAATCACTAGCTTAAGATTACATCCTATTACTGCCTCACCTTTCTTACCTAATCCATTGTTTCTGCATTAGTTCTCTAGAATTCACTTCTACATTATTTCTTTGTAATCATTTCTAACAAAAAGAAACCATACACAATTTCTTACATTCTTAATCTTTGGTTTCTATCCATGGGAAACAAATACAGTATAGTGATAAATCATAATACATACATTCTATCTATCTATCTATCTATCTATCTATCTATCTATCTATCTATCTATCTATCTATCTATCTTTCTATCTGAACAGTTCACTCAATATCTTCAATATGCTGAATATCACCAACTTAAGCATATTTATAATCTCTAGAATGTTGATTTACCAGCCACCTCTATTGACTGGAAATAATAAATAAAAATCAATTATATTAAATATCTTACTGTGAACCATTTTTCTAAGTGCATCCTGAGCACATCTGGAATGTGGAATTTTCAGTAGTAAAATTGGACTGCCCAAGAATGCTGTTTAAATATCAGTGTGCAGAATTATCACACACTATAAATGTTGACATGAATGAAAATAAATTATTCATAGAAAACATATTTGATTTGCTTTAATTCTTCATAGTGTATTTTCAAAATCATTTGGAGAGCTAATCCAAAATTTACTTATGGCTTTTTGATGGGTGTTTCCAATTTACTTTTTAAAAACAAATATTTTGAAAGGAGCTGAAGGACACTATTTTTTTTGCTGTGTATGTGTGTTTGTGTATGTGTGTGTGTGTGTGTGTGTGTGTGTGTGTGTGTGTATGTGTGTGTGTGTGTGTGTGTGTGTATGTGTGTATGACAAAACAAATTCATTAAATGCGGTTAATCAATTTTGAAGACATCTCTTCAAACTAAATAAGATTAGTAGTTGATTCAACTACTATCATATTTGAGAAACAGAATACATAATAGAAAATATATATTAGGCCATGAATATATAACTTTATTATTATTGTTGAATGCAATTTATATTAATATATTCCTAATATTAATTACATCAAAATTATGTTCAAAAAGATGAATAATTAGGTATATAGATGATAGATAGATAGATAGATAGATAGACAGACAGACAGACAGACAGACAGACAGACAGACAGATAGAAAGGAAATACATAAATGCATAGATATATACATAAATGAATCAAAGAAAAATTGTGCTGGATATTTTTTATAAATTTTAGAATGCATAGCCTCAACTGGAAAAAGAAAACCCCAAATGAGATAACATTTCCATCAGATTGGGATGTAGGTTATGAACTTGATTAGTGATTGGTGGGGGAGATTCTAACATACTATAGCCAGTAACACCCCCAAGGGATGTAGGTTCTGAGTTGTATAAGAAGGCAAACTGATCAAGTCTTTGAGAACAAACCAGTATACAATGTTCTTTCTGATCGTTGTCTCCTTTGTTGCCATGGATTCTCTTCAGAATGGTGTGTAATTAGGATATGTAAGCGAAATAAATCCATTTCTACTCAAGTTGCTTAAGATAATGATGTTTTATTGTAGCAACAGAAAGACACCTGGATAATGATAATAGATTGGTAGAAAGATACTAAATCCCAGCAACACTCATCAGACTTTCAGAATGTGTAAATTTGAAACAAACAAACAAACAAACAAACAAAAAACTGTGTGGGAGTTAGAGAGATGTCTCAGTACTTAGGCTTATGTATTATCCTTACAGATTACACTAGCTAGTTCCATGCACTCATAATAGGCTTATTACCACTGCCAGTAACTCCAATTTCAGTGAATCAGATAGAATATTCCAGGATCTTTTGATCCTACACTCATATACACAAATCCACACACTGACCAAAGCATACAAACACACATACACACATAATTTAAATTTAAAATAAAATTTAAAACATATTTCTGCACTATAACTGTATACTTTAGGTTTTAAATCGTGCAATAATATATCTTCACTCCCCTATACAGCACCCATGCATTCTGCTGCCCATTGAGAATCACAACTCCTCCCGGCCCCTCACCTACTTATGGGACTAGTCATAGATATTTACTTACCAAAGGCAAAGTCACTCAACAACTTAGCATGGAGTGACAGGCAACTTTTATACTCCCTCATAAGATCCTTATATAGTGGCCATCTCTGCAACTTCCCAGGAACCTATGACATCCTGACAGCCCTCCTCCATCCCTAATATGTTTTCAATATGCACTCCAGGAGTCAATTTTGAGCTACTGCTACTTGTCCCTGGGTAACCTAGAAAACTCTCTCCCTTCAGGAATCACCAAACCCGGAGAAACTATTTTATAGGGATGGTACCATTGACCTATATGACCTTAAGATGAAGGACCAGTCTTCACTACAAATGGAACTGAATTTCAAACTTCTTGGCCAAGGCTCTGAAGGTACTAGAATATAGCCAACAAACAGAAAACGAGGAAAAGACATTGTAGTCCCATATACCAGAAAAACAAAATATATTGGCATCCCAATATGTCTATGAATTTACCCCCTGATGAACATTGTAAACACCAGTGCTGAAAGAAAAACGGAAGAGAAACTGAACTAAAAATGTAACTCCAGATTTTTAAATACCAACATAGATGTAGAAACAGTATGTAAAAATAAAAAAAAAAATGTCATAGCAATGGTCTCTACTGAAAAAGAAATAGAACTCTCAAAGTACTTAGCAGAATGATTATACCTATGGTAAAACAACTCAATTATGACAAAGACAAATGCATTACATAAATAAGTCAAGCCCACATACAAAAATGGATTTTGAAATCTATTATTATTATTATTATTATTATTATTATTATTATATTAATGGTTCACATGTTGTTCCCCTTCTCATTCTCCCCTCTGCATACTCCCAACCCATAACACATCCCATTTGCCTCTAAGGTACTCCTCACCCAACTCCTCACCCTTCTAGCATCATGCCCTTTTACTGGAAAAACAAACCTCCATGGGACCAACTGCCTCTCCTCCCACTAATGCAATGTAAGGCAATCTTCTGCTACAGATGTAGCAGGAACCATGGACCAACTCAAAGTTCTATCAAAAGCAATAATAAAACAGGGATGTCAAAGGATACAAATTAAAACGAAAGAAGTTTAGGAATCACTATTTTGAGGGGCATACTTGTTCAGAATTTAGATGTCATATTAATGCATGATGACTATACAGTGTCCTTCTCCATCTCTTTTGATAACTTTTGGTTGAATGACTATTTTATTGGGTATTGAAATGGCTACTCCAGCTTGTTTCTTGAGATTATTTGCATAGAAAAATTTCCAGCCTTTATTCTGAGGTAGTGTTTGTCATTGTCACTGAGGTGTGTTTCCTGTAGGCAGCAAAATGCTGGGTCCTGTTTATTTATCCAGTCTTCTAACCTATGTCTTTTTATTGGGGAATTGAGTCCATTGATGTTGAGAAATATTAAAGACCATTGATTGTTGATTCCTGTTATTTTTGTTGTTGTTGTTAGAGGTGGTCTTACACATAATTCTCTTCTTTTGTGTTTGTTGTGAGATGATTAATGTCTTGGATTTTTGTTCGCATAATTTCCCTCCTTGTGTTGAAATTTTTTTCTTCTATTTTTCTCTGAAGAGCGATACTAGTGGAAAGATATTGTTTAAATTTGGTTTTGTCATAGAATGTCTTGTTTTCTCCATCAATGGTAAATGCAAGTTTTGCTGGCTATAGTAGACTAGGCTGGCATTTGTGTTCTCTTAGGGTCAGCATGATATTTGTCCAAGATGTTCTTGCTTTTAGTGTCTTTGTTGAAAATTCTGGTGTAATCCTGACAGTTCTGCCTTTATATGTTACTTGGTCCTTTTCCCTTACTGTTTTCAATATTCTTTCTTTATTATATATTTAGTCTTTTGATTATTCATTGATGGGAAGAATTTCTTTTCTGGTCCACTCTATTTGATGTTCTGTAGACTTCCAGTTGTTTATGCCCATCTCTTTTTTTTTTTTTTTTTTTTTTTTTTTTTTTTTTTTTTTTTTTTTTTTTTTTTTTTTTTTTTTTTTTTTTTTTTTTTTTTTTTTTTTTTTTTTTTAGGTAAGGAAGTTTTCTTCTATAATTTGTGAAAGGTATTTTCTGGCTATTTGAGTTGGGAATCTTCACTCACTTCTGTTCCTATTATTCTTAGGTTTGATCTTTTCATTGTGTCTTGAATTTTCTGGACATTTTGGATTAGTAGCTTTTTGTATTTTGTATTTTCTTTGACTGCTATGTCAATATCTTCTATTTTATCTTCTATACCTGAGATTCTTTCTTCTATATCTTGTATTCTGTTAGTGATGCTTACATCTGTAACTTATGATCTCTTTCATAGGTTTTCCATCTCTAGGATTGACTCCCTTTATGATTTCTTTATTGATTCTATTTCCATGTTTAGATACTGGAATGTTTTGTTCGATTCCTTCACTAGTTTGATTGTTTTTCCTATATTTCTTTAATGGAATAATGTTCCTCTTTAAGGACTTCTACCTGTTTATCTGTGTTCTCCTTTATTTCTTTAAGGAAGTTATTTGTATCCTCCATAATGTCCTCTATCATCTTCATGAGATGGGATTTTAGGTCAGAAGCTTGCATTTTTTAGGTTTCTAAGGCTTGCAATATTATGAATACTGATGATCATAACTGGAATTGGTTTCTGTTGCCTATGTTTTTGCACTTTCCTCTCACCTTCTGCTTAGCTCTGGTGTTAACTGGCCTTGCTATGTCTGAATGGAGCCGGTCCCTCTTGTGAGCCTGGTTATGGAAGACCTCCTTGAGTCAGTCTGTCTTTGGGTGTGAGAGGGAGTCTGGAGCACAATACCTGCCACAGCAGAGTTTTTGTCTGGAGAAAGATATGTCTCCACTAGGAGGAATAGGTTCTCAGTCTTTTGGACCCTGTCAGTTATGATTTTTAAAAATTCTATTTCTATTGGGAGAGAAAATGACCTGTGTCCTGCATTTTATGTGAATACTTGATATTTTGTTTCAGGTATAAAAATTAATCACTGATTTCTGGGTCAGTAAAGGTATCTTTTATTTGACAGATGTAATTGTTGACTGGGAGGCTTACTGCTGAATAAATTCACCCTTTATAGTTCTTTCTGAACTCTAGATGGATGGTTCAACTAAGCTGTTGTAGATCAAAGTCCTTTCCAAGTTGATTTATCTATTCTCTCAGCTTTTTCTGAATTACTCTGGTTGGCCTTAAACTAGCAATTGGTTCGAATCTTCTGACTCCTTCTTGTTCTTTGGCTTCAATTGACTCTGCTGACCTTCACTAAACTGTAAGAACTCACAAACAAACTCACCCTTCTCTGACTGTACTCATTCAACAGAACTGCACCAAACTCACCTCTATGAAAGTGAACTGACTCTCCCTACTTTCTCTCTTAAGTTGCCTTTCTTTCCTGTCTGTTCTTTTCTGAGGTATCCTATCTCTACTTTATTCTGTCATATTGTTCTCTTCATTTGTCACTTTCTCTGCTCCTCAATTAAATATGACATTTAAACATGGCTACTTCCTTCTAAAAACTAACTTTATTTTCACTGTTTAAGAAAAAAAAAAAGGTGTGTACTAAGGAGTGTGTGTGTGTGTGTGTGTGTGTGTGTGTGTGTGTGTGTGTGTTACAGCCAGAGGGATTAAAGTGTGTACTAAGGGCATATCTGTATTCTAGCAATATCACATAGACCTAGTTTTTAAAATATGATCCTTAGCCAGAGCAGCCATATTGCTGGATTAAAACTCCTCCTCTTTATTTTTTTCTGTTTAAGCTAAACACACACACACACACACACACACACACACACACACACACACACACACACACACACAGAGCGAGAGTTTAACTGTTATCAATCCCGTAAACCTAACAATTCAAATGCTATGAAGATCCACTGATGCAACGATCCTTCCTAACTGTAGTCCTGATCATCCATCCTTCAGCAAGAAAGCATCAAAGTTTTCCAGTCTCCCAATCTTATGAATGATTTGTCCTTCTTCAGCAGGTCGGTTTGAGCCCATGGAGTGGGTAATGACCTTTCTGTGTCATCTTTTCTACAACCCAGTGTGTTTCACCTAATCTTATTCCCTCTTTCTGTGTATCAAGGTACAATTAAATCTTTATGAATTCACAAATAAATTCACACTTCGGCTCTCTCATTCCATGCCCAGATCCACAGCAGGAGGCCTGGCTTCTCACCAATTTAAACACAAAAACAGACAACTCCAATATACAGTCTCTCCAATATCTAGTTTAGGTGTTGTTATTTTGTTGGTTTGTTTGTGTTTTGTTTTGTTTTGTTTTTGTTTTTGTTTTTGTTTGCTATTAGTTTCCCTGAAAGAAGATTCCTGACTTGTGTTTGTTGCTGGGATACCTGTATGAAACCTATTTGAGGAAGAAGGATGTATATTGGCTCACATTTCAAGAATACAACTCATCACTTTGGAGAAGTCTTAGCAGGGGAAATTTAAAGCATCCCTTTATACTGAATCCACTGTCAAGAAGCATGGAAATATACATGATTTTACTTGCTGAGTTTTCTCCTTTTTACCTACCTGAGACTACCCAAGGAATGGAATCATGCACAATGGTCAGGGGTTCTCATTTCTGTTAACCTAATCAAGTTATACTTCCAAGGGCATGCCTAGTTGACCATCCCCTAGGTCACTTTAGTTATCGTCAAATTGAAATTTCAGATTATCAAAACAAAAACAAAAACAAAAAAAGCTCATATCTCTCCACTTTTTGCTCTGAACATCAAGTGGATGATTTGAAATAGGAACTGTAGCACAGACCTAAAGAATATGGGTCTGATTGCTGTAGAGTTACCAAGACACATGGTGAAAAATGTCATACATACAAATTAAGCTGAAAAAAAGTATACAAAACACATGATTAGAAGCCAGTTTATTTTGTAGAATATGTGATTTTATAGATCAGAGAATGAGCCATGTAGACTGACATTGTAACAACAAGGTTTACAAAGAAGGTGAACTTTAAAGTAAACCTTATGATGTAGGCAAACTTTGTATAGGAGAAAAAAAATCAAAAGATATTTCAGCCAAGAATAGTAGGAAAGAAAAATAATGGATAAATTTGCAGGACAGTGGAGAAAATAGTAAAGATACTATTTGTGGCAGCTCCTTTATAAAGTGACATTCTTTTCTTTCTGATGTTTGACAGAATCATTTTCATTATTATAATAATGCCTTAGATTAACTCATTTTTAGTGAATATGAACTCTGTATAGGGCATCCAATAAACCAGAATAGAAAAAGAAAGCCATTATTAAAGTTATGTTGTTAACTGACTTGAAAGGACAAATTTGGAAGGAAATTAGTAAAGGAGTATTGATAATGTCAAAGTGTCATAGCCTATTTAAAATTAGGAGTTAACTTGAGACCACATGAGCAAGATATTCTAAATTATTACCAACCTTTGAGTTTTGAAATTCTTATGTTATTACTCTGCGGGATAATTAACTTGCCTAAGGGGGAAAACCTGATTATTTCTCAATTTCAAATTCTCCTCTTCTCTTTTTTCCATTATCAAATGTTTTACAAAGTTTTTTAAAAATTATCTTGCTGTTTTTAACAAACCTACATTTGATTCTCATCAGAGTAAGAGATCTCTGAATTGCTTATGAATAAAACTTGTCAAACTTTGATGTTTTCTCAATATAAATTTAATAAATATCATCAATGATAGAGCAACATACCTTTTTACTCCTTCATTTCTCAAACTCTTTAAATGGTTGCCTTCACAGTGTAGGCATCATTGTACATTTCAAATTTTATTTTCACAATAATTTTACCACAACATTAAAAATTGTCAAAAATCCAATCAACTCTTCACCTACAACCTACATGATTTCTCATAATCTTTGCCTTAGAAAGTTACAAATCCCCCCACCTCCAGTAAAAGAAACCCTAAATCCTGTAATACTGATTTTAAATTTGAGCTCCTTGTCTCTTCAGAGATCTCATAGAAAGATTTCCTCAAATATGGCATGTAGTTGCCAATGAACTATTTTACAGACCCACTGCTTGCAATTGCTCCAATTTCATCTGTGTTATTCTCATTATCCCAATTAAGTCCAATCATATTATGTAACTCATTATTGTATTTGCATTCACAATGATTAGTAGATGTATTAAAATCTTTAATGATTAAAGGAACCCCTCAGGTTGCTGCAACTGAAATGAGTAGTCCTGACACTGTGTGGACTATATAGACCAACCTGGACTTAATTGAAAAATCTTCTTACTTTGTCTCGTATGGCTTGAATTATAAGTAAATATCGTGTCATCTTTCAATAGGAGAAAACACCGAGTCTCAACAGAGGAAAGAGAAGTATTTACCAATTACCTATTAAGAAACATAGCAAATGCCAAACAGATGCTGGTTCACGCACTCTTCTCAAACATGCATTTGATTTGGTGCAATTTCACTTTTTTTTCTTAAAATTTAAATTGTTTTCTTTGATAAAAAGTCAACTTTATTTTATTCACAAATGGTTCTCAAAATTATTATCTAGCTTCCAAACATGTGCTGAAATTTAGATACTGTTTATTGGTATAATAGCTGATAATACCATTTTGCATGCAATCCAATTATGAATGCATATTACAGCCTATTAGTTGCTTGATGCTTGAGTTCCCTTTCTAATTAATTAAAACCTTGTAGATGTGACATAAATTACACTGAACAATAAAGTTATAAACAGCACTCTTAAAATCAATTACTCTCCTCTAGGGAGAGAGAGAGCATTCATTTTAAGATAGTACAGTGAGAAAATAGAACTTCAATGTCCCCATAATTCATTAAAATCAGACACCTATTTAGTGGAAGAGTAAATATTTCAATTAAGTCTTGTATAGAGCTGGTTGTAGTCTGTGTTGACTAGAGTATACCATTATGACAAAGGGAATTTGGTCTTAGCTTCAGTATCTATAGTTTAGAGATTTCAAACATAACTTGAACAGGATACTTCTACTACACAGAAAGGACATCAAAAATTTAGCAGGGTTTTTATATTCTTCTGTCTTTTTCATTTTTATGTCACTTATGCATAGGTATTTAATATTGTAGGCATGGAAATCTAAAGTGTGAGGGATTTCAATCATTTTATGGTCTATAACTTTGACCTTGGCTTCATCTGTGTATGTGATAAACATTATTATAAGAATTGTTATCAGACAGAAAGAGCCATAGTTGTCAAATCCTAGCTAAATAAACCACCAGGATAAAACTCATGAAAGGTTTGCATATATGTTCAGAAACATTTAAACAAAGAATGTCAAAGATGTAAGTTTTGAAGAAAGAAACAATTTCTCTCTACTGGATAATGTATACTTATAAAATAAGCTAATAACATACAAGAGGAAAAGATGCAAATTTATTGTGTGCATTTGGGTCTCACAGAAAATGAAAACATCTTTAAGTTATGGAATTTATTCATTGTGATTGTAGAGAAGAAAAGAGTTGTAGGTAATTAATGTGAGAATAAATGACTTTGGAGAATGCTGAGGAGTAGTTTTAGAGTAATAGATTATACTTTTAATAGTTTTTCTGGATGTGATGAAGATTCAGGAGAAACCATTTCCTATATATGAGTCTTCCATGTGTTCTTAGTATGAGTACATTTGCAGAGTAAAATAGCCATTATTTATCATGTATTCTTCTCCATCCTATTATTCCACAGTAATTTATGCAAGTATTTGTTTCCACCAATACCCACAGTCTTCACCCTCCTACTCCATCCTGTAGTTCAAGATGATATTGAAATTTCTATCTTATGGTTCTTCTTTGAATCACATTTTATTTTATAACTTTTATCTGTACAAACACACACACACACAAACACATATACACACATACACGCACAGTTTTTTCTCTTGTTAATCTGTATAATGACAAATTAATGGATTTTCCAATCAAAGAAATGGAAATACTAGAAAGAGGTCCTTCGCCTTCTAGTCAGCACCAGCACTGGGTCATATTTGGGCACTAGGTCAGTGGACACGCCCATGGTCCCTAGAGGACTCTCCATGTGATCTTGGGACCACTGGTGAGTGGAGCACAACATCTGTTTCAATCCAATCTCCCAGGACCTGAGACAGCATTAGGGAGACAGAGGATCGGCCAGAACAGTGGCACAGGTCCCTTCTGGTCAGCAACAGCACCAGGTCACCTTGGGCGCAGGGTTGGCAGACACCCCCAAGGTTTCTAGAGGAGTCTCCACAAGTTCTTGGGACCAATGACCAGACAGCTCCACACTCCTCAAAGGAGACACCACTCCCAGGCATTGTAACACATCCAGGATCTTCAGAGAATAGTATTCCAGGATAACAGGAGCTGGGTCACAACAGTATTTCATGTTCTCAGTGGAACTTGACTGTCAAGAACTCAGACACACCCAGAATTTCACGTTCACAGGAGCCCACAATCAAAGGATCACAGTGAAAGCTGGACTCTGAGGAATCAACAATCAACTAGGATTATAAGAAGGACAGGCTCCAATCAGATATATTGAGGACAGCAAGCATTTGACATTATCAGATGACAGGAGGCAAGCTAAGAACAGAAGCAACAGAAACCAAGGTTACTTGGCATCATCAGAAACAAACTCTCCCACCATGGCAAGTCCTAGATACACCATCACACCAGAAAAGCAAGACATGGATCGAAAGTCACTTCTCATGATGAGGATGGAGTACTTTAAGAAGGAAATACAGGAAAACACAGGTAAACAACTAGAAGCATTTAAAGAGAAAACAAAAAATCCCTTTGAGAATTACAGGAAAACAGTAACAAACAGGCAATGGAATTGAACAAAACAAACCAGTATCTAAAAATGGAAGTAGAAACAGTAAAGAAAACCCAAAAGGAGATAACTCTGGAGATAGAAACAATAGGAAAGAAATCAGGAACTATAGAAACGAGTATCAGCAACAGAATACAAGAGATGGAAGAGAGAATCTCAGGTGCAGAAGATTACATAGAGATAATTGACACAACAATCAAAGAAAACACAAAATAGAAAAAGATCCTAATTCAAAATATCCAGGAAATCCAGGACACAATGAGAAGACAAAACCTATGGATAATAGGAGTAGATGAGAATGAAGATCTTCAACTTAAAGGGCCAGGAAATACCTTCAACAAAATTATAGAAGAAAACTTCCCATACCTAAAAAAAAAATGAACATAAACATACAAGAATCTTACAGAACTCCAAATAGACTGGACTAGAAAAGAAATTCCTCCCGACACATAATAATCAGAACAACAAATGCACTAAATAAAGACAGAATATTAAAAGCAGTAAGGGAAAAATGTCAAGTAACATATAAAGGCAGGCCTATTAGAATTACTCCAGACTTCTCACCAGAGAATATGAAAGCCAGTAGATCCTGAACAGATGTTATACAGACACTAAGAGGACACAAATGACAGCCCAGGTTACTATACCCAGCAAAACTCTCAATTACCATAGAGGGAGAAACCAAGTATTCCATGACAAAATCAAATTCACAAAATATCTTTCCACTAATTTAGCCCTTCAAAGGATAATAATGGCTAAACACCAATACAAGGACTGAAACTATGCCCTAGAAAAAGCATGCAAGTAATCCTTCAACAAACCTAATAGAAGACAGCCACAAGAACAGAATCACAACTCTAACAACACAAATGTCAGTAAGCAACAAATACTTTTCCTTAATATCTCTTAATATTTCTTAATATCAATGGACTCAAATCTCCAATAAAAAGACATAGACTAACAGACTGGCTACACAAACAAGACCCAACATTTTGCTGCTTACAGGAAACCCAGCTCAGGAAAAAGGACAAACACTACCTCAGAGTGAAAGGCTGGAAAACAATTTTCCAAGCAACTGGTCTGAAGAAAAAAGCTGGAGTAGCCATTTTAATATCAAATAAAATTGACTTACAATCCAAAGTTATCAAAAAAGACAAGGAGGGGCACTTAATACTCATCAAAGGTAAAATCTTCCAAGAGGAACTCTCAATTCTGAATATCTATCTGAATGCCAGGGCAGCCATATTCATTAAAGAAACTTTAGTAAAGCTCAAAGCACACATTGCACCTCACACAATAATAATGGTAGACTTCAACACCCCAGTCTCATTAATAGACAATCCCTGGAAACAGAAACTAAACAGAGACACAGTGAAACTAATAGAATCTATGAAACAAATGGATTTAACAGATATCTACAGAACATTTTATCCTAAAACAAAAGGACATACCTTCTTCTCAGCACCTCAATGGTACCTTCTTCAAAATTGATCATATAATTGGCCAAAAAACAGGCCTCAACAGATACAAAAATATTGAAATTGTCCATAGATTCTATCAGATCACCATGGACCAAGACTGATCTTCAAGAACAACATAAATAACAGAATGCCAACATTCATGGGGAAACTGAACAACACTCTACTTAATGATTCCTTGGTCAAGGAAGAAATAGAGAAAGAAATTAAAGACTATTTAGAGTTTAATGAAAATGAAGCCACAACTTACCCAAACTTATAAGACACAATGTAAGCATTCCTAAGAGGAAAACTCATAGATCTGTGTTCCTCCAATAAGAAACTGGAGAGAGCATACACTAGCAGCTTGACAACACACCTAAAAGCTCTAGAACAAAAGGAAGCAAATTCACCCAAGAGAAGTAGAAGACAGGAAATAATCAAAATAGGGGCAAAAATCAACCAAATGGAAACAAAAAGACCTATTCAAAGAATCAACCAAACCAGGAGCTGGTTCTTTGAGAAAATCAACAAGATAGATAAACCTTTAGCCAGATTCACTAGAGGGCACAGGTACAGCATCCTAAATAACAAAATCAGAAATGAAAAGGGAGACATAACAAAGATCCTGAGGAAATCCAAAATACCATCTGATGCTTCTACAAAAGGCTATATTCAACAAATCTAGAAAACCTGGATGAAATGGACAAATTTTGAGACAGATACCAGGTACCAAAGTTAAATCTAGATCAGATTAATGACCTAAACAGTCCTATATCCCCTAAAGAAATAGACGCAGTCATTAATCAATCAAAAACTGCCCATGACCAGATGGGTTTAGTGCAGAGTTCTATCAGACCTTCAAAGACCTAATTCCAGTTCTTCTCAAACTATTCAACAAAATAGAAACTGAAGGTACTCTACACAGTTCCTTCTATGAAGCCACAATTACTATGATACCTAAACCCATAAAGACACAACAAACATAGAGAACTTCAGAACAATTTCCATTATGAATATTCATGCAAAAATACTCAATAAAATTCTCGCTAACCGAATCCAAGAACACATCAAAACTATCATCCATCATGACCAAGTAGGTTTCATCAGAGGAATGCAGGGATGGTTTAATATACGGAAATCCATCAACGTAATCCAGTATATAAATAAACTCAAAGACAAAAACCACATGATTATCTTGTTAGATGCTGAGAAAGCATTTGACAAAATCCAACACCCATTCATGATAAAAGTTTTAGAAAGATCAGGAATACAAGGCCCATACAGCAAATCAGTAGCCAACATCAAAGTAAATGGAGAAAAGCAGGAAGCAATCCCATTAAAATCAGGGTCTAGAAAAGGCTGACCACTTTCTCTCGACCTATTCAAAATAGTACTTCAAGTCCTAGCCAGAGCAATTAGACAACAAAAGGAGTTCAAGGAGATACAAATTGGAAAGAAAGAAGTCAAAATATGAGTATTTGCAGATGATATGATAGTATATATAAGTGACCCCAAAATTTCCACCAGAGAACTCCTAAACCTGATTAAACAGCTCACATGAAGTAGCTGGATATAAAATTAGCTCAAACAAATCAGTGGCATTTCTCTACACAAAGGATAAATTGGTTGAGAAAGAAATAAGGGAAGCAACACCCTTCATAATAGTTACAAATAATATAAAATATCTTGGTGTGACTCTAACTAAGGAAGTGAAATATCTGTATGATAAGTACCTCAAGTCTCTCAAGAAAGAAATCCAAGAAGATCTGAGAAGATGGAAAGAACTCCCATGCTCATGAATTGGCAGTATTAAGGTAGTAAAAATGGCTATCTTACCTAAAGCAATCTACAGATTCAGTGCAATACGCATCAAAATGCCAACTCAATTCTTCAACGAATTAGAAAGGGCAATTTGCAAATTCATCTGGAATAACAAAAAACCTAGGAGAGCAAAAACTCTTCTCAGCAACAAAACAACCTCTGGTGGAATCAACAAGCCTGACCTTAAGCTGTACTACAGAGCAAGTATAATAAAAACTGCATGGTACTGGTACAAGGACAGAAAGGTAGATCGATGGAATAGGATTGAAGACTCAGAAATGAACCCACACACCTATGTTCACCTGATCTTTGACAAGGGAGCTAAAAACATCCAGTGGAAAAAAGACAGCATTTTCTACAAATGGTGCTGACACAACTGGCAGTTACCATGTAGAAGAATGGGAATTGATCCATTCTTATCTCCTTGTACTAAGTTCAAATCTAAGTAGTTCCAGGAAATCCACTTAAAACCAGAGACACTGAATCTGATAGAGGAGAAAGTGGGAAGAAGCCTTGAAGATATGGGCACTGGGGAAAAATTCCTGAATAGAACAGCAATGTCTTGTACTGTAAGATGGAGAATTGACAAATAGGACCTCATAAAGGTGTAAAGCTTTTGTAAGGCAAAAGATACTGTCAATAAGAGAAAAATGCCACCAACAGATTGGGAAAGGATCTTTACCAATCCTAAATAGAAGATGGGACTAATATCCAGTATATATAAAGAACTCAAGAAGGTGGACTCCAGAAAAACCAAATAAACCCATTAAAAATTTGGTACAGAATTAAACAAAGAATTCTCAACTGAGGATTACTGACTGGCTGAGAAGCACCTGAAAAAATGTTTAACATCCTTAATCATCAAGGAAATGCAAATCAAAACAACCCTGAGATTCTACCTCACACCAGTCAGAATGGCTAAGATCAAAAATTCATGTGACAGAAGATGCTGGTGAGGATGTGGAGAAAGAGGTACACACCTCCATTGTTGGTGGTATTGCAAGCTTATACAACCACTCTGGAAATCAGTCTGGTGGTTTCTCAAAAAATTGGACATAGTACTACCAGAGGATCCCACAATACCTTTTCTGGGCATATATCTAGAACATGTTCCAACTGGTAATAAGGTCACATGCTCCACTATGTTCATAGCAGCCTTATTTATAATATCCACAAGCTGGAAATAACCCAGTTGTTCCTCAACAGAGGAATGGATATAGAAAATGTAGTACATTTGCATAATGGAGTACTACTGAGCTATTAAAAACAATGAATTTATGAAACTCCTAGGCAAATGGATGGATCTCGAAGATATCATCCTGAGTGAGGTAACCCAATCACAAAATAACTCACATAACATGTACTCACTGATAAGTGGATATTAGCCTAGAAACTTAGAGTACCCAAGATACAATTTGCAAAACACATGAAACTCAAGAAGAACGAAGACCAAAGTGTGGACACTTTGTCCCTTCTTAGAATTAGGAACCAAACGCACATGCAAGGAGTTACAGAGATCAAGTGTGGAGCTGAGACAAAAGGATGCACCAACCAGTGACTGCTGCAGTAGGGGATTGATCGCATAATCAGTTGCCAAACACAGACACTATTGCATATGCCAGCAAGATTTTGCTGAAAGGGCCTTGATATAGCTGTCTCCTCTGAGGCTATGCCAATGCCTGAAAAACTCAAAAGTGGATGCTCACAGTCAGCTATTTTATGGAACACAGGGTTCCCCATGGAGGAGTAGAGAAAATACCCAAGGAGCTAAAGGGGTCTGCAACTCTATAGGTGGAACAACAATATGAACTAATCAGTACCCCCAGAGCTTGTGTCTCTAGCTGCATATGTAGAAGAAGATGGCCTAGTCGGCCATCATTGGGAAGAGAGGTCCCTTGGTCTTGCAAACTTTATATGCCCTAGTATAGAGGAATGCCAGGGCCAAGAAGTGGGAGTGGGTGGGTAGGGGAGCAGGGCAGAGGGTGGGGGAGGGTATAGGAGGCTTTCAGGATATCATTTGAAATGCAAATGAAGAAAATATCTAATAAAAATTGGAAAGAAAAAAAAAAACAGGAACTTTATAACATGATCTAAACAAAATACAGAAGTTCTGTAGAAACCAACACAATTCTTCCGGTATTTCAGTGTTAACTGCATTTCTTAAGATTTGGTATATTTCAAAGATACCCAGAGGGTTTTTGTTTTGTTTTATTTTTTGTTTGTTTGTTTGTTTGTATTGTTTTGTTTAAAAGAGAGAAAGAGAGAGAGAGAGACAGAGAGAGAGAGAGACAGAGAGAGAGAGAGAGACAGAGAGACAGAGAGACAGAGAGACAGAGAGAAAAGAGATCCTTCTACCACCAAGCTCAGATGATATTTTCTTCTTTTTGGCCTAAAAGAAATATCTAGTAATTTAGACCCTGCTAAGGTCATCATCAAGCAAATGTTGATTCAATGTTTCTTTGCACATTTTATAAAGTATACTTATTCTCTTTTCAGAGTTTGTAGATTACAACATCCAAATTGCCTTATACCCTGGATTTGTGTGACTCTTATTTATCTAGGGGAGTTAAAATTTCATTCACTTATCTCCAATATAAATGTGTAAAATTATAAATGAATCTAGCAGCTTTTGTAAGGGCTTCCATAAAGCTTAACCTCAAAACTATTGTTTTTCAATAAAAGGTGTGTGATTTAAAAGCCAAAGCTAAATTAAAATGTAGTTCAGCTATTATCTCATTTTGGTGAATTTGCTCAGTTCTTTAACCTTTTGCAATTCAACTTGATTTATCACATAAGACTTTTGAAACAAGCTTTTCAACTTGTCAGGGAAACAAAAAGTGTTTCCAGCTCTAGCTTAAGTTAGCATGCATTTCAGAGGATTTACATTAGTATAACTCAGAAATAATGCTGACTGGAAAACATCTGAGAAAGCCTCTAAGAAAGAAAAAAAAGTTTTCAATATTGAAATAACACAAGATTAGCCTATAGAGTCTTGATTTCAGCAAGATATCTGTATACAAAATTTTTTAACAGTAACTAGCTGGTTGTATTTGTTTAGCTGGTGTAGTTCAAAAGGATTTGGAATTCATGTATTCTGTAATAGATGCCAGTGCCTTTTAAATGACAAGAGGAAGCAAGAATAAATTTAAAATGGTGACCCGACAGGCTTGTATTTTGTCATGAAAGATACTGGCAAAATGAAGAATAAGTCATTAATTCATGCTTTCGAGAACTAGTAGATAATAGCTTTCATTTCACCATTTATTTTTATAGATATATTTTATATGTTTATAGAGTAGAGGTAGATGGCAGGGTGATGCATGACAAAAAGGCAAGAATAGAAATGAAAGTAGTAAAAATAGACATGTTCTAATTTTAAAATTAAAATCTAAGACACACATAGAGCTGAGATGGATGTGTATGTGACATAATTTGAAAAGGATATTCATGGGATTTTGATGTCAAGCATTATGATTTAAATTTAAATTCTGGTGCTTAAAAGATCTACAAAAAAAAAAAAAAAAAAATGCCTCTAACCTGAAAGCACACTTGTCCAAGGACATATAAGTTCCTGCAATTCAGGGAGCTGTTGTTACTGTAATATACCAAGCTGCATATTTTCTCTTCTGTAAGCAAGTTTGGTTGCCTCCTATGATACATGATGTGTGCTTGGTTACAGGTAAGCAAGAACTGTGTCAGAATATGTGCTTGTCTCTGATTGAATGAAGGCAGAAAGTAAATATCCTTTTAAGTTTTGCCTTTATAAGCCCCTGACTACTACAAATTGGTGTTATACTATGATCATGAGTCTTGGGTGTAGACCTGGTCATTATTCATGGCCCTGACCTGTATTTAGTAAAGTCTCTTATTTGTTAAAATGAATTCATGGTCAGACTGGTGAATCTCTTAATGATCCCAGATCCAAAATATGATGGCCAAACAAAAGTTTGAATTATTAAAAATTTACCAAACATTTAGATAAGACAATGCAAATATCCAAATTATATTGAACAATAAGTTACCTAAATATATGAACTGTTTTGAAGGTCGAGGAAAATAATGGAAACAACCTAATTTGATATTTGATACAAAATATAGATTTGATAAATATTAGCTCTCTTGCCCCTTAGTATATAACACTAAATTAAAACATTTAATATTTCTTTAAGCAAGAACTAAGTATAAATGTATATTAGAAATATTTATACTGAAGTTTTATATTCTAAATAGATTTTACAGTGTTATGTATTGTAAGTAATTATCAAACAACATACAAATCAATGGATTTAAGTTTTAGTGGGTTTTGGAGGCTTATATGAGGAAGAGCAAGCTTCTATATGATAAGGTTTGCTTGGTTAGGTATGAGGCAACATAGCAGGCAAAGAAAATTGTGGGAAGATGATAAAGGGCACAGAAGCTCTCCATGCAGATTGAAGCCTTCACCAGGAATGGAACCAGAAGTCTAGAACAACTAACAGAAGCTTAAAACAATTCTTCATTCCCAGCTAAAGTCTGAAATCTTATTGGCTCTCCTCAGAAAATCCATTAACCGGAGAAGGTCATGTACTTAATATTTTGAATAACCCTACTGATTTCTAGCTTTACCTTATCAAATTATAGTTCTAGCCTGGGCATCTCAGCTGTACCTTCACATACCTCACCAACAGATGAAAAGAAATGGGAATTTTTTTTTTTTTCTGTACAGAATTTTAGATATAATTTGAAAGTCACCAACACAGTATTTATGGTTACTGCTAAAATGATTAACTATTTACTCTGTCTAAAGAGACAGCATTACCCATACTTAGCTCTCTTTTACTTTCCCCTAATATCCCTTAGGAAGCACATGCCCCTACTTGAGTATGGTTTGCTTTCTACCCAGTACTTCTGTATCCCTTAACCCTCATACTTGAGCACATATTAAAATATCTTTAAGTAAACTTTCAACTCTGCTTCACTACCCCTTTACTTCCTTTTAGCATTGATGTCAGGAAACTCAATGTGGCCAAAGTAGAGGCCTCTTAAAGTTTATCTTCATGTATGTCATCATGGTACTGAGATAGGCAAATTGATCTGTGTCACTATTCACTTTTCACTGACAGATTAACACCATTGAAGAATCTAAGTAGCTACAGGATAGGAATATCCTGACGATCAAAAAAAAAAAAAAATCAAAACAAATAATAAGAACAACAAAAACAAAGACAAAACAAAAACAAGACCAGAAAAGCATTATGTAAGGAAAAATGAAAGAAAAGTTAAGTAAAGAAAAAAATCCTAGCAAGCAAACATATTCTATCAGGCTCTCCAACCTGTATTTTATACAACTTTATTCTCCTAGAAAAGTAATGATCCACCTCTGTGGTGGGTTGAATATGCTTGGCCCAGGGAGTGGCACTGTTAGGATGTGTGGCAATGTTGGAGTATTTCTAGTCTTGTTGGTGGTTATGTGTCATTGAGGGGGTGGTCTTTGAGTTTCTATGTTATTTTGAAGTTCTATGCTCAAGCTCTTCCCATTGTAAAACAGTGCTTCCTCCTGGCTGCCTTTGGAAGGAAGCCAGTTTCTCCTGGTTGCCTTTGGATCAAGCATCATGTCTGCCTGCAGTGTCAGGTTTCTTGCCATGATGATAATGGACTGAATTTCAGAAATTATAATCCAGTACCAATTAAATGTTGCCATTTATAAAGTTTCTTGGTTATGGTGTCTATTCATAGCAATGGAAACCCTAAATTAGACAGAAGTTAGTACCAGGGACTGGGTATTGCTATAATAGGTTTGATTATACTTTTGTTAGAGAAATGCAGATTTGGGGAGTTTGGATTTGGAAAGCAGTAGAATGTTTTAAGTTGGGCTTAATGGGCTTTCTTAGTAGGAGTATGGAAGACATCAGTGCTGAGAGTGATTTGAACTTTCTGACATTTTGTCCTAGTACACTGACTAAATATCTACCTAGAAGAGTTTAAAATTCACAATCCAAATGTACCTGATAGTCTTTAGCTATAGTATATAAACTAACATTTTTTATATTTATACAGTAATTGATCATATGTAAGATCCTTTTTGATGTAAATATATTACTTGTGTTAGTCACAGCATCAAATATGTTACAAATTAATAATCATAAAGTGTTAATTCTATGGACATTCTCAGATCCATGTAATACAAATACCTGATACTTCTGAGAACAATCTTTTATTTTGTGCCAAAAACACTGCCACAGTCAAGTTTTATTTATTTATGGTTTAGTTTTTCTCTGTATGTTTGTTTTCAATTAGACTTCTTTCCATAAATATGTATGGACTCTTGCACAGAAGTCATAGCTGTTCTTCAAATCTATATAAGTTGTTATAAAATTAAGGTACTTTCTGTACTTGTTCATGCTACATTTTCATACTACAAACTGGTTTCTATATACAACTTCACTACAAATGTGTCCTGACACGTTCCTCTCAAATTTCTACAGCAAAGACTGAGATTGAATATTTTTCTTTGGTAAAATTCACAGTGATCATGGTTGTTAAAAGATAAATACATCATAATCAGAAAATACAAGGGTCCAAAAACCCAGACTCTGATGTGTGAAGAGACAAAGAATATTTGTTCTGCAGAAACAACAACAAAGCACGGGTCAAACATTTTTCAAAATTACAACCACAGAAAAAGGCACTGAGGCCTTCTTATAGGAAACAGGGAACTCTCTAGAATGTTTAGGTAATCTAAAATTTCATTAGTGGTTGTTAGGGTGTCACAGGTGGTCAGTGGTATGCATTTCTATGTCGTAAATGTTTAAACATAGGATGAGATAGGGCTGCCCAGTACAGCTGGCCCATCGTGAGATAAGATATTTTCCCATTTTTATGATTATCTCCAAGCTGTTCTTTGGGAGGAGGTTTTATGACCTTGTTTGTGGATTTCATGGTCTGTTCCTTGAGCTGGTGTCTTATGGCCTAGTTTCTAGGACTTATGGTCTGTTCCTGGAGCTGGTGCTTTTATGGCTTTCTTTTAGAAATCAGGCCTAGTCCTTAAATGGAGACAAATGAGGTTTATGTTGTCCTTTCAAAACTGGCTAGAACCTTCTTTTTCCTTTTCTTCCTTATCTATTTATTTATGTAGTACTGGGGAAAGAACCCTGGGCTTTGTGTGTCTTTATGCTAGTAGGGGGTAGTTAGATTATAGTCACCTATTTTGTTTATTTATTTATTTAGTTGTTTTAGTTTTTTGGTTTTGTTTTTGTATTTTATCTTGAGATGTTGCTGAGGTGGTAGAACACTCTGGAATAAATATTGTCATATTCATGATATTAGTAGTACCCTGTCAAGGGCCTACACATCTCAGACAAAATGGAATGGCAAGTCCGTTATCTGATTGGAATTTGGATGTTGATGGTATGTTAAGAAAATATCAAGCACATCTTCTACATCTCAGAGGATGGTAAGCTAAGACTTCTCCCCTGCAGAGACCAACTACTGCATTTAGGGAACCTTACCCTAATTCATCTGTATATAGGAAACCTAACTTCTCATTAAACTGTTTTACAACAGACTTGATAATCTTCTAGGCTGTTGGTACATCTTCATCAGAGCCCACCTCCTAAAAGATTCTAGCTTTTCTCTATGTCTGTCTTTTCTTCATTCTCTATCACACCAGTCAGGTCAACACCAAAGCTATGAAGGTCTTAGCAGACATTATCTCTGTAAATTTCTTATGATGACCATGATGTGATCTTATAACTGAGCAGGTCTTAAAATTGAAATCTTCTTACCTTGCTCTACTGATGAGCAGGGATTATAAACCAGTGCACACTTAAGGCCGGGCTGCAACTTTTTTTGAACTGTACAGACTTAACTAACATAATCATGTTCCCACACTGGGGATATACTACTGCATAGCTCTTCTGCCCAAACGTCTGCTATCCTTTATTTCTAAATTCCAAAGAAAGTTAACTGAATTTTCAAAATGGCTACATTATACTGAAAAGCAATTTAGTTTGATTTCCATTTCATACTGAAATTTACATTTAGCATGATATAAACAAAAGTTTCATCAAGTGAGCTGCACATTAAAAGGAAAATGATATTTTTGCAGAAAGTATTCAAGACTCTATAGACAAAGAAACAAAACTTCCAGGCATTTTTAGAATGTCTATTTTGTTTACCTACTCTCTTCAGAGTGTCATGGGGACCCTAAAGAATCAAAGGTTTTGCAGAAGGTATCAAGGTTACGGGGAGGGGTCTGAAGCTGTAGACTCAAAGGAAGAAGTGTCTCCTGGAGAAAGAGTAATATAATGTTCTAGTACCTTAAATGACTCCTAAAGCTATATATGTCTATCTACTATATTTGGTTCCTTCTTTTCTATGAGTTACAACAATGCTACTATCAAAGCAGAGGGAAAAAAATGAAGATTTTTTTCCTCTCCTCTCCCCTCCCACCCCTTAAAATTCTTAAGTCTTATTTTTTTCCTTGATGTTTTTGTTTTTGGGACTCAGTGATGAGTAACTTCAGATTCTGGTAAACTTAACAAATAGGATTTTGCTGCTGGTGTCTGGGTTATAGCATTTGCTACAACAAACCACATTCGGTTCCCTGTCCTCAGAGCCAAATTAATAGTGATAAAGAAGAAATGGAGATTTAGTAAATGAGGCCAAATTGGAAAGAAAAACAAAACCAAAAAATATATACTGATCCCATAAGTCAATCTTCAGGGTTCTGTAGAGTGGTTACAGTTGAAAGATATGCATATATAATGTGGTAATGCCCAGCACTGATACATCCTTGTCTCTTCTGTAAGATATTCTAGAAAGTTGTAAATCTCTATCTGGGAGAAAAAAAAATCTGCCCTGTGTGGCCCAAGATTTAGGTTTTTTCTTATTCCACTATGAAATTCCTGTGGGAATTCTAGTTTATTAGGCTTCATTGGTCAAATTCTTTAATAGCCAAAATAATAAACAAAAGATCTTGATCCATGACAGGTCCAGTATATTAGTTCTTCTCACTTATTATATAGTTGAAACGAAAAACTATATGTTTGTAACATAATATTCAAATAGATTATTTAACTATATCTCTTTACATATATTTGCTGCTGACCAAATTAAATATTTGCTGCTTTTCTTTTTTTTTTTTTTTTTTTTTTCCTCTCTTTATTAGATATTTTCTTCATTTACATTTCACATGTTATCCAGAAATTTTCCCTTACCCTCCCGCGTTCCCGCCCTGCTCCCCTACCCACCCCCTCCCACGTAATGGCCCTGGCATTCCCCTGTTCTGGGGCATATAGAGTCTGTATGACCAAGGGGCCTCTCCTCCCAATGATGGCCAACTAGGCCATCTTCTTCTATATATGCAGCTAGAGACATGAGCGCAGGGGGAACTAGTTAGCTCATGTTATTCTTCCACCTAGAGGGTTNTAGGTAGGGAGAAAGTGGGCAGCCTTGTCTGGTCCCTGATTTTAGTGGGATTGCTTCCAGCTTCTCTCCATTTAGTTTGATGTTGGCCACTGGATTGCTATAGATTGCTTTTATCATGTTTAGGTAAGGGCCTTGAATTCCTGATCTTTCCAAGACCTTTATCATGAAAGGGTGTTGGATTTTGTCAAATGCTTTCTCATATTTGCTGCTTTTCATACACTTACAAATTAAAAGTACTTCCAGCTAAGACAAACTGACCATCTTCTTATCCTTTTCTTTGCTGAGCACAAGTGAATGTCCCAAACAATGTCAAAACTGTAACAGAATAGGTATAGATATTAGAGGAAAAATTAAAAGGACAAACTTATAAAGAAGGAACTGTGTCTCATCAGAAACCAACAGCCTTTCCTTAGCTGAGCATTGATATGCAAAATAAAGCAAGCACTGCCAAACTGACTCCTCCTCCTTCTGTCTATCTTCCTAATTCACTTGCCAAACTAATCCTTCTCACCTGGTGTAAAACATCTCTTTATTGCCCATTTGCATGTTAATAAGAACACTGGACATTGTTGGGACTGGAAAATATACTTTAAAGAAAGAAGAGAGTTTCTGCTCTTCAAGGAACTCAACAGAATGACAAATGACTTCTTCAAACATGGGAAACTTCAACCCATCATTCCATAAAAATATTCAGATATGGATAAAACATTCCAGTAAGACATATTGTCTATCCCATTTTCCCAAGCCTGGGTATGTATAAAAAGATCTTTGCCAGTCTCTGTTTCCCAGTTTGTTTCCATAAGGAACACTAGTACTAGGACATTCAGGCTGCAGATCACAGAAAGAAACCTGTAAATACAAAATATAAATTGCTCATCAAAGGGGGTAAGAGAGAGTTTATTCTGGAGCCAATTATGAGTGGCCATGACCTGAGAAGATAGAGTTAAATTACTCCAAATTCCAATTTTAAATATAACAGTTTGAGGAAGTTTTTTATAGTAACAAAATAAAGAATGTATTAAGTCAAAGCATTTTTCAAATATATTTGTGGTAACATCTAGCAGACCTACTACAGAAAGGCAGGAGAAATAACATCTTCAGTCTCAGATACTATCTGATAGCTTTATTGTCTCTTTGGTTGGTGAACTCTAAGGTATACTATATTAATACATTTCAAAAATGTTTACATAATAGTTACTAGGATATTTGATTAGACACTATGGTGGGAAAGTAATAGGAAAAAAAAAGGTGTTAGACAGAGACTAATATTAGTTTTAACTAAGCTCAAGACTTGAAACATTTTAATGTCTCTTCTTTAAGTTCTAATCAGTTTTCAGAAGCTTCAGTTTAAAGGCTAGATTGTATTCATTCTCACCTCCAAAGAGAGCTCAGAACATTGGTAATAGAAAGATTGACTGGATAGGATCTAGTATACTCAAAGAATAAGACTTATGTGTGAATGAATGTGCAGTTAAACTACTAAACTGGACCACTCCATGGACAGAAAGAAAAGTTTATAGGACTAAACTGCCAATCTATGTCAGAGAAAAAATGACAGCAGCTTAGCAGGAAAGCAAGCAGGTTTTACATGATAATCAGCAGTGTAAGGAGTCTTTAAAATGATATAGACTGACAATTGGACAACCTACACAGCTAGCCCCACATGGTGATGATGGGGCTGTGAGATAACCAAGTGCCAACAAAACATGACATCATTAGTTGCCCAGGAATGACACAGTGTTGCCCCTGTCACATTTCCACTTTCCCATGCATGATGGTTCCTATAAAAGAGCCACATTATTCCTCCTTCATCTTCTTTCCTCCCCTCCCAAGAGGCAGGCTCTGTGTCACCCTTGCCCCTCTCTCAGAATAAACCTCACAGATGAGACCTGTGGCACTGCGTGATTTTATCTAAAGCCACCTCCTAGCTCCACCACAAGCTGTTTGGATTAATTAGGAACTAAAGGTCCTTGCTTGAGGTAGCCGAACAAAGCAATGTAATGACTGTTCTTAACCCACTTCACCAGGTTTCTGAGGAATGCTGAGTTCAGTTTTTTATTTACCTGCAATTCTTTTGTTTACCTAGTCAGAGTCCAGGAGAAGCTGAGTGCAGACTGTCATTTAGGACATTGCCAGCATCACTGGCATTTTTGGGACATTCTTTGGTCCTAACATTCAGCAACTACTGTATATAGCCAGCAAAGAATATTACATATATGATAACTTCTAGACACCAAATAACAAAAGAGATCACTCTGATGAACTGACTATGCCCCCATACTAAGCAGGTGTCTCACCAAGAGCAGTCATTTCCCCACTATGTTGTTGGTTTAACTGAGGATACTTCCCATAGGATCATATATTCAAATGCTTGGTGATAGTTGATATGATTGATTTGGGGAAGTATTAGGCAGTATATGGGCTTGTGGAATAATGACTGAAGGTGGGCTTTGTTATTTCCAAAGTGCAAGCCATTCCCAGTTAGCTCTCTCTCTGCATTCTGCCTGTGGCTCAGATGTAAGCTCTGAGCTTCTGCACCACTTTCATGCCTGCCTTCTGTCATTCTCCCCAACATGAAGATCATGAACAAACCTGAAATTGTAAGCAGGCCCTCAATTAAATGGTTTTTATTCTGTTGCTGTAGATTTTGTTTCTGTTTTCTCTAAGTTGCCTTGGTCATTGAGTCTCTTCATAGCAATAAAGACATAATTAAGGCAACCACCACCACCACCACCACCATCATCACTGTGTCTGACACACTACTTTGCCAAGCAAAGAAATAATGAGGGGAAAATTGATATGTGAGTTGGTTTGAATGAGAATGGCCTTCATGGGCTCATTTAATTGCATGTTAATAACCTGAGTGTCTAATTGCTAATGAAGAATTAGGAGATTTAGTCTTATTTGACTAGGTGAGACTTTGTTAAAGGATATCTGGCCTAGTTGGAATAGGTATGTTTCTGAAAGTGGGCTCTGAGGTTCCAGAAACCTATGTCAAGCTGAGGCTCTCTCTCTCTGTGTCAATTTCTATTTCTCTCTGTGTCCTGTATTTGTCTGTCTATCTCTCTCTCCATATCTGTCTCCCTCTGTCTCTGTCTGTCTCTCTTCCTCACTCTCCCTCTTGCTCTATCTGTTTCCTGTAGATCTAGATGTAAAGCTCACAGCCATATTTTCAACATAATTCTTGACTGCTACCATACCATGATAATAATGCACAAACTCTCTTAAACTGTAAGCAATCGCTCAATTAAATGTTTTCTTCTGTAAGTTGCTTTGGTCATGCTGTCTCTTCAAAGCAATAGAACAGTAACTAAGACAACATGTAGCACGGCCAAAGGAAATCCCCATTCCAAAATCAAACCACTGTTAAAAGCAGTTTGTGTTCAACAGAAAATATCCCCAAAAACAATTTCCCAGGCTAGTAAACATTTTTCTACAATGTGGATTGAAAACTCCTCTCCCCCAACAGATACAAAACAGTCTAAGTAGATCAACTAACACCAAACAAACAAAGCTCACAAAATTAAATTGTAACTGGGACAAAAAGTACCCACACAAGAGGCTAGGCACTGTGTATTAGTTGCTTTTCTATTGGTGTAATAGAACATCATGACTAAAAGTGATTTAAGGAGAAAATAGGTTATTCTGGAATGTGGATACAGAAGAATCTATATTTCATGGCATAAGTGGAGTGAAACACGGTAGCAGGAGCAGAAAGCTGAGAGATCACATCTTAACCAGCAACATGGAACAGAATTAATTGTCAGCAAGGCAAATCTCTCTCTCTCTCTCTCTCTCTCTCTCTCTCTCTCTCTCTCTCTCTCTCTCTCTCTCTCCTCTTTGCTTGTAAATCAAGATGTAACTCTCTCAGATCTGTCTTCAGCCTCATTCTTGCCTGCTAAATTTAACACACTGCCCATCGGGACATTTAATTTTCTCCAGAAAGGATCCACTTGAGAGAAGGCCTTCCACAAACAGGGACCAAGTATTCAAATACATGATCCCACATGGGTCGTTTCTCATTCAAATCTCTGTGAAATCTGATTGGAAATCCTTTTAGCCATATGAGAAGGATGCTTACTCTACAACCATGTGAAAAGTGTTCAACTTTGTGAACTCTTTGTGAACACTAGGTAAATGACAATGAAGGCCACTACAAAATATCCCTATGCAACTATCAGATGAGTTTAAATGACATATTGTAACACCATTCTAGAAAGTTAGACTTCAGTGTATCAGGATCATGTATACATTTGTTGATGAGAATGTAAAAGCTATAGCCACTCTAGAGAATAGCTTGACAGTGTATTATAAAACTAAACATGGAACAGGCATACAACATAGCAATTGCACTTCTGGGCATTATTCCCAGAAAATTAAAACTTACATTCATGGGGAGAAAAGCCTGTACATGCATACTATAGCAACTTATTTATGCTAGCTAAAATATCCTGTTAGGAACTAGTTTCAAAAATCTAAACAAACAATCTGGTACATCTTTCTCATGAGAATACTGCTCTCAAAACAGAGCTACACTTAAGGCTTTGGAATATAAAATAGAGTAAAAAGTGTTCCACAAAAGTATATAATGAGTGGTATGATTCCTATAATGCTAATAACAGGAGAAGATTTTAGAAAAGGAGAAGAAATTGGTACTTTGTTGGAGTTAAAGGTAGATGAAAAGGAACTGAATATAGCTATAAAGGATGACAACAAAGATCTTTGTATGACTGTAAATATCTTGATAGCATGGTCCTAGTATTTCTGTGCAAGGTTTTTGGGTTAGGAGTTAAGCTGAACACTGGTGTAGAGTATCTTTAGGTATAACAAACAAATTGCCACAATCTTCAGGATATTTAGTTTTTAAATTAAAAACTGGAACACCAATTTAAAGTTTCATGTTTCTGATGATTCAAGTTTAGTTCCCAATAAAATCAGTCCCTGGTATGATTAGAAAACAATTTCTTTGTCCATTTGATTTCTTCCATTAAATATTTATGACTTAAGGAAAGCTGATATTTAGTTCCTAGCATGTTACTGCCCTCTCCCCTCTCATTTACAAGTTTCCTGCTTACCTTTCAAAACCCACTTTCAGAGGACCACTTTTGGACTCCTTCTCTTCTGAGCTTTCATTTTTATGATACATACACTTTATGTTTTATTTGTTCCCATATCTCCCATGATAAACAGTAAGATTCTAAAAGAACACGATTAACTCCCACCTTTGAATATGTAGTGCCTAGCACAGTGGCTACTACCACCCAATAATGAACAAGCTAAATGACAGAATTTACATGTAGATAATCGGGTAACTGGATAGATAAAAGTCAAATTAATGCAAGTCAAATTGAAGCTTCTACAGATGTATTTGTCACTGCCAAAAAATGTCACCTGAATAGCATTTGCTATCACAAATAATACATCAAATATTCATTAAAAATATAGCTCAAAAAGTTAAAATGCATTTTGAAATATATTGAAATTTCCATAAAAGTAAGAACTTTATGAATTTTGATCTATCAAATGTGCTGTAAGATCTCTTTCTAATTGTATATGAACAAACACTGTACTATATAGGTCACTCTTAATAATATTCATAGATTAATGAGTAATGAATATTTTAAAAATTTAAAATTTTGTGCATCAAATTCAACTCAAGCAGAAATAGTCAGAAGCATTAAATTAGGAATGAACTGATATTAATAATTTCTGCTTGTTACTCTAAATTTTTTGAATATATTTTTCTACTTAGACACTGAAGATCACTTTTGTTTTGGAACAAAACTTATCTAAGTTTCTTGAAAAGTCTATTGAAACATTTCGTATGATAAACATCTCATATTTTTCACATTTTAACTTGAGAAAACACTTCCGTATTTTTTATGAAAGTAATATCAAAGGAAAATGCCAAAATATTTGAAAATACATTGATATATAAATGTTAATTTAATATCATTATATTTGTATATAGTATTACATATTTATACTTAATAATTATTATGAAGCATAAATAATAATAGGTGTTTCTTTTCCCATACAAAAGTTCAAAATTTGTGCTTAGGAATAAAAGGAAATGTTTGTAATCAGCATTTGCATCTTCTTTCATGATCGGTTCACTGATGAAGTAATTGGTAAGTTATATTGTACAGACCTTTATATTCTCAGAAAAGGAGAAGGTAACTTGAACTGTACTGAAAAGGAAAATGATAGACTGCTATGTTCTGATTATGAGTTTTTTAAATTAGTATATAGAAACAAAACAAAATTAATAGGAAAACACAACTTGTTTTGATCAGACATCTGTAAAAATAATTTCTCGCTCATGCATTCAATGTATTTGCAGGGGTTGGGGATTTAGCTCAGTGGTAGAGCACTTTCCTAGCAAGTGCAAGGCCCTGGGTTTGGGCCTCAGCTCTGGAAAAAAAAAAGTCAATGTATTTGCAAAGATAAGTTTTAGACCATGTATAAAGTTCAATCATCCTATGCCCTAAACTGAATATCAGACTCATCATGAAGATTAATTTTAAAAATGATTTATGAATTATAAATTCTGAATCATAATTCAAAGAAAATTATCTAGTTAGAGGAATCATAGTTCATTTAAAATATTTCTTTATTTTTAATTTTTATTTAATCTTTTTTTTTTTTCCAATCCAGATTTTATCCTCCTCCTGGTCCACCCTCTGACTGTTCCACATCCCATATCCACCACCACCCCAGTCTTCACAAGGATGTCCCCACCTGCAAGCCCCCAGCCCTCACCCCACAAGACCTCCCCACTCATTGGGGCCTCCAGTCTCTTGGGTGTTAGGTGCATCTTTTCTGAATGAGTCCTAACCAGGCAATCCTCTGCTGTATATGTGTTAGGGGCTTCAGCTGATGTATGCTGCCTGGTTGGTGGCTCAGTGACTGAGAGATCTCAGGGGTCCAGATCAGTTGAGAGTGTTAGTCCTCCTAGAGGGTCATCTTCCTCCTCAGCTTCTTCCAACATTTCTCTAATTCAAACACAGTAGTCAGCAGCTGCTGTCAATTGGTTGGGTTTAAATATCTGCATCTGACACTTTCATCTGCGTGTTGGGTCTTTCAGAGGGCAGTCATGATAGGCCCCTTTTTGTGAGCACTTTATAGCCTCAATAATACTGTCAGGTCTAGGGCCTCCCCTTGAGCTAGATCCCACTTTGGGCCCATCCCTGGACCTTCTTCTCCTCAGGCTCCTCTCCATATCCATCCCTGTAGTTCTTTCAGACAGGAACAATTATGAGTCAGAGTTTTTGATCATGGGATGACATCCCCATTCCTCACTTGATGTTCTGTCTTCCTGTTGGAGGTGGGCTCAACAAGTTCCGTCTCCCAACTGGAGTGCATTTTATCTAAGGTCCCCTCCCTTTGTGTCCTTAGAATCTCTCACCTCTCAGGCCTCTGATGCATTCTGGAGGGTCCTCCCAACTCCTACCTCATGAGGTTGCCTGTTTCCATTCTTTCTGCTAGCCCTCATGGATTCAGTCCTGTTCCCCCACAAAATTCTTGATTAAGTTCCCTTCTTTCCCTCCCTGTCTCCTTTCTCACCCAGGTACCTCCTCCCTCCCTCTTCCTGTGATTGCTTCCTTCTCTCTCCCAGGTGGAATTGAGATGTCCTCATTTGGGCCCTTCTGCTTGTTAACATTTTTGAGTTCTGTGAATTATATCCTGGGTATTCTCTACATATTTTTGTCTAATATCTACTTATTAGTGAGTACATACAATTCATGTTCTTTTGTGTCTGAGTTACCTCACTCAAAATGATATTTCAGTAGTAAATTAATATAGAAAAGCAGCATATTTAATAGTAGCTAACCATGATATTTATTGATATATATCTGCCTTATTTTTTTTAAATCTCCTTACTTCACATGAATGTGAATAAATTAATTTATTATTTCTTATTTATAAAATATGTATTACATATTGAAAATTAAATCTGACTCTGGAGTAACCAAGATGATCAGTACTCAAGTTTACCGTCAAGAAAATCATGGGTTTAAAAAGACACAAAAGTATAAAAATAACATTTATTTGCTTGAAGAAAATAAGATCTTGGTATTTTTATATTGATAAATATTAAAGCATATATATTTTTTCTTAGGAGCTGAATTCTGGAATTAATTTATGAAGTTAAATAAATGTACCCACTTTGAAATAACATGTTCTAAGAGGATAGGAAAACATGACAATGATGCACATTGCAGAATTGTTCATTTGTAAATCTGATTGATCATCCTCTTTTTTTTTAACATTAGTGTACTTAATAGTTTTAACACATAGAAGTAATGATTTATCTGAAATCAAGTTAAAATTAATTTTAGAGAACTTTACATTTTTTTCTACCTGAGCATTATTTCTCCAGGTACAAGGCACACCTTACCATGCAAATATTGCATACCAGAAAATAAATATTTAAAACATTGCTCATTTTCTTGTATTTTTCCTCTTATCAGGAGAAAATAATTTTCTTATTTATAGATTTCTATAAATGCCAGCTGGAATTCTTCCATACTCACTTGAAGGCAACAGACATAAAGTCTTTTTGACTACCTGACTATGAACTAATTTGCATGTAGCATTGTGGGTAACAATTTAGTCTCCAGACACAGTTTCCTTGAAGAGGCAATTCATTTAGGGTTCTGTATATAGGGTTATGCAGTGGCCTAACATAAAGTCTCTCTGCTTAAAATTTGTAAGAGCCAAAAATAGCATTTCAAGAGTTCATGGAGTTTTCACAATCTGTGCAGCAAAAGGAAAAAAAAAATGTTGCAAAATCGAAGTTGGCAAGTGATTCAACATAATTGTATTGAAAAGACTTAAAAATCTATTTAATAGTCAGACTTTCTCTAAACATACACATGTAGTGTGAAAGAATACAACAGCATAAAACTAAAATAAATTAAGTATTTGAAGGAAATTGGTTTTATTGAATTTACTTAGGTCGTTTTTAAAGTTGTTGGTACAATAGTTTAGTTTTGAACATTTTTTTAGGACTTAACTTATGACTTTTGTATAAAAAAATTACCCAAGTTTGTATGGGAAAAGAAACTTAACTTTTATGGTCAATAACTTTGAAGGACTAAAAAAAATAGCAAATCACTTGATTAACATTGTAATTATTTAAAGCTCTACCAATATTTCTTTAAGCATATATATTATACAAAAATTTTATGTTCAACTATTAATATTATAAGTATGTCATGTGTTTTATACATACAAGATAATAGACACAAATAACTATAATATCTGTCCCTAAAAATGCAATATTTTCAATTCAATAAAATTTGTTTAGTATAGTAGACCTTATATTTTAAAATTTTAAATGTTACAGTATTCATTGAGTTGTAAGAAATAATGTTTTCTTAATTTATGTGATCTATAGCTGAATAATTTAATTATTGTTTTTGTAAGGTAGTATTTTTCATGCTTGATATCTGCTATTGATATGTTTGTCACTGTTATTTGTTTTTGAGATAGTCTCATTACTTTGCCTAAGACGTCCTCAAATTCACAGAGAAATACCTCCTTCTGTCCTCCTAGTACTGAGATCAAAAGTGTGTGCCACCACCCCTGACCTGCAACTGATATATAAGTGTTCTTGTAATCATAATATTTTTTTTTAATTTTGCAACTCTAATACAAATTATTTTTAATTTTAAGGCTCTAAAGAATCAGAAATTTCTTAAACATAATCCTCTCTTTGAAGATGAATTTTAAATCAATAAAAACTTAAATATTCCCCAATTTTTATTTATATAATTAGTAGCAGAGTAAAAAACTTTTTAAAAAAATCTGTTTATTTAATTCCTATTTATCAATTTAGTTCCTTATTATAATCGGCTTCCTATAAAAATAATTTAAAATGTAAATAAGAGTATTTAGCTGATAGGCACATATTTTGCCTATGTTGCTTTTCTGGGAATCTTGATAACTACAAAGTTAATTTTATTTTTCTTAGCTTTACTCTTTTTAGGCTTTAAAAGATTTTCAAAGTAAAAATCATTTTTTAATGGTAATTACCAAAATTATATTATATACCTTAATTGCTCTCTATTTGTAGTTTATAAATTGCTAAGATCTTTCATCAGTATTTATGTATGTGTACAAGTTTATGAGATTATGTATAGCCTGTGCATGTAGAAATCAAAAGATGAGTCATTCAAAATTGTTATCCACCAAGAACCTGTCATACATAAATAGCAGGGAATAACTAAAATACTAAAATATCTTGTATAATGCAAAGTAGGTAAAACAAAAACCAAACAAAATATGAAAATAGGGAAAGGGCATTTTATTTACTCAATGATGTGGTCAAAAAATTCCAAACTTTGCTTTTAAACTTACTATCTCACTGATGTTCAAAGAATAAACTATTAGAATGAATTTTTATGTTCATTCTTTTTGTTCCAGAATTTTCCTTTCTTTTGGGGAAAAAGACTAGCTTCTTTCAAATATCTTGAGAACACCACATAGTAGATAATTCTTTCATTGAAAATGACATAAAAATATTTAAGGTACACTTGGAAGACCCATCACTCAGTTAATGTCTGGAAGGGTATAGTTTGTTTTCTTCCTAAGGGATTATTATTATTTTTTTATTTGAAAATGGGTCATCCTGTTTTGTGAGGGGGAGTCTCTACACAATCCACAGCCAGCAGAGGAATGTTCCAAATGAGGGAGGAAGAAAATCTGTTTAAACATGCTTTAGTTAGCCAGTGTTGGTTCAAACCTCTAGATTCTGACACTGAACAGTTGAGGGTATGACACCTGCCACTCCAGAATAGCTGTAGCCAAATTTTCAATGCATGCTAGCTATTTCGTATTGTTCCTGTAGTATGCCTGTGAGTAATTTACTCAGGTAAGTGGCTTGGCTCAAGGACATGATGACCACATAAGCTGTTTTGTTCTGTATGTTTTGAATGTTCTGTGTGATGTTTTCTAATCTTATGAAATTTCTCAAAGCTTTATTCAGGATCCATGAAATCAAAGGTCAATATGAACTATTTTGTTTAAAATATCTTGAATCAGAGCAGAAAGGCAGGTAGCCCTTCCTGCACCCACATATGAGTTCACTATGTTTTTTTTTTGTTTTTGTTTTTGTTTTTGTTTTTGTTTTTGTTTTTGTTTTTGTTTTGTTTTTTGGGCTGACACTGAAGATTGCTACTAATAAGTCAAAAAATTATGATTATAATACACATCAACTATCATCTCAATGTTCTGAAATTCCTCTGTTCACCACTCATCCACCACCCATACCTTACTCAGGACCAATCAGCTTAAGGGTTAGCTGATAATACTTTGCCTAGTAAGCCAACTGCTCCTTCCTTGCCTTTTAAATTTTTAAGCCTGGTTTTTCCTATAAAAAGTCTAACCTGAGAACAGACGAGGCCTGTAGTCATTTTTATGGTCCTGGATGTTCAGGGTGCATTCAATAAACTACTCTTTCTTAACTGAGATTGGTGTACCTATGGTTTAGGTGGCAATTTCCTGAACCCTAACAATTATAGACATATTTAAATATAGTAAGTACAATTTGTAAAAAACATTCCCCAGTGTAATACAATCCCCTGTGCACAAGGAGGTATTATTACATCAAATCTCTTCTCAGTGTTCATGTTACTTCCTCCATTAAAATGGCTTCTAGAGATATGTCACATGTCTATAGGGCCTAGTAAAGGAACTAGTGTGGACTAGGTTATGCAGATAGTGCAGAGATCATTTGGGCTATTAGCCATCTTTGGTCCTGGTTGTGAGAGATTAGGATAGTGCCTGGCCATGCTGATAATGGAAAGGTCACTGAGACTATTTGCCACCTTCAGTTCTGCTTGTGGAGCTTGGAATAGCCTGGCCCTAGAGATAGGCAAAAATAAGCAAGCTATTAACCATCCATCTCCTTTTGTGGAAATGCAGGTTAAACATTGCTCTCTGAAAGAGATAATCATACATATTTAACATTCCTGATTTTCTTAGTGCTTATCTCTGAGTGCAAGGGCCTTTATGCTCACAAGGTTGTAGAGATGAAGATGAAGATGGCTTTAAAGATATGATCCTTTTGGCTCTACTTCCAAAATAAGGCCATTGTAGGTATGTACCACTATAGTAAGTTCATTTTTAAATGCTTTCAAAATGTATTTAACTACTACCTCAAAATTGATTGAATAATAAAAGAATCAGTTAATATAGAGGACAACTCTATTTCTTCCTAGATGGAGGGAATAATTTAGTCATAAAATTTTAACCAACATTTCGAAGCTAGTGAAAATTATAAATGTTTTTAATTATGTTATATGCCTGCATTTCACCACAAGGTTCTGCTTTTGTTTTAATATATGATTAGAAACAATAAATGGAGCTTTATTTTTTCACTGTTAATCTATAGCCCAAATTGGTATCCTGCTCAGGAGCATGCCCCAAAGCCTGACACTATTACTAATACTATGGTGTTCTTACAAACATGGGTCTATCATGACTGCCCAACAAGCAGCTGATTCAGAGGAAGATATTTACACCCAACCAATAGACAGAAGCTGGTGATCCCTGAGGTTGTGTTAAGAAAAAAGCTGGAAGAAGTGAGGGTTCAATATATGGAAATCCATATATTGGATTAATGCAATATATAAACAAATCCATTTAATCCACTATATAAACAAATTCAAAGGGGAAAAAAAACATGATAATCTCATTAGATGCTGAAAAAGACTTTGACAAAATAGAACACTTCATGTTAAAAGTATTGGAAAGATCAGGATTAAGTCCTATAACTTAACACAATCAAAGCAATATACAGCAAAGGAGCAGCCAACATCAAAGTAAATGGAGAGAAACTTGAAGCAATACCATTAAAATCAGAGACAAGACAAGGTTGACTACTCTCACCATATCTATTCACTCTAGTACTCAAAGTTCTAGCAAGAGCAATTAGGCAAAAAAAAAGGAGGTCAAAAGGATTCAAATTGAAAAGGAACAAATTAAGATATCACTATTTGTGGATGTTATGAGAGTAAATATAAGTGACCAAAAGAAAAAAAATCTACAAGAAGATTCCTACAGCTGATAAAAAACACCATCAAAGTGGCTGAATATAAAATAACTCAAACAAATCAGTAGCTTTCCTCTACTAAAAGGATAAATGGAATGAGAAAGAAATTAGGTAAATGATACTCTTCACAACAATCACAAATAATATAAAATATCTTGGTGTGACTCTAACCAAGCAAGTGAAAGATCACTATGACAAGAACTTCAAGTCTCTGAAGAAAAAAAAAATGAAAGAAGAGCTCAGAAGATGGAAAGATCTCCCATGCTCATGGATCAGCAGGATTAACATAGTAATAGTAGCCATCTTACCAAAAGCAATCTACAGATTCAAGACAATCTCCATCAAAATTCCAATGCAAATTTTCACAGAGATAGAAAGAACAATTCTCAAATTTATTTGTGATAACAAAATTCCCAGGATAGCAAAAGCTATTCTCACCAATAAAAGAACTTCTGTAGAATTATCATTCCAGACCTCAAGCTATACGACAGAGAAATAGTGATAAAAAAAAAAAAAAAAAAAAAAAAAAAAAAAAAAAAAAAAAAAAAAAAAAAAAAAAAAAAAAAAAAAAAAAAAAAAAAAAAAAAAAAAAAAAAAAAAAAAAAAACTATGGTATTTGTACATAAATAGGTAGGAGATCAATGAAATAAAATTGAAGACCCAGAAATGAACTCACACACCTATGGCTAGTTGATCTTTGGAAAAGAATGTAAAACCATCCAGTGGGGGAAAAAGGAAAGCGTTTTCAAAAGATGGTGCTATTTCAACTGTTGGTAGGTATGTAGAAAAATGGAAATTAATCCATTCTTATCTCCTTGTACAAAGTTCAAGTCCAAATGGATCAAGGACCTCCACATAAAACCAGATATGCTGAATCTAATAGAAGAAAATGTGGGAGAGAGCCTTGAACACATTGTCACATGGGAACATTTACTCTACAAAACACCAATGGCTCAGGCTCAAAGATCAACAATTGACAATAGGACCTCAGAAAAATGAAAAGTTTCTGTAAGGCACAGGACACTGTCAATAGTACAAAACAGCCACCCACAGATTAGGAAGAGATCTTTACTAACCCTACATCCGATAATTGGCTAATATATAATGAGATGATTGAATATATACAAACAACTCAATGAGTTAGACTCCTGAGAACCAAATAACCCTATTAAAAGTGGGGTATAGAGCTAAATAGAGAATTCTGAACTGAGCAACCACTAATGTCTGATAAGAACTTAAAGACATGTTCAATATACTTTGTCACCAGGAAAATACAAATCAAAATGATCCTGAGATTCTACTTCATACCAGAATAGCCAAGATCAAAACTCAGGTGAGAGCAGATGCTAGCCATGATGTGGAGATTGAAGAACACTCCTCCATCCCTGGTAGAATTGCAAGTTGATATAATCACTATGGAAATCAGTCTAGTGTTCATCCGAAAATGGAAATAGTTCTATCTGTAGACCTAGCTATACCACTCCTGGACATATACCTTATAACAAGGGCACATGCTGCACTATGTTCATAGCAATGATTACCTTGAAAGAATACAGATGTACCTCAACAGAGGAATGGATAAAGAAAATATGGTATATTTACGCAATGGAATACTACTCAGCTACTGAAAATAATGAGTTCATGAAATTTGCAAGCAAATGGATGGAACTTGAAAATATCATCGAGAGAAAGGTAACTCAGCCACAAAAGAACACACATGGCATGTCCTCATTGATAAATGGATATTAGCCAGAAAAAGCTTTCAATAACCAAAACACAACTCACAGACCCTATGCAACTCATGAAAAAGAAAGATCAACTTATGGATGTTTCATTCCTACTCAGAAGGGGTAGAAATAATGTTGGGAAGTAGAGGGAGAGGGGTCTGGGAGGGAGAGAAAAGGGGGAGGGTAATGGATGGACAGTTAAGATATGTGAGGAAATCGCTGAGAAATAGAGAGTACTAATTTCTAATTTCAAAGGAGTTGTGTAGCAATGGGGAAGATGAAACTGGGAGTAGCCATTAGAAAGTCCCAGATGCCAGGGCCCAAGAGGTTTCTAGGACCCAATAGAGTGGGCATTAGATGAAGTAACTAACAAAGAGGAGATAGAACCTGTAGAGACAATATACAGTAAATAGGCATGGCCTCCAGTTGAGGGATAGTGCCACCCACCCACCTCAAAAATATTAATCCAGAATTCCTTCTGTCAATAGGAAATGCAGTGACAAAAAGTAGAGTGGAGCAGAGACTAAGGAAAGGCCATCCAGTGACTGCTCCACCTAGGGATCCTTCCCATCTAGAGACACCAAAACCAGACACTATTGCTGATGCCAAGAAGTGCCTTCTGACAGGAGCCTGGTTTAGCTGTCTCTGTGAGGCTCTGACAGAACCTAACTAATCCAGAATGGTATGCATACAGCCAACCATTGGACTGAGCACATGGATCCCAATGGAGAAGTTAGGGGAAGGACTAAAGGGGCTGAAGGGGTTTGCAACCCCATGGGAAGAACAACAATATCAACCAAGCAGACCACCTAAAGCCCCTAAGGACTAATCCACCAACAAAAGAGTACACAGTGTACACAACCAAGGAGCACCAATGGCTTTGGCTGGATATATAGCAGAGGTTTACCTAATCTGGCATCAATGGTAGGGGAGTCCTTTAGTCCTGTGGAGGTTCGATGACCCAGTGTGGGGGAATGCTTGGGCGCTGAGGTGGGAGTGCATGGGTGGGTGAGGGAGCACCCTCATAGTGGTAGAGGAGAGGGGATAGGGATTTTGTGGAGGGGAAACTGGGAAGGGGTATAATGTTTGAAATGTAAATAAATAAAATAACCAATAAAAATACAAAAAAGATAAGACTTGTTTTCCATACTTTTCATATATGACATAAATTTCTGTGAAAGCTTTATTAATTTATTTTGGAGAAAAAAAGTTCTACAAAGTATACCAAGCTGACCTGGAATTCCCCGTCGACTCTCCTGATACTCTTGATAGATAGTCTGGTTTTCAAGTAGTGGACTCCATTTTAAATGCCAAAGTTAGTCTTGATGCACTTTCCTTTCTATTTTGCAGACAGCTAACTTACTATATTTCACTTGTTCTTTCTTGTGTTTATACCCTGAGTAAAAAGAGATTTCTGAAGTGACTTCCTTAGGTCAATATTCTGAAATAGGTCTCCATGTTTTTGACTTTGTAAATAGTTATGTATCCTTTTCAAAGACTAAACTTGACATTAATTCAAATTGTGACATGGAACTTTAATGTATGAATGAGAGCTCATTCTATAATGGGTATCAAGACTTACTATGTAAGCATACATATAGGTATATTCATGCAAGAACAAAAAGTGGGATAAATTACTCATTTTATCTGTGTTCTGCTTATCACAATTGTAGTTACCTGTTGTCAACCATGGGTTTATATCACATGGCAGTACAAAGTGGAAAAATGAATGCAATTCAGGGAAAGATCCTGAAAGAAAAATAATCTGTATCCATATCATTCAGCATGCCATAATAAGTCTATTTTATTACTCTGTGATATTAAACTCACACTGTGTCTAGTCTACAAGTTGATTTACAAAGTAAGCTTAATTTATAGGAATGTCTGCATAAAACAACATATAATGTATAGGATCTAGTATTACTTATAGGTTTTTTTCATTTTTTATTAGATAATTTCTAAAATTACATTTCAAATACTATCCTGAAAGTTCTCTCTACACCCCCCCTGCCCTGCTCCCCTACCCTACCACTCCCACTTCTTGGCCCTGGCATTCCTCTGTATTGGGGCATATAAAGTTTGCAATACCAAGGGACCTCTCTTCCCAATGATGGCCAACTAGAGCATTTACTGCTACATATTCAGCTAGAGACATGAGCTCTGGAGGTTATGGTTAGTTCATATTGTTGTTCCTCTTATAGGGTTGCAGACCCGTCCAGCTCCTATGGTACTTTCTCTAGTTTGTCCATTGGGAGCCCTGTGTTCCATCCTATAGATGACCCTGAGCATCCACTTCTGTATTTGCCAGGCACTGGCATAGCCTCATATGAGACAGCTCTATCAGGGTCCCTTCAGCAAACTCTTGCTGTCCTATGCAATAGTGTCTGAGTTTGGTTACTGATTATGAGATATAAACAATGAAACACATCTCCTCTGCGTAATAGGGGACTATAGTCCTCTGAGAAAACAGAATGCAAATTAGATTTCCCCATATTCTCATTTGGAATAAGGATAGATGTAAATTATGATCATTATAAGAAACTAAGTCTGCTCAAGCTGTACTACAGAGCAATCGTAACAAAAACTGCATGGTACTGGTACAGCAACAGACAGGTAGATCAATGGAATAGGATCAAAGACCCAGAAATGAATCGACACACCTATGGTCACCTGATCTTTGACAAGGGAGCTAAAACTATCCAGTGGAAAAAAGACAGCCTTTTCAACAAATGGTGCTGGCACAACTGGCAGCTATCATGTAGAAGACTGGGAATTGNGGGGCCAGGGGGTGGGAGCGGGTGGGTAGGGTAGCAGGGCCGGGAGGGGGGAGGATATAGGGAACTTCCTGGATAACACTTGAAATGTAAATGAAGAACATATCTAATAAAAGTTGAAAAAAAAATGCTTCAACTGGGTTGACTAATCTTAGAAAGAACACTGGAATTTATTAGTACACTGAATTATATGATTATTTTATTATTTAAATTTAATTCACTTTAATATTTTAATTCAAAGAAAATTATATCACTTTCTCTTCTTCCTTTTTCTCCCTCCATATCTTGCCCGATACATCCCCTTAGTCTCTTTTCATGCCCACCACCACTGTTAAATTGATAGCCTCATTTTTACATTATTATAGTTACATACATATTTGTGTATATGTGCATGCACAAATATATGTAAATATAACCTCTTTTCACTACTTTTGTTGTTGCTGTGTGTATTAGTTTAATGATTATCCACTCTGCATTGTACAAACACTAAGGACTCATCCCTATGAGAGGCTAATTTTATTTTTTGCAGTAGTCATTCCCCTCATGGAATATGCAGAATAATATTCGATTAATATCTCAATATCTCACCAATCAGTGAGGTTTATGTATAGAATAAATAATTTTATATTGCTAACCTTTTGTTTCATGCATTTTCTTATTATGTAATATAAATAAAACAATATTATACTTAATTTTTAAATTATTTATATTGAAATGGTAATTACATCTACAATATAATTTCAAACTGTCCATGGTATAATTCTCAATAAATATGAGGTAACTTTGTTTTTAGGAGCCAATGTATAAACTAGTTACATAAATATAAATATTTGTTCTTGTATAATAATATAATATGAGTCTAATATTTTGTCATTTAACTCACTTCTAACATTTTAAGAGCAGAAACTAAAACTTATCAGGACCTCTTGCAGTATTTATTAGAGTAACTTCATTGGTTAGTTTTGTATTGCTGTAATAAAGACCATGAACAAAAACAACAAAAGAAAGTGTTTACTTGGCTTATGTGTTTCTAATCACAGTGAGGCTTAGAAGGAATTCAGGGTAACAGTATTAGTAACCTAGTGGCAAACAGAGATATGGTATGCTGCTTACAGGCTTGTTCCCCATGGCTTGTTCAGCTTAAATAACCCAGGACCACCTGCCCAAGAGGGACCCTTCCCACATCAATCATTAATCAAGGAAATGCCCCACAGATTTGCCTACAGGCAATCCGAAGAAGGCAGTCCTCCAGTTGAATTTGTCTCTTTCTAGATGTCTCTAGTTTGTGTTCAGTTGACAGAAAACTAACCAGCACAGTAACATAGTGTTTGTTAAGTTATTGGTGACTGTAACAATAGTATTTAACCAGCACAGTAACATAGTGTTTGTTAAGTTATTGGTGACTGTAACAATAGTATTTAACAGTATTTCTGTACTTTGTTAAGTTGAAAGTGATAAAATTCTAGAAGGGAAAGTTTCTGCTTTCTACACAGTGAAAATATTAAGTTACTCTAATGTAATTAGAGAACAATTTAGTCTGAATAAAGACTAAGGCATTCCAAATTTCAAATAATTAAGAGGTGACAGTGGTGTCATGTTTTCTTCAGCTAAGCAGGAAAAGGTAATTTGCACTAGATAACAACCACTTGGTTTCCTCTTCCCTGGCGAAGACTATTTGTCTAGGTCTCAGCATTCCTTAGTTGCCTGTTATACCATAATCTCAAAATATAAAATAAAATAAAATGTCATTTTTAATTAATCAGTAGGCTTATTATAAATAAAGTCCTGAGTTGTTAAAAACAATAATTCTCCCATTTGTATGAGTCATGGGGCTTATGAAACACATACCTAGCTATAAGGAAGACTGGATACATCTGAAGATGATGATATCATGTTGCAATGTTAAAAGATGGGAAACTCCTGCTTCAATAAGTTAAACTATATTCCCCTCAAAAGTATCTCAGATTGTTTGGCAAAAGTTTATTTCACAGCCAGTGTGAAGCTAAAAATCCAGCCTGGACAAGAACTCTTTGTATTAGTTTTCATCAGTAAAGAAAATTAGCAAGAGTTTAATGTATAAAAAGATTAATGATTAGTAAATACACGGTTTGAAGAAAATGAATTGTTTCTTTACTCAGAGTAAAATCTAAGACTGTTATCCAGAGTGTGAATTTCTGACAGTCTTACTGTTTCCCATTATTTTTTATCTTTCATTTCAAAGTGTCTACTTTTTTGTTAATATTTTATTATTGATTATGACATTTTCATGCTAACCTGTATGGATGTCATCTCAGAAAGTGTAAACACTGAATGAATTAGATACAGAGGAAGGCCTCATTCTGTCTAAACTACAGCAAATCAAAGGCTTTCAAACCTAATTTGTTACTAGATTTATGTCAGAATTCTACCTGATTCAAAACACTTTAGAGGTTCAAGAAAAATGTCATATTTCACTTTGAAAATGTTTCCTGACTCTCTCTCTCTCTCTCTCTCTCTCTCTCTCTNTATATATATATATATATATATATATATATATATATATATATTCTCACCTATTTTTGTTCTCTTTACATCCTGTTCACTGGCTGCCACACAGTCCACCATTTGCAGAGTCCATCCCCCCTCCCCTTCTCTTCTGAGAATTTGGATCACCCCACTCACCCATCTCCCCACCTTGGCACAACAAGGAAGGGCTAGGAACATCCTCTCCCACTAAGACTAGACAAGGCAGCCCAGCCAGAAACAATATCCCACAGACAGGCAAAAGCTTTTGGAATAGCTCCTGTTCAAGTTTTTTGGGTACTACATGAGGACCAAGCTGCACATCTGCTACATATGAATGGGGAAGTCTAGGTCCTGCATGTTTATGCCCTTTGCTTTGTGGTTTAGTTTCTGAGAGCATCAAGGGTCCAGATTAATTGACACTTTTTAAATAAGAGAATTGAAAACAAAGAATAGAAAGCAATGAATATCTATTTGCTTATAGGGGACTTCTCTACTCCTCTTACAGGAAGAATGGGTTTTAATGGCATAAGAAATCCTTAGCAGGCAACATGAAACACAATTTTGTTTGTTTCTTGTTTGCTACCATATGTTATAAAGAAGCAGTAGCATAGGGAAAGAGATGGGTAGGTTATCAAAACCAACAGGAATAAGTATATTACCTGTTAAGAGTAGAACACAGGGCTCTGATTAGTAAAAGCTACTGTTATGAAAGAAACCCATACAGCTTTCAACTTTCCTGAACAATACCTAACAGTCTTTGAATTGTTCAACACACACAACTATGAAAGCCCTTAACAGCTAAGGTGTAGCAAAATATCTAAGATTGTTTTTCTTCTTGAGGAATATGCCAGCAAGATTTTGATGACAAAACCATGACATAGCTCTCTCTTGTGTGACTATGCCAGTGCCTGGCAAATACAGAAGTGAATGCTCACCATCATTTATTGGATGGAACACAAGGCCCCCAATGAAGGAGCTAGAGAAAGTACCCAAGGAGCTAAAGGTGCCTGCAACCCTATAGGAGGAACAACAATATGAACTAACCAATACCCACCCCAGAAAGATTGTGTCTCTAGTTGTATAAGTAGCAGAGGATGGCCTAGTTGGCCATCAATGGGAGGAGAGGCCCCTTGGTCTTGTGAAAATTATATGCCAGGGGAAGGCCAGGACCAGGAAGCAGGAGTGGGTGGGTTGGGGAGCAGGGTTGAGGAAGGTTATAGTGGACTTTCGCAGAGGAAAGTAGAAAAGGGATAGCATTTGAAATGTAAATGAAGAAAATAGCTAATAAAAAAGAAAAAGAAAAGAAAATGCATTTGAGAGCTTATGAAGATGAAGATTTATTGTATGCAATAGTATTGAGAATAGTTAATATAGATTTGCCTTTATATAAGCATATTTATAATAGCTAGAAACTGAAAAGATACCAGATGTCCCTCAACAGAAGAGGGGATGCACATATTTTACGTGTTGATTTTAAAAGGGCCCTTACATTCTAAAGTTTTTTTTAAACTTTTATTAATGAAATTTAAAACATTCTACCATTTTGTTTCTTCTTCTGTTTGGGTTTTGGGATTTTAGGGATTTTTGTGTTGGGTTTTGTTTTTGGTTTTTTGTTTTTTGTTTTGTTTTGTTTTTGTTTCCCCACCAGAGTATTTAATGCATGTCGTGACTGAAAGGGAAATGTACTCAAACAGACTCTAGTATTGAAATAATTGGGTCATAGTTGATGTTGTTGTTTGGGAGGGTTAAGGTGGTACCCCCTTGTTGGAGGAAGTATATCATGGAGAATAGGCTTTGTGTTCAAATAGTTTCGCACCATTTCTAGTATTCTCTCTCTGTTTTGTGCTTGCATTGAAGATGTGAATTTTCAACTTCTTGTTCCTGTAGCCATGCATGCCACTTGCTGACAAGCTTACCTGCCTTGACAGACTCTTATTCCTCTGAGATCATTAACTCAAACTCTCTCCTCTATAAAGTTGTCTTAGTCATAGTGTCTTATCACCCAAAAGAATAGTAATGGATACGATGCACATATATTTCTGAATTATTCAATACCAATTACAAGTATTGGAACCTAAGCAGAATCCTTAAAGAGATGTCAAAAATAACAAGAAATATAAATAATTTCTTTAGAAACAACTCTAAAATTTGACATAAAATATTAGAAGATATAACAATATACTATCCTAAAATACCTTTTTCTCATCTATGAGCACCTAATTGGTTCTGAACATGTTCTATATAGATACAAAAGAAACCATCCTTACCCTGATATCTCTTCCTCTTTCTCACTCTTTCTCTCTAGCCTTTCTCCCACCCTCTCTCTCTCTCTTTCTACCTTCTCTCTTTCCCCTGCATTTCTATAATAAAACTCTCAGAGTATCTCTGCTCCTTCACAGCCCGCGCACTCTGGTTAGTGTTGGGAAATTCTTCCATCTTCCTTCTCTCCCTCAACCCTGGTGGCTTTAGCAAAGTAGCTAGGGGAGGGGCAGGGGGGTCCACAGGCAGGGCTGCCCCTGGGCTACCCCTTGAAGAGTGGGATAGAGGAATGCCCACCCAAGGATGAGTGAATAGGGTAGGTAGCAGCCCTCCCACGCCTGACTGACCAGAGAATAGGGAAACTCTGGCAGGGCGTGGGCATCTTTTTCCTATACCACTTCTCCCTGTCCCCCTCATCAGGTCTCCCCTTTATTTAGTGCCCAACAGTTTCTCAGAAAATTGGATATAGTTCTACCTGGTTACCAAGTTATTCTGCTCCTTGGCATATAAAACTGGACAATTTGAACATTGAGTGGGCCAGGGAAGACTTTTTGAATTATAAGTAACAAAGTCTTGTTACTGTCCAATGCCATGTACAAGAGGATAGTAGAGAGACTTGATTGTCACAGCACCCATCATGATGTTTCCAACCTTTACAACCTATCACAATGCATTTTTCTTTTCCTTAATAAATGAAGCAAGGCAGAAAAAAATGAGATTGTGTTTTTCAGTTGACTTTCCTTTATAGGAAAAAAATGGTTCCTCTTGGTTTTGGCACACTGCTTTCACTCACTAAGACACTCTGAGTCTCTGAGACAAGTCCCTATCTTTATGGTTGTGATTCAGGAAGGAAGAGTCTAACCTTAAAAAATCCTACCTTTAAAAAACAGAAAAATCTTGGGTATTCTGATCTTCTGGGTTAATATACACTTATCAGTGAGTGCATATCCATGTCTGTTCTTTTGTGATTCGGTTACCTCACTCAGGATAATATCTTCCAGGTCCATCCATTTGTCTAAGAATTTCATAAATTCATTGTTTTTAATAGTTGAGTAGTACTCCATTGTGCAAATGTACCACATTTTCTGTATACATTCTTCTGTTGAGTGATATCTGGTTTCTTTTCAGCTTCTGGCTATTATAAATAAGGATGCTAAGAACATAGTGGAGCATGTATCCTTATTACATGTTGGACCATCTTCTGGGTATATGTCCAGGAGTGGAATTGCAGGATCTTCTAGTAGTACTATGTCCAATTTTCTGAGGAACCTCAAAACTGATTTCCAATGTAGTTGTACCACCTTAAATGGTTTGATAACACAAGAGACATGAAATAGGAATCTTTTCCGAATTTCTCTTTAAAAGCCTTACTTTTACATAGTCTATTACTGAGAATGTTTGAAAATGCTTTTGGATACCCATGATATATACCAATAACTCTAAGTCTGAAATCACGTGTAGATTATCAGATATTGTTGACATAACCTCAGGCCACTTCTCATATTGAAGTTTAAAAGTAATTGGAAAATCATTAGCATATGATGCCTTGAGTAGAGTCATGTTTTCTAGCTGACCTCAACCAGTTCCTTTATAGGTTTTTATAGAATATTATAATTCTAGTTTAACTGGAAGGTTTAGGGATATAATTATTTGTTTTCTTACTGAAACATGAGTACAGATGAACAGTTTGCACTATGAAACTGTTTAAATTGCAAAAGCAATTAAAAGAAATCATAGTGATACAAAACAGTTCCTTTTAGACAACATGAAAAGATTATTTAATTTTAAGAATATATTTCTGAAAAAAAAGAATATATTTCTGATTATTTGTCAAATGTTAAGAATTTATACCCAGAATGTCAACATTGTTTTTTGCCTATTTCTTTAATAATTAAATTCATTCCCATTTTAGTGTTTCTGCAGCAGTTTGAAAGTTACAAGAATGTTAACTTTGATCTATTATTTTACCATTGTAAACTTCTGTAGTGCATTGTTTCCATATTGGAAATATTGTGCACAAGCTGGATTATAGCTTTTTAAAGAAAATGACTTTGGAAATATAACAGCAGGTTCCTGGATAAAGCATAGCCATTAGAAAATCTATTTTTGGAAAGTAGGGAGAAAGAACATTATATTATGCTCTGGAATAAAATTCCATAATTGTATATTACTTGTGTATCTGCAGCATGTTATATAATGATATTGCTTTTTTTATTTGGAATTTCACTGTTTAAAGTTTACAAGCACCAACATTTAGTTTGATAATACTCACTTGGTGTTAACAAAAACTCTCAACGCTTTTAAAACTCTAGAAATAAAATTAGTGGTTAAGTATTTACAAATCTTGCTTGCATTCAAATGTGGAGGCTTGAAATTACTCCTACAAATATAGTATATCAGTATTGACTAAAGGAGACAAAAGTTGGTATGAAGCAGATAAGTGTTATAGCAAATGTCTCAAAATGTCCTATTCTAACTGTTGAATGACATTATGACTATAGTAGATTAGTCTTGGACTTTGTCATAAAAGGGATTATCTCTCCATATATCATTCTTCCCCAACTAGTACCAGTCACATTTTTACTTATGCAGTCTTTATCCATGTGTGGGGCAATGGACTATGCACAGACAGCTTGGTATCCAGTTGAGTGAACCCAGGTAAAACCAGGTGGTTATAATTTTCCCACAAATGAGACAGAAGGCATCCTCTCATGTCTCCTGGACCCCTGGCTCCTGTCAAGGTTTCAGGCCCCACAGCCCCCCACAGGAGAAGCATGTGGCTAGTAGTCATGTAGACAATGTCCCAGGTTTCTGACCTTCAGGCTAGACTCCTCCCAGTTCCCTAGCAACAGCAAGATGAGAGCCCACTCACTATAAGAGGGGTTGCTCCGCCCCTCCTCACTCCCTTAAGCTTTTACTTTCCTTACTCTCCCTCTTACTCTCCCTCTTATTCTAGCCTTTCTTCTCTCTCCTTTTCCCCCTTCTCTCTTGGCCATGGCCAATCTCTCTCTACCTTTTCTCTTTCCCTTTCTACAATAAAGCTCTAAAACCATAGACTGTCTCTGATCATCAAGGCCTGCTGTGCTTGGACAATGGGATAGGCTTTCTCCTAATGAGCTGTGCCTAATCTGGGGTCAGAAGGCCTTCCTGTGTTCCAACCATGTAGTGAACTTAGGACTCTCGCCTGCATGGGATCCTCTCTCCCTCTGTCCTCTTCCTGTATCCCTGGGGTGAGAGTGTCACACTGGGACCCCTGGTACCAAGAACTGCCCCTTGTCCATCCCGTGCCATGTGGGGTCAGAGGCTTTACACAGCCAGATGCCCACCGAGGGCCACATGGAAAGCGTCCGACAGTCCTCCTGGTTTGCACAGGAACTCTGGCCAGATATGGCCTCTTTCCCTCTCCCTTCTTCCCCTACACCCACAGTCCCACATCTATGCATTGCCCTACACCAAATAATACCATATCAAGAGTCATCTCCCAAGTTGATGCCATGGTGATATTGGACTAATCAGCTTCTAGAATTATGAAAAATAAACGTGTTTTCTTGTTTAATTACCCAGTGTACTCTTTAGGTTTTGTCAATTTGACACAAACTAGAGGCACTTGGGAAGAGGAAACCACAGGTGAACCTCAGAGTAGGAGACAGACACTGAGCATTGGTTTGGTTTGGTCTACCTCACTATACTTTTCAAAAGACACATGAGTATTGGTTCAACTTATATAATGTTGTTGAGCTCAATTTGTGGTAATGTTATCATTGAAAGAAACTCACCTATGAACTGCTTGTGAGTTTGCTGTAGCAGCCTACAGCTCCATGCTGGTTGGCAAGCCTGGTAGCTTCAGCACAATTGGGTTGCAGCTGCCTGGTGTCTGCTTGCTGAAAAGACTGGACAGTAGCTGCTGGTTCGTGCCTTGTGACTGCCTTCCTAGAGGACTAGTCTGCAGCTGCTGAATCATATTTGATGTTTTCTGCAGGACAGAACTGCTTCCAAAGAAGATCAAGCATGTTCCAAGTACCAATGCTGAACAGGTCTACTTCCCCCATGTCCTAGTAACTTTTGTCTTCTGCTACCTCTGCTGGGTGATGTGCTAGAGGAGAGGTTGAACCCTTATTAAAAGTAGGTTGCAAAAAATGTATGCTTACAAATTTCTGCCTTAACTTTCCTCAATGATCAAATGTTAACTTTATTGTGTTTACCACATCAACAGAAAGACAAGTAGTACACCTAGTCTGTGCTCTTCTATTAAGTCATAAGATAGACTTAGTTATGATTTCTTAATTGAACTATTTCAGTTATTAGGCAACATATTCAGTAGAGGTTGTTTTATATGTGGCCTACTGTTAAAACATTTGGGGGATATATTAGCTAATCTTCCAAATCATAATTCAAATATTATACATTAATCACATGCAACTCTCTTTTACCTCAATTTATTCTCTAAACTTTTGCTTATATAAAACTAAATTCAATTTAGATCTTCTGCTTTAAAATATGGTAAGTACTAGATTTATCTAGAGATTATCTCCCCAGAAAATATTAACTTCCTACAGCTCTTCATGAAATGGCAGGACTTCATAGTTCCTTCCCAACCCATATAGAAACATTAATGAATCTAATCCTGTGCAGGTCTCCTGCAGGAAAACCACCACAGCTGTGAGTTCTTGAATGCAATACTCACGTAGTATCAAGAAGATACTAAATCATAGCACCACTTCCAAGCTTTTACATTTTTTCTCCACTATATTCTATGATATTCCTTTATATCTTTGTCCTGAGTACTCAAGAATCACTTGGTATTCACACTTTGACAATTTATCACTATCTTCAATAACTAATGTTTCCAGGAGAAAAAAGTCTCAGACCAAAGTTGAAAGTAGCAGAAATCTTTGAGTTTAAACAGAAACTTTTTTGGAAACTTATACTATGACTATTTAACAAAATACAATAATAGACTTCTCACTAGGGCCTATGATTTCACCAGCTATAGGTTATTGATGATGTTTACCACACCAGTCATGAATTCCTTGTATGGAACAAGCTTCAAATACAATTGAAAAGTCTTTTGTTGCCCATATAACAGTAATACTACCATGAACAAATGGTCATAACTTGACTGCTAGTTTTCTATTGTAGCTCATGTGGCTAACAGCTTTCTCCCTTAAGAACCTGAATATTCATTCAAGCCAATGAAATCTAGCCAATAACTAGAAGGTTTTCACCTTCTATCTTGATTTATCTAATCTTAGAATCAAAATTATAGCTTGTTCAGCAAGGTAAGATTATTGTATAATTCCACTAGGCATGAGGAAAGGCAATAGCTAGTTTTCTTTTGAAGTCCTTTAAGCCTGCCTGACCAATATAGGGACATAACCATTAGAGCATGTTTTTAAGTTACCTATGGCTTCTGAGAGCAGTAAGAAAAATATAGGCTACATACATTTTTTTTTTTTAAATTATGGCTTTTAATTAGCTTTCTGGGTTTCCATACAACCTTGTTCAAACTCCAAACACTGATACATATACTGGTTAAACCGATGTACACCCCTACCAATAGTGAAAAGGATTCTCCTTTTCTCAGATCTTTACCAACATTTGGCTTCATCGATTTTTTTATTAATTTATTTATTTAGAGACAGGGTTTCTCTGTATAGCCCTGGCTGTACTGGAACTCACTTTGTAGACCAGGCTGGCCTTGAACTCAGAAATCGGCCTGCCTCTGCCTCCCAAGTGCTGGGATTAAAGGTGTGCACCACCACAACCTGGCTATTCATTGAATTTCTTGATGATAGGCATTCTGAATGGAATGAGGTACAACCTCAAATGTAGTTTTATTTTGCACTACTCTAACAGTTAAGCATGTTGAACATTGAGCACTTTTTGAGTTTGTTTATTTATTTGTTTACATCCCTAATGCTGCCTGATCCCCCATCTCAGAGTTCCTCCCCCAAGTCACTTCCCCTTTGTCTCTGAGAAGTCACTCTCCCCATTTTCCTCCCACGATGGAGCATTAGTTCTCCACAGGATTAGATTTAGTCTCTCTCACTTAGGCCAGACATGGCATCCTTCTGTTACATATTTGCCCTGGGCTTCAGACCAGCCCATGCATGTCTTTGGTTCATGTCTCAGTCTCTCGGAGCTTCCAGGGGTCCAGGTTAGTTGACATTGTTGGTCTTCCTGTGTGGTTGCCCATTTCCTTGTGGGGCCTTTAATCATTCATCTAACTCTTCTAAAGGAGTCCTGACCACTGTCAAATGGTTGTCTGTGGGTATCTGCACATGTCTCAGTGTGCTGCTAAGTAGAACTTCTCAGAGGACTGCTATTCTAGGCTCCTGTCTACAAGCATAACATAACATCATTAATATTGTGACAGATTGGTATTGAATGGGCTAGTCACTAGTCAGCCATTCCTTCAATCTCTGTTCCAGCTTTGTCCCTGAATTTCTTTTATACAGGACCAATTTTGGGTCAAAAATTTTTGTAGGAGGGTTGGTGTCCCCATTCCTCAGCGAGGGGCCTTGCCTGGCTACTTGAGGTGGCCTCTTCAGATTCCATATTCCCAGTGCTCTGTCTTTTGGCTATGATCACCTACATTGACTCCACGGAGCATCCTTCAACCCAGGTCTACTTCCCAGAGAACCCAAACATATCCTACTCCCAACAGCTGCATATATACATTAATTTTCCTGACCCTCTGAGATTCTTTTCTGTCTCTCCAGAAGCCCGATCTGGCTCCTATATTCCCCTCGCAATTTCCTCTCCCACCCAAGTCCCTCCTTCCCTCTTTCTCCCATGACTATTTCATCCCTGCTTCTAAGTGGGATTTGAGCATCCTCTCTTGGGCCTTCTTTCTCTGGCATGCTTCAAGGGTATTTTGAATATTTTGGCAAACATTCACTTATTAGTAAATTCATACCATGCATGTACTTTTGGGTCTGGGTTACATCACACTAGTTCCTTGCATTTACCTGAAAAATTCATAATGTCCTTGTTTTTAATAGATGAGTAGTATTCCATTATATAAATAAACCACATTTTCTGTATCCATTTTTTGAATGAGGGATCTGCATTGCTACCAGATATTATTAAAAAAAAAACTGTTATGAACATTGTGGAGCATGTTCCCTTGGGGGTTAGTGGAATATCTTTTAAGTATATGTCCAGGAGTGGTATAGCTTGGTCTTCAGATATAACCATTTCCAGTTTTCTGTGAAACCACCAGATTGATTTCTAGAGTCATGATACAATTTTACAATCCCACCAGCAATGGAATAATGGAAGAATGTTCTCCTTGCACCACATCCTTGCCAGCATGTGCTGTCCCTTGAGTTTGGGATCTTAGCCTTTCTGATTGGTATAAGATGGAATCCCAGTGTTGTTTTGATTTGTATTTCCTTGAAGACTAAATATGTTGAATGTTTCTTTAAATGATACTAGACTGTTAAAGATTCATTGGTTGGGAATTATCTCTTTAGTTTGGTACTCCATTGTTTGATTGCAATATTTTGTTTTTGGTTGGCTGATTTAGTTTGTTTTGGTTTGGTTTGGTTTTTGGTTTTTGAAGTCTAACTTTCAAATTGACTTCGTTTTGGGTTCTTTATATATTTTGCATATTAGCCCTCTTTTGGATGGAAGCTTAGTGAAGGTCTTTTCACAATCTGTAGGTTTTCATTCTTTTTCTGTTAACAATGTCCTTCGCCTTACAGAAGCTTTTCAATTTCATGAGGTCCAATTTAATAATCGTTGATCCTAGTGCCTGAAATGTTTGTGCTGTGTTTAAGAAATATTCACCTGTATCAAGTGTTCAATGATGTTTCCCACTCTCACTTCTATTAGATTCAATGTGTCTGGTTTTATGTTGACATCTTTGATCCATTTGGACTTGAATTTTATGCCAGGTGATAAATATGGATCTATTTGCTTTGTTCTACATGTATAACTGTAGTTAGCCCAGAGCTATTTATTGAAAATTTCTCCCTGTACAACATTTGTATGGTTTTAGCTTCTTTGCCAAACATCAAGTGTCCATAGGTGTGTAGATTTATTTCTGATTCTATCCCATTGATTCAATTCCATTGATCCCCTGTCCGTTTCTATAACAATACCATGCAATTTCTATTACTATTGTTCTCTAGTACAACATTAGGTCAGGGATTGTGATAACTGAGAAATTCACTGTTCAGGATCATTTTGGGTATGCTGGGTTTTTGTTTTTCTATATGAAATCGAGAACCGTTATTTCCAGACCTTTAAAGAATTATGTTGCAATTTTGATGGAATATTGATTGCTTTTAGTAAGGTAGCCAGCCATTCTCACTATGTTAATTCTACCAATTCATGAGCAATGGAGGTGTTTGCTTCTTCTGATATCTTCCTCACTTTTTCCCCGCTTTGGGCACATGAAGTTCTTGTCATATTGGTATTCCACTTACTGGGTTAGAGTTACAAGAAGGTATCTTATGTCATTTGTTGCTATTGCAAAGGGTGCTATTTCCTTAACTTCTGTCTCAGCTTGTTTATCACTTGTGTAAAGGAAGACTACTGATCTATTTGAGTTAATTTTGTATCCTGCCACTTTGCTGAAGGTTTTTATCTTCTGTAGGAGTTCTCTGAAAGAATTTTTGGTATCTATTATGTATACTATCATATCAGCTGTGAATAGTGATACCTTGACTTCTTCATCCCCAATTTGTATTTCCTTGATCTCCTTTAGTGTTCTTATTGCTCTAGTAGAACTTCAAATCTATGTTAAAGAGATATGAGGAGAGTGGATAGCCTTGTCTTGGTCCCAATTTTAGGTGAAATCCTTTAAGCTTCTCTCCTTTTCATGTCATGATTGCTATTGACTTGCTGTATATTCTCTTTACTGTGTTTAGTTATGCCCTTTGTTTCCTTGCTCTCTCCAAGCCTTTTATAATGAAGGGGTATTGGATTTTGTCTAACATTTTTCAATATCTAGTGAGATGTGCTCATTTTCTTTCTGTTTGTTTATATGGTGGATTATGTTGATGGATTTTCTGACATTGAACTATCCCTGCATCCCTTTAGTGAAGCCTACTTGATTATGGTGGATGATGATTTTGATGTGTTCTTGTATTCAGTTTGCAAATATTTTATTAACTATTTTTGCATCAATGTTCATAAGGGAACTTGGTCAGAAATTATCTTTTTCATTGAGTCTTTGTGTGATTTAGGCATCAGCATGACTGTAGCCTCGTAGAAAATATGGCAGATTTCATTCAGTTTCTGATTTGTGGAATGGATTGAGGAGTATTGGCATTAGCTCTTCTTAAAAATTGTGGTAGAATTCTACACTAAAGCCATGTGGCCCAGGCTCTTTTGTTTGGGAGATTTTTAATGACGGCTTCTATTTCCTTAGAGGTTAAAGGACTATTCAGATGGTTTAACTGATCTTGACTTGGGCTTGATTATTGATATGTGTCTAAAAAATTCACCCATTTTATTGAGATTTTCTTTGTTGAGTACAGGCTTTTGAAGGTTCTATGAAGTACAGAACCGAATAATGTGTCCTAAGTGTCTATTTTTATGCCTCCTTTTTCATTTCTGCTTTTGTTAAATTGTATACTGACTCTCTGTGTTTTAGTTAGTTTGGCTAAGGGTTTGTCTATCTTGGTGATTTTCTCAAAGAACCAGCTCTTGGTTTTGTTGATTCTTTGTGTTGTTCTCTTTGTTTCTAATTGGTTGATTTTAGCAGATTTTGGTTATTTCCTGCCTTCTATTCCTCCTGGGTGTGTTTGCTTCCTGTTTTTATAGAGCCTTCAGATATACTTTTAATAAGTTAGTATGAGAACTCTACAATTTCTTCATGAGTGTACTTAGTGCTATACTCTTAGTACTGTTCTCATAATATTCCCTAACTTCGGGATATATTGCCCTCATTTTCATTGAATTCTAAAAAAGTCTTTAACTTCTTTCTTTATTTCTTCCCTGACCCAGTCATCATTGAGTAGAAAGTTGTTCACTTTCCATGGATATGTAGGCTTTCTGTTATGTCTGTTGTTGAAGTCCAGCTTTAATTCACAGTGATGTATTAAGATGTATGGGATTATTTCAATCTTCTTGTGTCCATTATATGTTCAATGTTGAAGAAGGTTCTGTGAGGTGCTAAGAAGAAGGTTTATTCTTTTGTGTTTTGGTGAAATGTTCTATAGATATCTGTTAAGTACATTTTAATAATAAACTATGTTTTGTTATTTATTTGTTTAGATTCTCTTTTGATGATCTGTCTATTGGGGTGAGAGAAGTGTTGAAATATCCCACTATTTTCTTCATTTACATTTCAAATGTTATCCAGAAAGTTCCCTTTACCCTCCCCCATCCAATAAAAATTGGGAAAAAAAGAATGGAATAGAGAATAAGTATTAGGCACTCTGTAGAATATCTGTCACACAGTAAGAACTCAGCAAAGTTTACATAATGATAGTACTGATAATGGAGTACATGAACCTTAAAGATTGCTAAGAGTTAATCTTGAAGGAAATTGTTACTCTCTATGTAGTCGTTAACCTTAGCTGAATTTGAATCCCTAAATGACAGTAGCACAGAATAGACTCTAGGAAACATACCTGATGTTTTCCATCCCAGTCAGTAAGTCTGAAGAATCCTTAGATTTCTTGAAGCACCACATACTTCATTGATCCTGCCCAGTTTGTTCTACCAAGAATAACATGTGTCATCATGATGATACATGCCATCATCAAAGTGATAATTCACTTCAAGATCACATGTTCTCAACTAGACATTGAACAAGACATTACCTCATTAAGTTCATTAACTCAAACTGGGTTTTTAAACTTCATTCTTTCTAACTTCACTTTATTGTGTAGATGTGAGTTTATCGGAGAATCCTCATATAACTTGTTAGTGAGATAAGATACATTACAACTTGTAGATAGTATGGGAAATGTTAAAAAAACAAAGAAAAAAAAAGAAATGTCCCACTCTTAATGTGTGGCATTTGGTGTGTAATTTAATCTTTAAAGATGTTTCTTTTAGAAATGTGGGTGTCCTTGCATTTTGGGCATAGATGTTCAAAGTTGAGATGTCTTTTGGTGGATTTTTCCTTTTATGAATATGAATGGTTTCCCTGTCTCTTTTGATTACTTTCAGCTGAAAACCTATTTTATTAGATATTAGAACAGTTACTCTAGCTTGTCTCTTGTGTTCCTTTGCTTGGAAAACCTTTTTCAAGTCCTTGTACTGAGATGATGCCTACGGTTATTGCTGAGGTTTGTTTCCTGTATACACCATCTTGTATAATGATGGGTTCTGTTCATGAACTCATTCTGTTAGCCTGTGTCTTTTTATTGGGGAATTGAGAACATTGGTGTTGAGAGATATAAATGACCAGTGATTGTTACTTCCTATTATTTTGAGGTTTGTTGTATGTGTATATGTGTATATGTATTTGTGTGCATACGTGTGTATATAGATGTGTGTATGTTTGTCTTCTATTGATTTTAATTATGTGAAATTAATTTTTGTGTGTTTCTTGAGTATAGTTAGCTAGACTGCAGTTTTTCTTCTAGTTTCTTCTGTATATCTGGTTTAGTGGAAGGTATTATTTGTACTCGGTTTTGTCATAGAATATATTGGTTTCTCATTAATGGTGATTGAAAATTTTGCTGGGTATAGTAGTCTGGACTTGATATCTGTGGTCTCTGAGGGTCTATATAGACCTATGCCTAGGACCTACTTGCTTTTAGAGTCTCAGATGAGAGATCAGGGCGTAATTCTGATAGATTTGATATTATAAATTACTTGGCTGTTTTAGTCAATGTTTTACTGTTATGAACAGACACAAAGACGACAGCAACTCGTATAAGGACAACATTTAATTGGGGCTGGTCTACAGGTTCAGAGGTTCTGTCCATTATCATCAAGGCAGAAATATGGCAGCATCTAGGCAGGCATGGAACATGCAGAACTGAAATTTATACATCTTTATCTGAAGGCTGCTAACAGGATACTGCCTTCCAGGCAGCTAGGATAAGGGTCCCAATGACCACACCCACAGTAACACACCTATGGCAACAAGGCCACATTTTATAATGATGCCATTCCCTGGGCCAGGTATATACAAACCACCACATTCCACTCCCTACCCCCAATAGGTTTGCCAAATGCATGAGTCTATGGGGGCCATATTTACGATAGCATAATAAAAAAATTAAATTTAGTTCAACTTCAAAAGTCCCAATAGTCTATAGTACTCTTGTCTCAACAATGTTAAATGACCATAATTCAAAGTCTCTTCTAAGATTCATCTGATTAGTTAACTGTAATGATCAAAGAAAGACAGACAATCACTTGGGCAAACTCCAAACTCTTCATCTCCATGTCTGATCTCAAAGTGGACTTCAGATATCCAACTCCTTTTTTATCTTTGTTAACTGCAACAAACTTCATTCTCTGGGGCTGCTTATACTCCCTGTTAGCAGATTTCCTCACCAGATAGCCCATGGCTCAAGGCATCTTTAACATCTTGAGGTCTCCAAGGTCACTTCAATTTTACAGTTTCTTGTTTTAATGTCTGAGAATCACACATGATTTTCTGTGTTCCTCCAAATGTCTGGTGCCACTTGTACAGCTCTATCCTCTGTAGCACTCTAAGGTTAGGTTGATGTAATCCATTGCTGCTGCTGCTGCTGCTCTTGATATTCATACTATGGTACTGGCATCTCCAATACACTAGGGTCTTCTGTTCCAACTAGGCTTCACAAATAGCCTATTATAGGCTGTCTTCATGGTACAAAACCTCAAGCACTTTGCATGACCACTTCAGTCCTGGGATATCAAATGCAACTGAGGCTGCAACTTCATCAATGGTGTTCCATGACCTCTCACAGTGCCAAGCCTCAGTAGTTATGTACCTTTCATGCCTTCAAAACCAGTGGCACCTAGGTGACACTTACACATTACCAAGCACAACTGCAGCAAAAGATAAAATCTTAGCTATCTCTGGAACACAGCTTCTTTGTGCTCTCAGAAAACAATTCCCAGAATATTTCAATTCACTGGTGTTGGCCTTTTCTTAATCGCCACTAAGTGATTTCTTAGTGTCAGCTAACCAGCATCAGTTGTCCCAATAGTCTTTTCTATTCTGGACTCTAATGCCAGAGGCATAAGGCCGAAGCTGCCAAGTTCTGCTGCTTGCTGGAGCTGGAACATGGCCTGCTTTTTCTATTGCATTATCACTAGCTTTCTGTTTTCCAACTCTTTCACTACCTACACTTGGCTATCCTGGATTTTAATTTGTATATCGATGTTAAACTCAGAGATCTGCATTCCTGTCTCCTGGAATTAAAAATGTCCTAGATCTAAATTTAGCTGGGTAGAATCTTGCCCCCAAATCCCACTCCCTTAATCTGATATCTTCTAGAACACAGAATTCAGCTGAATTTCACTTCCCAGTGCCCCTTTAATACTTAAACCGTGTATTTTATATTATTCCTTTCTAAGCTTGCTATGTTTGTTCAAAATTCTCTTCCTGAGACTTAAACAGAGAACAAAGTCTCTGTTGTTTTTATTATTATTTTTTGAGACTTCTTTTGTCAATGCAATTAACATGAATCTCTTTAACTTAGGCTCAGGTAGACTCCTCAAACAAGAAAAAATGCACCCACATTCTTCATCAAAATACCATAAACAGTCTCTATGCCACATGCCGAAATTCTCCTCTGAAAACACTTGGGCCAGGTCTGCACAGTTCAAATTACTCTCTGTAACAAAGTCTTCCATATTCCTATTAGGATGGTTCATTAAGTACCACTTAAAACATCCCATGGCTTTCCAATCCAAAATCTCCAAATCCATAGCATGGTTAGGACTATTACAGCAATACCAGTCCCTGGTACCAACTTCTGTCTTAGTTAGGAATTTACTGCAGTGAGACACCAAGACCATGGCAACTCTTACAAGAACAACAGGGCTGTTCTTTAATTGGGGCTAGCCAACAGGTTCAACGATTCTGTCCATTATCAGAAAGGTGGAACATGGCAATGCCAAGGCACTCACAGGTAGACAGTGCTGAGAGTTCTATATCTTCATCTGAAGGCTGTTAGCAGAATACTGAATTCCAGGCAGCTAGGATTAGGGTCTTAATCACACACTCACAGTAACACACCTACTCCAAAAAGGCCACACCTCCTAATAGTGCCACTTCCTGAGCCAAATATATATAAGCCATCACATTGGACTTTTTCTCTTGCTGCTTTTAAAATTCTTTCTTTGTTATATATATTTAGTGTATTAATTATTATATGATGGGAGGATTTTTTTTTCTTGTTGACTCTGTTTGGTGTTCTGTAAGCTTCTTATAACTTTATAATCAACTATTTCTTAGGTTAAGGCATTTTTCTTTTTTCTTTTTTGTCAGATATTTTCTTTATTTATATTTCAAATGTTATCCCCTTTCCTGGTTTCCCCTCCAAAAACCCCCTATTTCCTTCCCCCTCCCGCTGCTCAACAACCCACCCACTCCAGCTTCCTGGCCTTGGCATTCCCCTACACTGGAGCATAGAACCTCTCTTCCCATTGATGACTGACAAGGCCATCCTCTGCTACATATACAGCATTTTTTTTCTATGATTTTATTAAAGATGTTTTCTGGGCCTTTGATCTGGGAATCATCTCCTACTCTAACTTTTTCTTAGGTTTGATCTTTGCAAAGTGTCCCCAGATTTCCTGGATGTTTTGCATCATAAACAATTTTTGATTTTACATTTTTTGTTTTAGACTGATATATTAATTTCTTCTATTGTATCTTCTACATCTGAGATTCTCTCTTCTATTTCCTGTACTCTGTTGATGACTCTTGAGTCTGCACTTCCCGTTCTCTTTCTTATATTTTCCATTTCCAGGATTGTCTCAGTTCTTATTTTCTTCCTTGCTTCCTTTCCCTTTTCAGGTCCTGGATAGTTTTATTCATACCCTTCACCAGTTTGATTGTATTTTCCTGTATACCTTTTATTTGATTCATCTTCTAATGTTTCTCCTTGTTTTATGGTATTTTCTTTTATTTTCTTAAGGTAATTATTCATGCCATCTTTAAATGCCTCTGTAATTTTTACATGATTGGATATAAGTTCCTTTTCTTGTGCTTCAGGTTCATTAGGAAATCCAGGGTTTGCTGTAGCAGGATACCTGGACTCTGGTGGTGCCATATTGTTCCCAGTCTTCTCATGTTCTTATGCAGTCTTTTAGGCATCTGTTTTTCCCTGATGATGAGTGGGTGATTATGATAGCAGCAGGTGTTCTAGGGAAGGTGTGGTGAGCTGTAAGCAAAACAATGGAGATAGATGTACCCCACTCTGTTAGCTGTGCCCCAGGCAGACCCCATTCTGAAGGCTTTGTTCCAGTTGGACCATACTCTCTGCAAGGTGACTCCAGGTATAACTCTGCTGACTGTTTCTGGTTTCCTCTTTTATAGAACTTTACACTTAGTTCCCTATCTCATTTCTTTTTAAATTTGATTGTTTGAACTCATGATTTTTTTTTTAGTTTAGTTTATATTCTACATATTAATGTTCTATGTGCTGCCTCTTCAATCACTCACAGCTTCCCTTTTTTTGTACATAAGAGTTTATTTTATGAATTTTTATTGCCAATTAGACTTTTTCCTATGATATTATTAGTACTAATAAAGTAGTACTATCCACAAAGTCCTTATTGATATGCCTATTTTTCCTAATTTTACATCAGCATTTTCAAAAGAATATTTTGATTTTTTCCTATTAAGGTTAATTTTATTTTCTTCTCATCTTATTACTTTAGTTAAGATTTCAACCAATATATTGAACTAGAGTAGAGAGAGTAGATACCATAATTTATTTCTATGCTTAATATAAATGGT
>LR753306.1:2665961-2744374 GCA_902729485.2 Mus minutoides | reverse complement strand
TGGGAACCCTGTGTTCCATCTAAAAGCTGACCGTGAGCTTCCGCCTCCATGTTTGCCAGGGATTGGTATGTTTTCCCCCGAGACCGCTATATCCGGGCCCTTTCAGCACCATCTTGCTGGCATATGATATAGTGTCTATGTTTGGTGACTGATTGTGGGATGGATCCCTGGCAGCCGCAGTCGTTGGGAATGGTTTGAATTTTTCTTCATTTAGCATGAAATTGGAAGTAGGTTTGTCATAAATTGTTTTCATTATGTTGAGATATTTACATACCATCCATACTTTTCATGGCTTTTGTCATGAAAGTATGTTAAATTTTATCAAAGGGGTTCCATGGAAATAATAATCCTGTAATTTCATTTCTTGAGTTCATTGGAGGATGTATCACATTATTGATTTACATATATTTTGATATCTGTACATTTCTAAAATGAAGCCAACTTGATCATGATGATTGAAAGCTTTTGTGTATTTACAGTTTGAAAGGATTTTACTGAAAATACTTTTTGTCTATGTTCACCACGGTAAATGGTCAGTAATTTTATATTGTTATGTTTTTATTTATTTATTTTTATTCAGTGTAATACAAGTTATATAAAATGACTTTGAAAGCCTGGGAGAATTCCTCAGTGAACCCATTTAGGCATAAATAGATTTTGTTTGAGATTATTATTATTATTATTATTATTACTAATTCAATGCCACTGATTTTATAGGGCCTTTAGTTGTCTTCTTTTTTTGTCTTATTTTTGCCTAAAATTTCATAGGTCATGTTCAGGTAGAAAGTCATATCTTTGTTTATGTTACCTTATTAATGTATTTTAATTAATTATTTTATATATTTACATCACCAATGTTTCCCTCCCCCTTTTAGCCCCCCCCTCCAAGAGTTCTTCACCCCATTCTTCCTGCCTTGGGCATTAAGTCTCTACAGGATTAGGCACATCCTTTCTCACTGAGGCCAGACAAGTCAGTCCTCTGCTACATATACACCAGCAGCCTCAAACTAGCCCATGTGTGCTCATGGTGGCTTAATCTCTGGAAGCTAGGGATCTAGGTTAGTTAACACTGTTGGTCTTCTTATGTGGTTGCCATCACCTTCAGCTCCTTCAATCCTTTGCCTAACTCTTACTTAGGGGTCCTCGACCTCAGTCTAATGGTTGGCTCTAAGTATCTGCAACTTTCTCAGTCAGCTGCCAGTAGAGGACAGCCACAATAGGCTCCTGTCTGCAAGCACAACATTGAAGTAGAAATTGAAGGGATTGTTTTGAAAGTCAGTTGGATGGTGTTTTGTTGGGGCAAATATATGAAGGAAAGTTTAGTTAAAGTGAACATAGGAAAAAAGGCTAAGACAAACTTGTCAAGTAACATTTGGCTGTCATAGACACATATGAAAAGATGTTTTGTTAAGACAGACATGAAAAGGCACTGATGAAGGATATTTTTGTTAATGACATAGATGTATTGGTCTGTCTTTTATTGTGTATTTGATTTCTCTTTGTCAGGACATCATATAGAGAAACGTATCAAAAACAGTTGTTGGTGTATTATAAGTTTTTGTCATTTTTGTGGACTTGGGCTGATTCATAGAGTGATGTCAGTTGAGATATGTTTTGAGATAAGACCCATGGAGGACACATGCTGTTTGTAGGGATTATTAAAAAAAGACTTGAGAGTGGTAGTGGATAAGCTAGACTTGCTTGTAGATCTAGCTGTGCATCAGCTTGTTGGTCTTGCCTATTTATCTTAACTGATCTTTGTTGTTGAGAGAGGTACAGCCAAGATCTTCTCCTGGCATTACTACTGGTCCCTCCTGCTGACTTGCGCCAGAAGCTGTCTTTGCTCTGTAGTGCCTCCACTGCTGATTCTTACTTGATATCTTGACTCTGCCAACTGTTCATTTCTTGGCAACACAGTAAAATTTGCTGCAAAGAACCATTTCTAAACAGGCTTATTTCCCCCTTGTCCTTTCATTTTTCTCTGGGCTTCTCTTCTTCTTCCTTGTTCATAGCATACTTCCCTATATCATAATAGCCAGAAACTGGAGCAATTCAGATGTACATTAACCCAAGAATGGATACCAAAAAATGTGGTTCATTTAAACAACAGAATATTAATCAGCTATTAAAAATGAGGACATAATGAATTTTGTAGGCAAATAGCCGGCTGGAACTAAAAAGTGCCATTCTGAATCTGATAACCCAGACCCAAAAGTACATTACTGGTATGTACTCATGGATAAGTGGACATTAGCCAAAAAGTTCAGAATAGCCATGTTACATCCCATAGACTCAAAGAAATTAAACAAGAAGGAAGGCCCAAGTGAGGATGCTTCAACCCTACTTAGAATGGGGAACATAATAATGATGAGAGGCAGAGGGAGGGAGGGACATATGTGGGAGAAAAGAGGAAGTGGGCAGAATCATTTTTATCTTTAAATTTTTCAATAATATAATTTTTTGAATGTTCTTGATATTTCTAAAAATGTCTACATTTTTCTGATTTTAACACTTTTGGTCATCTGTTCTTCTCTTTTCATAAGTTTAGTAAGAACTTGTTGCAATTTACTAGTGTTTTCAAAGAATCATTTCAGAGATCTTTCTACTTTTTCATTTTTATTTCATTTATTTATGTTTGGATGTGACATTTTTTTAAATTGCTGTATTTTGGTTTAGTTTGTTCTTATTTGTGCAAGAAAATAATGTGTAATACTAAATTATCTGATTGCTTTATTAAATGTATACACTTACAGCTCTAAACATCTCTCTTACTGCAGCTTGTATAATGGTGGGATATAAATCTTTTATTTCTATTCTTTGTGGACTTTGTCATGAGGGGATATTTTTTTCCAAGAGTTTTGAGCTTTTATTGTATCCTACAAGTTCAGGAATGCTGTGCCTTTATTCATAATTAAGATTAGTAATTGTAGAGGAATTTTAAACCAGCAACATGGCTGCTCTGGCAAAGGATCACATCCAAAGATAATCTAGATTTATTTGATCTGGCTTGAATATAGACCTGCCCTTAGCAAACACCTTTAATCCCCCCAAATCAAAGTAAACATAGCTTGCAGGAAAAGCAGTCATATTTGAAAGTGATGTCTAATTGAGAGGCAGACAAAAATTTGACAGAATGTGTCTGAAATAGGATATGTTCAACTCTCATGAGAACAGAAAAAAAAAAAGATGTTACTTAAGAGAATAAACAGGAAAGAGCAGGACTTAAGAGAGCAGGAGAGAAAGAGAGAGAGAGAAAGAGAGAGAGAGAGAGAGAGAGAGAGAGAGAGAGAGAGAGAATAAAGAGCCAGAAGACTAGAACAGATTACCAAACTTAGTTTGAGGTCAAGCAGAACAATTCAGCCAGAAACTGAGAAAATCCAGTTTGAAACAGTCAACTTGGAGAGAAGTTTGTCTCAGAAGGGGTATTTTGAACCAGCTAATCAGAGTTCATAAAGAACTAGAAAGATTGAGATCATTCAGAACTCTCAATGCCTTAAAGTATTCTAGGCCTAGATTAGACTGTACAGACAATAGAAGCCTCCAGGATCAGGACATGGTTTACAGATGGAGACAGAAAGCCTCAGAGACAATAATTATTTCTGGTGAATAAGCATTATTATGAAAGCACAGACATAAATATACAACTGGGATCCAGGGGTACCATGGGTCACAGACATCTACATGGACCCTAGCAGCAGGTCAAACCTTGGACATCCACATGGACTTCAGGCATCAACACAGCCTGGGGTGGCAAGCACAGCCCACTGATATCAGCACATCCTGTGTCTCTAGCATGGATTACAGATGGCAAAACTGTCTCCAAGGGCAGCATGGACATTGGAGGTCTGTCAATGAAAGTGAACCATTCTTCATCTCAGACACACTGTCTTTACTCAGAAACAATACAATCTTGCATCTGGATTTCATGTTCAGGGCCAGAGTCTATACAAGCTCTAGGCTGCAGCCAGCCACCCTGCTGCCTTATTTGGGAACATGCTATCCTGATCGCCTCAGTTTTCTCCTACATTTGTCACTGTTGTCAAATCTCTACTTTGGCTTCTCTCTACAGTACACATGAAGTTCCAATCCTCCATCTTTCCATGGTACTCCTTATAGGCTTCATGAAAAAAGCCTGTGAGCCTAGGGGCCACTAACAACAAGAGCAAGGATGTGAGCAACAGGCTGTTCTTTTCTAATGACCAACAGAAAGGGAGTGAATATGGATAAGAGAGGTAATGGGGAAGAACTTGGAGGAGTATAAGGAGGGAAAATAGTATTCAGATTATATTGTATAATAAAAAAATCTATTTTAATTAAGAAAAAATATGTAAAAATAAACATTTTTTTTTCTAGAAAGCCCTTAATTTTACTTATGGTCCATCATAATACTTTTTTTGTTATGTTATTAGCAAATTTATTTTAATCTATTTATATTAGAATATGAGTAGATTGATTTAAAAACTAGTTAGTTACCTTGCTGGTGGTCTGGGGATCAAGTAACAGCTTCCCATATATTAAACAAAGGCTCTACAATCAAGCTAGAAAAGAACTTCTTGTAAATGTTCTGAAGGTCATTTTTCAGAATGTGGACTGTGGCGATCAGGATAGCATGTTCCCAAATAAGGCAGCAGGGTGGCTGGCTGCAGCCTAGAGCTTGTATAGACTCTGGCCCTGAACATGAAATCCAGATGCAAGATTGTATTGTTTCTGAGTAAAGACAGTGTGTCTGAGATGAAGAATGGTTCACTTTCATTGACAGACCTCCAATGTCCATGCTGTCCTTGGAGACAGTTAGTATTAGTATTTAAATCAATCAGCAGTAAGCGTAACCATGCCTACTTGTTTAAGTTATTGCCTGGACCTGTGAAGAAAAATTACTTTCTTTAGTATATAGCTCTTCGGAAAATGAAAATAAGCAAAATTTGGACATTGCCAATATAAAAGAAATGTTTATTGACAAATTAAGTAGTATTTTAGAAGAGTAAGTTATGTAAATAATTCTCATTTTGTTTTGTTAGGAAGTATAGACTGAGAGCCTCCCTTATGCTCGTTCAATGGTGCCACACCTCAGCAGCTCTGCAGGACAACTTCATGCATTCTAAACTAGTACCACCTGGGTGATTCTTACACGTGACCAAGTCCAGCTGCACCACTATGTCCAACCTTGGTGAACTCTGGAACACAGCTTCTTTGACTCTCAGAAAACACTTCCCAGAAGATTTCACCTCAGTGATGCTGGTTTCTTCTTCATCACCTCTAATTTCTTGGCTACACCTGTCCAGCATCAACTGTCTTAGTAGTCCCTTCTGTTTTTGCCTCTAAAGGCAGGCTATTGGACCAGCCTATATGCCGCAGAAGAACCCAGCATACTGAAGATGCCAGTACCATAGGATGAGCAGCAAGACAGTAGGTGCAGTAGAGTGGAGTCAACCAGAGCTTAGAGTTACATAGAGGGCAAAGAAGGAAAAGTGACTCAGTATCTTTGGAGGCACAGAGGAGATCATGTGTGGATCCCAGACATCGAAACAAGAAGCTGTAATATTGAAATTAACTTGGAGACCCTAAGATTTTGAAATGTATAAAACCAGCCAAAGAGAAAGAACTGTGCTGCAATGAACAAAGCAGAAAGGAGTTGGAGATCTTTAGAACGTTTTGACATCAGACATGGAGATGCAGAGTTTGAGAATGGCCCAGCTGGTTTTTGGTCTTGATTGTTTCTGGTATTTCTTCACAATGATCTTTAGGAATGGTATAGTATATCCTGTGAATGTGGAGGTATATGGTTTGCTTTTCATTTTGAAAATATAAGGGATTACTGTCACATGATAGGATTAATCTGAAAAACAGTATTTGAACTTTGGACTCTAAACATTTTTGAGACTTCTTTAGATGATAGGGACTTTTGAAGTTGGAGCCCATGTATTTTGAATTATGCTATGTATAAGTATGGTCCCCATACACTCCTGTGTTTCAACAATCATGTGGGGGCCAGGCAGTGGAATGTAGTAATTTAATTATGGTTGGCTAAGGGAGTGGAACTATTAGGAAGTGTGGGGGAAGTGCATCACTGTGGGGGTAGGCTTTGAAATTCATCCCAGGGCTGAAGAGACCCTCCTACTAACTCCATTGAAGACAATCTCTTCCTGACTGCCTTTGGATCAAGATGCAGAACTCTTAGCTTCTTCTCCAGCATCATGTCTGCGTTCAAGCCTACCGTTCTTCCTGCTCTGATGAAATTGGACTAAACTTCTGAAACTTTAAGCCAGCCCCAATTAAATGATAGGAAAAAAACAGAAAGTATAGACTGTGAATTACAAATTTCTCTTAAGATAAATGAACAAATATGCACATACATATTACGCGTCACTAGTAAGAGAAGCAGTGTGACAGGCATACACAAACAAACATACAATGAAAATATAATGAAGAAATTGAATATCTATGACAACCAATTAAAAAACACATTTCAAATAATTACTACTTTTGGCATCAAAATGTAGTTACTTAAATAGAACAATCAGTAAAGAATAGGCAAAAAGATAGTTTTATTCAATGTCATATTTTATTTTTAATTATATTTCGTCTTATTATTGTCAAGGACCTTAATTCATTACAGTGCTATTGAATATTTGTAGAATAACTGTCAAGTTCATCATTTTACAAATTATTACTCTGAGGTAATTCAACTGAACAGTGTAACTCTTTTATTTACAATGCATTTTATCATTAACCTATGGCATTGGACTACAATACATTAAATTGAATATCATTGTTCTTCTATTGTATACCATGCATATTTGAACATTTTAAACATCAATTGATGAAACATTTTTAGAGTAAATGTGTTTTGCTTCCCCCATTACCATAGTACATATATTAACCTGTATATAAGTTTACCTTCCAGGGCAAAATTGATTTAATGATGTGCTTAAGCAACTCGTAATATGAAAAGTTTCTGCATTATTTAGGTGGAACCAGTTTAATCAGATATTTTTATAAAATAGAAGGGAAAAGGTCAGTTTCACAGATGGAGGTAGGACAAAAGAAATAGTTCAGTTTTGCAGCCACAAAAGAAAAATACAGGTTGGATCTTGATGATATAAAAGATATCTTGATTTTCTTCTATAAAACCTGTCCCAGACCCTTGATTTCCAAAAATATCAGATATTTAGTATTATTATTAAAAATTAATACATTTTAGATAAACAATGATACATTTATAAATTTAAATTGTATTTTAGTGCTTTTCCAATTTATGGAAGAAGATGTGTATTCTATCTCCTTCGCAGACATTACCTAATATGTATGTTTTCTGCTTAGAAGAAAGATTTCCTGATTCCAAAGTCATTTTCTTTCCTGATGATCACAATTCATAAAGGGCTATCTTTAGTCAAGTGACTGAGCACTCATTAAACACTATTAAAATCACTTTTACCTATGAGACATTATTTAAAAACATATGAATAATTTGATACATGGAAAATATACTAGAAGAAGCATTGTGATTCAAAACTATCAATTTATAAGATGTGTATAATTTGGAATGGCTGAAAGTCCAGGCTATTCTACTTCTCTGAAGTCAGAGAAGAGTATTCACATTTATTTATTCAATATTCACTTTTCTATATATGCAGGTTTTCTTATTCTTTTAGTTTAGCATGTAATAATTGCATATATTTTCTAGAACAATGCAAAATTTCACCACATACGAAACAAATCTTCCACTAACAAATCGGGTAACCAGAATATCCATCTGTTAAACATGTCCATATGCTAGGAGTCATGAAAAGTATTGCTTACAACAGAGTAGAGCATTTGAAGAAGAAATGCCCACCAGTTCATCTTTGTTGCAGTAGAGTTTAGAAAAGACAAATGTCAGAATTTACCTAGACATCCTACAATAGATGAATATACACACATATATATTCAATGTATATATATATATATATATATATATATATATATATATATATATATATATATATAAAGAATATAGTTGAGAAGAAAAGAAAAAAGTTAAAAGAAGAGAGAATAACTGTAGATAAACCTGACCTGACCAAAGTACATCATACTCAGGTATGAAAAACTTCTATACTGGGATTCATCAACTTGTACAATGAATATACACCAACAAAAACTGAAGCAACTTGCAAAATGTATTTTTGATGATTACATCACACTTTAGAAAAAAACAAATGAAGATTGTGTATGTTAAATTCTTTGAAATGACAACATGGATGACAATGTATTATCCTAACAATAACTAAAAAAAATCAAATTGCCTAATGCTTCTCATAGTCTAGTGTAGTTTCATTGTTATATTATTTTAGTAAATAAAAATTAAATTATAATTGAATGGAACTTATCTTCTAGGTGGAATCAATTTTTTATTCCATCCTTTGCCTAACATTGGTAATAAGCTACTAATGAAAACATTACAACTCGTACAAAGACATCACCAGTAATTTATAGAATCAGAAAGGAAACAAAATTAAAGAGACATGCTGACAATTGAATGAGAGAAATACTGTGAAATTTCTGGAATGTTTTTATGCTTTTATTTAATTTTTGAGATTACAATCAAATTACATATAATTTTAATTTTTATATCCTTGAAATCATCTTGTAATTCCCTGCCTATTCTCTTTAAAATTTGTGGCCTACTTCTTTTGATAATTTTTGTGACATATATGTAATAGATAGATAGATAGATAGATAGATAGATAGATAGATAGATAGATAGATATTCCTAAATATAAGTGCTCATTCTCTATATTGTATGTATTTTTTTATGCTATTTGAAACTGGACAACCAATTGCTCTTCCCTGAGGAAACTATTTATCCAACTCTTAACATTCCTTAGTACTTTTAGTTCTTTATTTGGGGCCTGATGGATTTCCTTCTGTCTGATTTAGCATGTATCACGAAAGAAGACATGCTTACAATATTAAAATTAAAAAAAAAAAATAAGAGTCAATAAAAAGGTGTTTGTCAATCATGTATACAAGCAAACAATATTACTACCTAGGCCAAAAATAATGTTTATTCACATAGAATGATCAGATAATCTTGTTCATTAATTTAATTATAATCAAACAGTGCAAAATCTCCTAAATTAAACTGGCAAAAAAGGAAATAATCATCATAGTAGATCCTGAAAATGCCTTTGGCAAAATACAACACCACTTCATGTTAAAAGTCTTGGAAAGATCAGGAATTTAAGACACATACCTAAATTTAGTATAAAGTAATGCACAGCAAGCCAGCAGTCAGCATCAAATTAATTAGAGATAAAATTGAAAAAATCCCACTAAGATCAGGGACAAGACAAGGCTGCCCAGTCTCTCCCTATTTATTCAACATAGTACTTAAAGTTCTACCTAGAACAATAAGACAACAAAAGGAGGTCAAAGGGATACAGATTGGAAAAAAGTCAAGTTATCCCTATTTCCATATGGCATGATAGTATACATAAGTGACAACAAAAATTTTACAAGAAAACTCCTACAGCTAATAAACAACTTCAGAAATTTGACTGGACATAAAATTAACAAAAAAAAAAAAACAGTAGCCTTCCTCTACACAAAGTTTAAATAGGTAAGAATGAAATTAAGAAAAGAACACCCTTTACAATAGTCACAAACAATATAAAATATCTTAGTGTAACTCAGTGTAACTCTAACAAAGTAAGTAAAAGATCTGTATGACGAGAACTTCAAGTCTCAGAATTCAGAACTCAAAGATAACCTAAGAAAATGGAAAGATCTCCAATGCTCATGGATTGAAAGGATTTACATGGTAAAAATAGCCATCTTACAAAAAGCAATCTACAAAATCAATGCTAAAGAATTCTCAACTGAGGAATTATGAATGGCCAAGTAGCATCTAAAGAAATATTCAACATCCTTACTCATCAAGGAAATGCATATCAAAATGACTCTGAGATTCCACCTCATACCAGTCAGAATGGCTAAGTTGAAAATTTCAGGTGACAGCAGATGCTGGTGAGAATGTGGAAAAAGTGGAACACTTCTCCACTGCTGGTCAGATTGCAAACTGGTCCAACCTGAAGAGTCAGCTATTATACTACTGGGCATATACTCAATATATGCTCCAACATATAACAAGGACACATATTCTATTATGTTCACAGTAGCCTTATTTATAACTACAAAAGCTGGAAACAACCCAAATCTCCCTCAGTGGAAGAATGGATACTGAAAACATATTACATTAACACAATGAGATACTAAAAATTATGACTTCTCTAATTTTAGAGGCAAATGAATCGCACTAGAAAATATTGTCCTAAATGGGGACCCTTCAGAGTTCCCAGTGACTCTACCACCTACCAAAGATTATATAAGTTTGGGTCCATGACTCCTGCCACATAAGTAAATGAGGACTACCTTATCTGGCATCAGCTGTAAGGAATGTGCTGTCTTATAGAGTTTTGTTGTACTAGCAAAAGGAGATGCTAGAGAGTTAGACAGGAGTGGGTGGGTGGTTGGGGGGATCACATTCTAAGAAGCAAAGGAAAGAGGGTAGGTTGGGAGTGTAGAGGGGAGACTTGTAGGTGTGACAACATTTGAAATGCAACATGGCTGAAGCTGCTGAGTTCTGCTGCTTGCAGGAACTAGAACATGAACCACCTGAGTGACTTTTACACATTACCAAATCCAGCTGCAGCACAAGGTACAACCTTGGCTAGCTCTGGAACACAGCTTCTTTTTGCTCCCAGAAAACAATTCCCAGAAGATTTCAACTCAATGATTCTGGTCTCTTCTTAACGATTGCTAATTTCTTAGCTCCAGCTAACCAGAAATAATTATCCCAGTAGTTTCTTCCATTCTTAACTCTAGAGCCATGAACCCTTGTACTATTACATCATCACTGGCTTTATGTTTTCCAAATCCTTCACTACCTAAGGTTGGCTATCCTGGTTCTTGCTCTGTAGATTGACCTTCAACACACAGCTCAGCATGCCCATCTCCTGTGACGAAAGGTGTGTACCCTCATACCTGGATCTAAATTTAGCTGGGATGTTGCCCCAAAGTCCCACCCCCTTAATCTGTTATCTCCTAGAACTCAGGATTTTGCTCCATTTCACTTCCTGGTACCCCTTTAATACTAGAACCATGTATTTTATAATTTTACTTCATAAGCTTGCTATGCTTGTTCAAAATTCTCTTCATAAGACTTAACCAGAGAACAAAGTCTCTGCTGGGCATTTTGAAACTTCCTTTGTCAATGCAATTAATCTTAGTCTCTTCACTTTAGTCTCAGGCAGACTTTTTGGTCAAGGGCAAAAAGTAGCCACATTCTTCACCAAAATACCACAAAAAACAGTCTTTATGCCACATTCTGAAATTCTTCTCCTTTGAAATCTCTTGGGCCAGGTCAACACAGTTCAAATTACTCCCAGCAACAAAGTTTTCCATATTCCTACTAGGATGACCCATTAAGACACATTTAAATTTTTCCACTTCGTTCACAAATCCAAAGTCCCAAAATCCTCATTCTTTCAAATAAAAACATGGTCAGGCCTATCTCAGCAATACCCCAGTCCCTGGTACCAACTTCTGTCTTAGAGTTTTACTGCTGTGAACAGACACCATGACCAAGGCAAATCTTATAAAAAACAACATTTAATTGGGACTGGTTTAGAGGCTCAGTCCATTATCATAAAGGTGAGAGCATGGCACAGGCTGAGCTGAGAGTTCTACATCTTCATCCAAAGGCTGCTAGTAGAATACTGACTTCCAGGAATCTAGGGTGAGAGTATTAAGTCCACACACACAGTGACATGCCTGCTCCAACCAGGTCACACGTTTTCCAACAAGGCCACACCTCCAAACGGTGCCACTACCTGGTGCAAGAATATACAAACCATCACAGTAGTATAAATAAATGACCCCAAAAAATTCTATCAGAGAATTCCTACCACTGATAATCACTTTCAGCAAAATGCCTTGATACAAATTTAGAAAAAAAGTCACTATACCACCTTTACAGAAATGTTAAATAGACATAGAATGAATTTTGGGCAGCAACACCTTTTACAATAGCCACAAATAATATAAAATATCTTGCTATAACTCTTTCTAAGTAAGTGAAATAACTGTATGACATGACCTTCAAGTCTCTGGAAAATTAAATGAAGGAGCTTATCAGAAGACAGAATGATCTTCCATGCTCATAGATTGGTAGGATTAACATAGTAATGTAACAGTGAAAATGGCAGCCTTCCCAAAAGCGAGCTACAGATTTAATGCAATTCCCATAAAAATTCCAACATATTTTTTACAGGGCTTGAAAGAGCAATTCTCAACTTCATACAGAAAAATAAAAAAAAACAAAAACAAATAAACAAACAAAGAAAGCAGAACATGTAAAACAATGTTCTACAAGAAAACAATGTTCTACAAGAAAATAATGTCTGGAGGTATCATCATCTATGATTTTATGTTATACAACAGAACAATAGTAAAAAAAAAATACTTGTTACTGTCAGAAAAACACTGTTATATCAATCAATCTATTTAAGGCACAGGAACAAACCCATACAATTATGAATACTTGATTATTGACAAAGAAGCCAAATCCATACAGCGGAGAAAAGAAAGCATCTTCAACAAATAGTACTAGTTTTATACAGAAGTGTGCAAATAAGCCCATATTTCTTACCATGCACAAAATGGAAGTCAAAGTAAATCAAAGAACTCAACGTAAAACTGGACATACTAAATCTAAGACAAAAGAAAGTAGACAGCTACACTGAACACATTGGAACAGGAGATAAATGTCTGGGCCAAACATCAATAGCTTAGGAACTAAGATCAGCAAATAATAAATGAGACTTCATTAAACTGAAAAGGTTATGTAAGGCAAAGGACAGCATCAATATTACAAAATAATACCTTCCAGAACATGAAAAGGTCTTCACCAACCTGATAACCAACAAATGACAAATATCCAAAATATATAAAGTACTCAATACATTAGACACCAAAACCCCAGAGAACCCAATTTAAAATGGGTTATACAGCAAAACAGAGAATTCTCAACAGAGGAATCCTGAATGGCTGAGAAGAACTTAACAAATGCTCAACATCATTTTTTTAGCTTAATTTTTTTTCCAATTTTTTTATTAGGTATTATCTTCATTTACATTTCAAATGCTATCCCAAAAGTTCCCTATACCCTCCCCTACCACTGCTCCCCTACCCACCCACTCCCACTTCTTGGCCCTGGTGTTCCCCTGTACTAGGGCATATAAAGTTTGCAAGACCAAAGAGCCTTTCTTCCAAATGATGGCCTACCAGGCCGTCTTCTGCAACATATGCAGCTAGAGACACGAGCTCTGGGTGTACTGGTTAGTTTATGTTTTTGTTCCACCTATGGGGTTGCAGACCCCTTCAGCTCCTTGGGTACTTTCTCTACTTCCTCCATTGGGGAACCTGTGTTCCATCCAATAGCTGACTGTGAGCATCCACTTCTGTGTTTGACAGGCACCAGCAAAGCCTCACAAGAGACAGCTATATCAGGGTCTTTTCAGCTAAATCTTTTTTTTTTTAATTAGATATTTTCTTAATTTACATTTCAAATGTTATCCTGAAAGTTCCCCCCTCCCCCCGCCCTGTTCCCCTGCCCACCCACTCCCACTTCTTGGCCCTGGCGTTTCCCTGTATTGGGGTATATAAAGATTACAATACCAAGGGGCCTCTCCTCCCAATGATGGCCGACTAGGCCATCTTCTGCTACATGTAGAGCTAGAGACACCTGTTCTGGGGGTTCTGGTTAGTTCATATTGTTGTTCCTCTTCTAGGGTTGCAGACCCCTTCAGCTCCTGGGGTTCTATCTCTAGCTTCTCCATTGTCGGCCCTGTGTTCCATCTTATAGATGATTATGAGCATCCACTTCTGTACAAGACAGCTATATCAGGGTCCCTTAAGTAGGCACCATCTGTCCTATGCAATAGTGTCTGAGTTTAATGACTGATTATCTTGCTGGCTAATGCAATAGGGTCTGTGTTTGGTGACTGATTATGGGATGGATCGCCGGGTGAGGCAGTATCTGGATGGTCCATCCATTCGTCTTAGCTCCAAACTTTGTCTCTATAAATCCTTCCAGGGGTAATTTGTTCCCAATTCTAAGAAGGGGCAAATTATCCACACTTTGTTCTTCTTTCTTCTTGAGTTCCATTTGCTTTGCAAATTGGATCTTGGGTATTCTAAGTTTCTGGGCTATTATCCACTTATCAGTGAGTGCATATCATGTGAATTCTTTTGTGATTGGGTTACCTCATTCAGTAAGATACCATCCAGATCCATCTATTTGCCTAGGAGTTTCATAAATTTATTGTTTTTAATGGTTGAGTAGTATTCCATTGTGTAAATATACTACATTTTCTGTATCTATTCCTTGGTTGAGAGACATCTGGTTATATTCCAGCTTCTGGCTATTTTAAATAAGACTGCTATGAACATAGTGGAGCAAGTGTTCTTATTACCAGTTGGAACATCTTTTGGATATATGACCAGGAGAGGTATAACTGGATCCTCTGGTAGTACTATGTCCAATTTTCTGAAGAACCACCAGACAGATTTCCAGAGTGGTTGTACAAGCTTGTAATTCCACCAGCAATAGAGGGGTGTTCCTCTTGCTCCACATCCTCACCAGCATCTGCTGTCACATGAATTTTTGATCTTAGCCATTCTGACTGGTGTGAGGTGGAATCTCAAGGTTGTTTTGTTTTGTATTTCCCTGATGATTAAGGATGTTGAACATTTTTCAGGTGCTTCTCAGCCATTCCATATTCCTCAGATGAGAATTCTTTGTTTAGCTCTGAGCCCCATTTTTTAATGGGGTTACTTGATTTTGTGGAGTCCATCTTCTTGAGTTCTTTATATATGCTGGATATTAGTCACCTACCTGATTTAGGATTGGTTAAAAAAAAAAAAAAAAAAAAAAAAAAAAAAAAAAAAAAACTTTTCCAATTTGTCGGTGGCCTTTTTGTCTTATTGACAGTGTCTTTTGCCTTACAAAAGCTTTGCAATTTCATGAGGTCCCATTTGTCAATTCTCGATATTACAGCACAAGCCATTGCTGTTCTATTCAGGAATTTTTTTCTCCTGTGCCCAAATCTTCGAGGCTTTTCCCCACTTTCAAGTCTATAAGTTTCACTATCTCTGGTTTTATGTGGAGTTCCTTGATCCACTTAGACATGAGATTTGTACAAAGAGATAAGAATGTATTAATTCTCATTATGCTACAAGATAACTCCCAGTTGTGCCAGCACCAATTATTGAAAATGCTGTTTCCCCCCCCCCCACACACACACACACACTGGATAGTTTTAGCTTCCTTGTCAATGATCAAGTGATCATAGGTGTGTGGGTTCATTTCTGGATCTTCAATTCTATTCCATTGGTCTACTTGTCTGTCGCTATACCAGTACCATGCACTTTTTATTACAATTGCTCTGTAGTACAGCTTTATGTCAGGCATGGTGATTCCAACAGAGTTTATTTTGTGGTTGAGAAGAGTTTTTGCTATCCTAGGTTTTTTTTTTTTTTTAATTATTCGAGATGAATTTGCAAATTGCCTTTCTAACTCTGTAAAGAATTGAGTTGGGATTTTGATTAGAATTGCATTGAATCTGTAGATTGCTTTCCTCAAGATAGCCATTTTTACTATATTGATCCTCTCAATCCATAAGCATTGGAGATTTTTCCATCTTCTGAGATCTTCTTGGATTTTTTTCTTCAGAGACTTGAAGTTCTGATCATACAGATCTTTCCCTTCCTTAGTTAGAGTCACACCAACGTATTTTACATTATTTGTAACTATTGTGAAAGGTGTTGTTTCCCTTATTTCTTTCTCAGCCAGTTTATCATTTGTGTAGAGAAAGGTCATTGATTCGTTTGAGTTAATTTTATATCCAGCTACATTACTGAAGCTGTTAATCAGGTTTAGGAGTTCTCTAGTGGAATTTTTAGGGTCACTTATATATATTATCATATCATCTGCAAATAGTGATTTTTCACTTCTTCCTTTCCAATTTGTATCCCCTTGACATCCTTTTTTTTGTCAAATTCTTCTGGCTAGGACCTCAAGTATAATTTTGAATAGGTAGGGAGAAAGTGGGCAGGCAGCCTTGTCTAGTCCTTGATTTTAGTGGGATTACTTCCAGCTTCTCTCCATTGAGTTTGTTGTTGGCTACTGGTTTGCTACATATTGCTTTTATTATGTTTATGTATGGGCCTTGAATTCCTGATCTTTCCAAGACCTTTATCATTAATGGGTGTTGGATTTTGTCAAATGCTTTCTCAGCCTCTAAGGAGATGATCATGTGGTTTTGTCTTTGAGTTTGTTTATATACTGGATTACGTTGATTGATTTCTTTATATTAAACCATCTCTACATCCCTGGAATGAAGCCTACTGGTCATGATTGATGATAGTTTTGATGTGTTCTTGGATTCGTTTAGCGAGAATTTTATTGAGTATTTTTGCATCGATATTCATAAGGGAAATTGATTTGAATTTCTCTTTCTTTGTTGAGTCTTTATGTGGTTTAGGTATCAGGGTAATTGTGGCTTCATAGAATGAATTGGGTAGAGTACATACTGTTTCTATTTTGTGGAATAGTTTGAGAAGAACTGGAATTAGGTCTTCGTTGAAGGTCTGATAGAACTCTACTAAACCTATCAGGTCCTGGGCTTTTTTTTTTTTTTTTTTTTTTTTTTTTTTTTTTTTTTTTTTTTTTTTTTTTTTTTTTTTTTTTTTTTTTTTTTTTTTTTTTTTTTTTTTTTTTTTTTTTTTTTTTTTTTTTTTTTTTTTTTTTTTGGTTGGGAGACTATTAATGACTGCTTCTATTTCTTTAGGGGATATAGGACTGTTTAAGTCATTGATATGATCCTGATTTAACTTTGGTACCTGGTATCTCTCCAGAAATTTGTACATTTTATCCAGGTTTTCCAGTTTTGTTGACTAGAGCCTTTTGTAGTAGGACAACTTCTGAACATATACCCAAGAGATGCCCCACTATACAACAAGGGAACTTGTTCACATATATTCATCTATATTCATCACAGCTTTCATTGTAATAACCATAATTTGATCCTAGATTTCCCTCATATCTGTGATCTATTCTTAAGAATATATAAAGAATCATGCAGTTTTATCACTACTGCTCTATAGTACAGATTTAAGTCATGCATGGTAATTCCCCCAGAAGGTCTTTTATTGCTGAAAAGAGATTTTGCTATCCTAGGTGTTTTGTTATTCAAGATGAATTTGCAAATTGCTCTTTCTAACTCTGTAAAGAATTGAGTTGGAATTTTGATGGGAATTGTATTGAATCTGTAGATTGCTTCTGGCAAGGTAGCCATTTTTATTATATTAATCCTGCCAATCCATGAACATGTGAGATCTTTCCATCTTCTGAGTTCTCCTTCAATTTCTTTCTTCAGAGACTTGAATGTCTTGTCATATAGATCTTTCACTTCCTTACTTAGAGTCACAACAAATTATTTTATATTTTTTGTGACTATTGTGTAGGATGTTGTTTTCCTAATTTCTTTCTCAGTCTATTTATCCTTTATGTAGAGAAAGCCACTGATTTGTTTGAGTTAATTTTATATCCAGCTACTGCACTGAAGCTGTTTATTGGGTGTAGGAGTTCTCTGGAGGAATTTTTGGGTCACTTATGTATACTATCATATTATCTGCAAATAATGATATTTTGACTTTTCCTTTCCAATTTGTATCCCTTTGATTCCTTTTATTGTATAATTGCTCTGGCTAGGACTTCAAGTAGTATATTGAATAGGTAGGGAGAGAGTAGACAGCCTTGTCTAGTCCCTAATTTTAGTGGGGTTGCTTCAAGTTTCTCTATTTAGTTTGTTATTGTCTACTGGTTTGCTGCATATTGCTTTTATTATGTTTAGGTATTGGCCTTGGTGCAATGACAGACAGGTAGATGAATGGAATAGAATTGAAGACCCAGAAATAAAATCACACACATAAGGTCCCTTGATCTTTGACAAAGGAGCTAAAGCCATCCAGTGGATAAAAGGCAGCATTTTCAACAAATGGTGCTGGATCAACTGGAGTTTAGCATGTAGAAGAATGCAAATTGATCCATTCTTATCTCCTTGCACAAAGGTCAAGTCTAAGTGGATCAAGGACCTCTACATGAAACCAGAGACACTGAAACTTATACAGGAGAAAGTGGGGAAGAACTTTGAAAATATGGGCAGAAAGAAAAAAAATTCATGAACCGAATGCCAATGACTTGTGATGTAAAATCAAGATCAACAATGGGACCTCATGAAATTACAAAGCTTCTGTAAGGCAAAAGATACTGTCAATAATGCAAAATGGCTACCAACAGAGTGGGAAAGGATCTTTACTAATCCTAAATCTGATGGGGGACTAATATTCACTATATACAAAGAAGTGAAGAAGCCAGAAGCCAGAAAACTAAATAACTTTATTAAAAATATGATACAGAGCGAAACAAATAATTCTCAACTGTGGAATACTGAATGGCTGAGAAGCACCTAAAAAATGTTCAACATCCTTAATCATCAGGGAAATGCAAAGCAAAACAATTCTGAGATTCCACATCACACTAGTCAGAATGGCTAGGATCAAAAACTCAGAAGACAGCAAATGCTGGTGAGAATGTTAGGAAAGAGAAGCACTCCTTCATTGTGAGTGGGATTGCAAGCTGATACAACCACTCTGGAAATTAGTTTGGTGGTTCCTCAGAAAATTCAATATAGTACTACCAGAGGATCCAATAATATCAATCCTGGGCATATACCCAGAAAATTTCAACTTATTATAAGGACACATGCTCCACCATGTTCATAGCAGCTTTATTTATACTATCCAGAAGCTGGAAAGAAGCCAGATGTCCCTCAACCAAGGAATGGATACAGAAATTGTGGTACATTTACACAGTAGAGTGCTGCATATCTATTAAAAACAATGAATTTATGAAAATCTTAGATAAATAGATGGATCTGGAGGATATCATCCTAAGTGAGTTATCCCAATCAAAAAAAAAAAAAAAAAGATATATACTCATTGAATAGTAGATATTAGCCCAGAAGTTCATAATAACGAAGGTATAATTTGTAAAACATATGAAACTCAAGAAGGAGACCAAAGTGTGGATATTTCAATCCTCAGAAGAGAGATCAAAATACCCGTGGGAGTTGTTACAGAGACAAAGTGTTGAGCAAAGACTGGACAACCATCCAGAGACTGCCCCACCTGGGGATCCATCCTATAAACAACCATTAATCCCAGACACTTTTGCAGATGCCAATAAGACTTTGCTGACAGGAGGCTGATGTAGTTGTCTCTTGAGAAACTCTGCCAGTGCCTAGCAAATACAGAAGTGGAGGTACACAGTCACACATTGGATAGAGCACAGGGTCCCCTAAGAAGGAGCTAGAGAAAGTACCCCAGCATCTGAAGGGTTTTGCAGCCCCATAGGAGGAACAACAATATGAACTAACCAGTATCCCCAGAGCTTCCTGGGACTAAACCACCAATCAGAGAAAACACAAGGTGGTACTCCTGGCTCCAGCTGCATATGTAGCAGAGGATGGCCTACTTGGTCATCAATGGGAGGAGAGTTTCTTGTTGTTGTGAAGGTTCTATGGCCCAGTATAGGGGAATGCCAGGGCCATAAAGCAAAAGTGGGTGGTTTGGAGAGCAGGGTGAGGGAGGATGTGATAGGGGATTTTCTGAGAGTAAACTAGGAAAGGGGATAAAACTTGAAATGTAAATAAGCTGGGCAATGGTGGCTCACACCTTTAATCCCAGACTTGGGAAGCAGAGGCAGGCCGATTTCTGAGTTCGAGGCCAGCCTGGTATACAAAATGAGTTCTAAGACAGCCAGGGCTATACAGAGAAACCCTTTCTTGAAAAACTAAAATATACACAAAAACAAACAAACAAACAAACAAAAGAAATGTAAATAAAGAAAATATCTAATAAACCTTTAAATATGGAAGAAAACTATAATAGGGACTAGTTCATATTAAGAAAAAAATCTAGATAGTTCAACATCAATTACTGACTTAATATAGTAAATATTATATGCAAAGTTAAGAAAAAAAGATTATATAACAAAAATGTGGTACATGTATAAAATGGAATACTGTTCAGCTATTTAAAAAAAAACAGCAAGAAATTTGGAGGAAAATAGATTGAGCTACAAAATAGTATCCTGAGTGAGATAATCCAGATTCAGAAAGATATGCATTTACTTATAAGTGGACTTTGGCTATAAGTATGGGATAAACATATTACAATACACAGATCCAAGGAAATTAATTAAAAAGGAAGGCCCAAGGGAGGATATGTGAATCTCACTTAGAAACATAAATTGTCTTCAAAGTTGGATGGAGAGAGGGAACTGTGTGGGGGAGTGGGTGAAGAGAGGTAGTGGGGTGGAAGTGGAGAAAGGCGAAGAGGCAAAAGGCTGTGACTGTGAAGAGACATTATCGATGGGGAATATCTCTGGTACTAACTAGAGTCTTGGGATTTCAAATGCTCTATGGTGTCTATGGGAATGAACCTTGCTGAGGCTCCTACCAGTGGGGGATATGAAGAATAAAGTGGCCACCGCCTTTGGCTAAGAGGGACATTCAGTAGGAGGAAGGGGCATCAAATCACCTATAACACCATCAACCTAAACTGTGTCCTGCCTACAATATTTACAGGGATAAAAATTCAGAAGATATTGAGTGAATGACAACAAAGAATAGGGTCAACCTGAAACCCATTCCATGGATGAGATCCAAACTCTAACACTAACATGTTCTACTATGCTTACAGACAGGAGCATAGCACAATTCTCTTCGTAGATGCTTCATTCAGCTGCTGATGGAAACAGATGCAGAGATCCTCAGCCAAACATCAGAGAAAGCCAATGGTGTCTTGTGGAAGAGTAGGGGAAGGAATTGAGTGAGCAGAAGGGGTCAAGGACACTACAGGAAAACATGCACAGATGACTAACCTAGGCCCTTGGGGGCTCAGAGATAGTGAACCATCATCCAAAGAGCATGCAGTGGCTGGACCTAGACAACATATATATTTGTAGCAGATGTGCACTTTGGTCTTCATATGGGTCCCTATCTATTGGAATGGAGGCTATCTATGACTTGGTTGCCTGCCATTGGATCTTTTTCACCTAACTGGACTGACTGATTTGGCCTCTATGGGAGAGGCTGCACTGTGTTCTTCTGCTATTGGGTGTATCAGGTCACGGTGTTACTCAATGTGGGCTTCCTCTTATCTGAGGAATAGGGTAGAGGGAATTGGGGGAATTTGCAAGGTTAGTGAGGGGATGAGGGGGGAGCTGCCATTGGGTTGTAAAGTGAATAAATATATAAATAAAAAAGGGGGAAACTGAGATGTGATACAAGTTAGAAAATGTAGACCACTTCTTGTGATGTTCATGCTTCATTGTTGTATTCTGCATTGGTTTTTCACCAACTATTTTAATTATTGTCCCTCCTCAATTTGATTAAATGTAAACTAAATGAATAAAGAGAATGTTGGTTTCTTTAAAAAAAATGAAGCAAATATTTTCAAAAAGTATTTCACATTCTGAGATTTTGAGATTCCAATTCACCCCAATAAGAAGAGCAAACTCATATATATATATATATATATATATATATATATATATATATATATATATATATGTATGTATGTATATATAATGTTTGCAAGGATCTGAGGACAGAATAACTTCTATTCATTAATATTGGGAATTTTCATATGTAAAACTACTATGGAAATCATTGATAAAGACCTGCAAAACCTAGAAAATAAATCTACAATATAATTCAGCTATATTTCCCTTTGGTATTTAACCTAAGAACTATGATTGAACATAATACATATATTCATGTACTTCTCTACTTTTTTTCATGTATTATTTATATTATACAAGCAATGGAATCAGTCTATACGACTAGAAGAACAAAATGCAGGATATATACAAAATGCAATTTTATTCAGTCATAGAGAAAAAAATGAAAAGATCAAATTTGCAAAATATAGAACTCATTGTTAAGCAAAATAAACCAGATTAAGAATGTAAAATATCTTAAGTGGGGTGGGGGGATTGAAAAGGAAACAGAAGAGTGAAATGTCATGTGTGTGACAAAAAAAGTCTAAAGGGGATACTGCTTTAAAACAAAGGAACCAGGAAAAAGGACAGGGGAGGACAATAGGGAAGAGTGATGAATAAAGATACAGCATGCATCAATTGCCATAATGAGTGTGATTATTTACAAATTTGCAAAACAAAACAAGATACTCAGGTATGGTTGATGAGCAAGCACAGCTAATAATCATAAGAAAAATTAAAAGTGACAACCAAAAAAGGCAAAGAGCACTATAAATAGCTAGGAAAAATAACATACCTGAGGCATCTGCAGCAGTGGGGTTAAAAGCTAATGGAAGTTTATCTGGTGATGGGTGCTGATTGGCAACCAGAAAGCCATGTGAAAAACTTACACTGTCATGTTGTCTTTACAGCTGAGACTCTCTTGTGAACGATAATCTTGGGAAATAAGGACACGTCAACACAGGGTTGTCTCTGTTTCTTTTTTTTTTTTTCCTTACTCTGGTAGAGGACCCTATCAATATTTCAACACCATTCTTCACAGAATGGTGAATATATATATATATATATATATATATATATATATATATATATATATATACTCATATATATATTGTTGTATTCTGCATTGGTTTTTCACCAACTATTTTAATTATTTTCCCTCCTCAATTTGATTAAATGTAAACTAAATGAATAAAGAGAATGTTGGTTTCTTTAAAAAAAATGAAGCAAATATTTTCAAAAAGTATTTCACATTCTGAGATTTTGAGATTCCAATTCACCCCAATAAGTAGAGCAAACTCATATATATATATATATATATATATATATATATATATATATATATATATATATATATAATGTTTGCAAGGATCTGAGGACAGAATAACTTCTATTCATTAATATTGGGAATTTTCATATGTAAAACTACTATGGAAATCATTGATAAAGACCTGCAAAACCTAGAAAATAAATCTACAATATAATTGTTTTGCAAAGTGTTCATCTCACTACAGTCAAAATTACTACTCTTAAAAGAAATCAAATATTAGATGCTGTGAAATTGTGGGGTAAATGAACCATTATATACTGTTGGTGGGATTGTATCCCCTGTGAAAATTAGTGTGGAGTTCTTATAAAAACTAAAAATAGAACTCTTTATGACCCAGCTGAAACCTTCTTGATCATACACCCAAATGACTCTGTATCCTACTATAGAGATCCTGCTCTTCAATGTACATTGCTGTTCAATTGACAGTAGCTAGGAAACAGAATCAGCATACATACCAGTCAGTAGATGAATGAATAATGGCAGTGTGCTACATAAGCACATTGAACATTTTCCTAAGTTGAAAGAAAAGTAAATTATGAAATTTTCCTCTCATGAATGGAAGTGGAAGCAATCTGAGAGAGGTAACTGATGCTCAGTCAGGTAAATTTCTTCATATTTTACTCATATGCAGATAGTTGTTTGAAAATTCTAGATTTGTATGTTTTATCTTGGATGCCTGCAAAGACCTGGAACCCAGAAAAGGGCCTTTATGAAAAAAGAAAGAACGATTTGAGGAAAGGCATATCAGGAAAATATATGAAAATAGATGTGGGCAAATACTGTTAATGGGACAGTTTAAGTAGTAATGGGTGGAAGGGTGGGAAAAATCATGACTGGGAAGAAGTTAAATTTAGACTAAAGATATAAGAAAAAGCCTCAGGAGGACCTATTACTTTATTAAAATTATTATTAAAGCATATTTTGTATGGTAATACGCATGGGTAGATAAAGTTGCCCCCAAAGGCATGGGATATTAAATGAAAATCCTAGTTCCAGGTGTTATATACCTATGAGGAGTTCACCAAGCAGACCAGAGAGGACTCCCAAGCAATACAGTGTATTGCTGTATCTCTTTTTCAAATAATATGTACATGTTGTACGACCCTGTTGATGAAGACCACGCATTCTGACTGCTAAACAGAGAAATCCCGTTATATTAGCAGACCTATGTCTACTTCTAGGCCATCAGTAATCTTATTTTATGCCCACAACTATTTCAATATTAGGATGTTTTTATCATGCAATTTAAATCTTTTAACTGAGGTAGAATTAGATATGTTTAAATATGATATATATTTGATTATCACTAGTCAGCCTTAACACCTGTATGAAATTGTCAATATGACAAAATGTGTTTAAAATGACCACATTTTGTGTAGGAAAAAAAAACAGATTCGAAATTAGAATCCTATTACCTTTTCTGCAGCATTTTAAAATAAAATTTAAGGCAATTTTGTTCTCATATAATATACTGTTCTGCTGGCCTTGTGCAATATAACTTTATTCCTTAGGGGTGACTCTGGTGCTTTTTTTCTGTACTTCTAACATTATTCTAGATTGAAATGCTTTTTTAGATGAGCTTTAAAAGTTTCTAAGCATACAGAATTCCTTTTTATATTTTGCTAAGCTTGATATTTGTATTTTCTATTGAAAGAATGTAATGCTTTATCTCATTCCAGTTTTACCAGTTTGGCAGTTATCCTCTCTTAACATTTCATTCTTTAAAATTTACAACTGAATGTGCTGAAGTCAATGATCTTTATGAGTAACTTTTAGGTTAATTTACCATTCTATATGCAATGACTAGCAAAATCTGTAACCTTTCAAAAGTACTTTATTAAGTAGTTTAGAATCCTTAATTACTTTTTCAAAACATATAACTACAGGTATATGTACAGTATAAATGGTCATTAAAGATTTATATAATACTCTCAAATTACAACAAATACAAATTTAAATAAACAACTTGTTTATTCAAACTTGAAGATGTGATTTTTGCAGCTACTCACACAGATTACATATCCATTTAAGCTATTATTACCAATAAACAGTCACACTTTTGCTGAGTCATAATTTATATCTATATTTTGTGCACTCTTTGTTATTTTATTTTAGTTTTAACTGCAAATATATTTCATACAGATTATTTCCTAGTACTGTGAAACTCTAAATAAATATATAGCACTGTTTTTATAAAAAGAACCAAGAATATATACACTTTGAGTGCTTATGAAGTTCAAAGAATTGTTTTTGTATACACTAAAGTAATTGGGAAGGTTCTAAGCAAATGATGAGAAGTGACATCTACTATATTAGTCCATATTTCTCATCTTTCATATTCACCAATAACTGCTAAAAAGATTTTGTAGACAGGACTCCAGTGGGGCAGGTTATAATAAAAAGACATGACAAACAAAATTGCATGGAATTAAAAATTTCTTGCACTGCATAGGAAAAGAAAGTAAAAAAGAGAGTAAATAGATATCCTATAGAAGGGGAAATAATCTTTTCCAGATATAAAACAGATAGAAAATTAATATATAGAATCTATAAAGTGAGCAAATTAAACACTCCCAAATTGAAGTTATTCAAGTAATGAATGCTTTTTCTAGAGAAAATGCACCAATGACCAAAGATATATGTAAAAACAAAATGGTTAATTTTGTGAAATGCAAATTGAAACTATGTTGCCTTTTACCTTGGTGTGAATTATTATCAAGTAAATAGATGACCAAAGGCAAGAAAGAAAGAAAGAAAGAAAGAAAGAAAGAAAGAAAGAAAGAAAGAAAGAGAGAGAGAGAGAGAGAGAGAGAGGGAGAGAGAAGGGGAGGGAGGGGAGGGGAGGGGAGGGGAGGGGAGGGGAGGGAAGGGAAGGGAAGGGAAGGGAAGGGAAGGGAAGGGAAGGGAAGGGAAGGGAAAGGAAAGGAAAGGAAAGGAAAGGAAAGGAAAGGAAAGGAAAGGAAAGGAAAGGAAAGGAAAGGAAAGGAAAGGAAAGGAAAGGAAAGGAAAGGAAAGGAAAGGAAAGGAAAGGAAAGGAAAGGAAAGGAAAAAGAAAGAGAGAAAGAAACACTGGAGAGGATGTGAGGAAAGCAATCCTGGGAAGTCCTACTGCTGGTGTGAATTCAAAGGTGCGTCCAGTGTGACTATATGTTGAAATTAATGAACTATAGAATAAAAAGAACAAATGGATTAAAAATTAACCAGATCATTAAGAACAAACATAAAAGGATATGATTTTAAACACATGTGAAACAATACAAAAAGGCAACTTAATTCAAATTTGATGTTGGCCTAAATTTCATAATATTTTTACAGCCTCAATAATAATCAATATATTAGTTTTAAAACCTTTTTCGTGAGCAATGGTAATCCTGTTCAATGAACTATAAGATCATTTTTTTTTTTTTTTTACTCTAAGCATTTAATTCCATCCTAGCACAGTTACTGAATTCAGTTGAATAGCATTTCTTTCAAGTTTTCTTTGAGTGATCTTTAAAAAGCTACAAGAACTCTGGGGAATGCAAAAGGAACCCTTGTGCTTTTATTTCATCTCTGCATTGCAGCCCTCCAGCTTCTATTCTACAGAATACAGAGCATATCACAAATCAGGTCTCATATTCAGCTGAAAGATCTTAAAAACTATGGCCAAGTATTAAGGAATGACATTCACTATAAATGAATAACTTTAGGGTAATACAGTTTATCTTTTACTTATCTGGAAACAAATGTATGATTTTTTTTAAGTATATATTTTTTTCTACTAAACTTTCAATGACAGCTATTCATTCTACTTCATATAGAATAGTTTCCTTATTAACTGTCAAGTTTGACACAAAATAGCTGAACCTTAAAATCAATCAATATTTTTTGGCTATTGATTTTATTGTGAACGGTAATGTTACTCACTCTTATGTACTACTGAAATACCAAAAATGCAAAATTAACATCCTTGATTGTCAGTGTCTTATATAGGTAAGAAATAAAATTTTACCCTAAATTCCCCAGTGTTGATCCAGTAACCATTTAATCCTATGACTAGATTTTCTTTGAAAAAAAATTAAAATAAAAAAAATAAAGGAAGACAGTATCCTCAGAGACCACATGGCAAACATTTGGTAGAAAGTTCAAGTTGTTCTTTTGCCTGCCTCCCTCTCCCTCTTCCTCTCCCTCATTTTTTCTCTCTCTCCCTCTCTCTCTTTCTCCATCCTCCTTCCTCTCCCTCCCTCTCTCTCCCTCTCTCTCTCTTTCACCCCTGCTCCCCCTCCTCCTTTTCTTTCTTTCTTTCTTTCTTTCTTTCTTTCTTTCTTTCTTTCTTTCTTTCTTTCTTTCTTTCTTTCTTTCTTACGACTGAGGTGGAGAGCAATGACGGCCAGCTGCTTGCCCTTTAACTTTTTCCTTAGTCCACATGTTAGTTTGATATGGATGTTTCGGAAATATTACAGTTGAGGAACTGGAACAGGAATTATAATGGCTTTCCTACCTTCAGTTGCCATGGAAGCCATAATATCCAGCTTTATTGACTCAGCCTTGAGTTCCAAATTCCTTTCCAGTTACAGTGCTCCCATCAAATTACTCTGGTATTTCCCCATTGAAGTTCAGATTCTTGGCACTGAAGTTTGAAAGGCTTACTCTTTTCCTGAAGGCTGCCTAAAAGGACTTTGCCTAAGAGAACTTCACACAACATTTTAAAAAGAGCCTGTGTCCAACCAGGGTTCCTTCTGTGCTCTGGGCAGGCAGACATGGGAGGGCTGCCAGACACTTTCCACTCGGCTCCTGGTAAGCATCTAAGCCACTGACCCAACTCAACAGGGGCTGGACAAGGGGCAGCCCTCGATACCAGGGGCCCCTGGGCAATACCCTCGGACTTGGAGTTATGGGAGAGAGGGCATAGGGAGAAAGGTTCCCATGCAGGAGAGAGTCCTTAGTCCAGGCCGTGACTGGAGCATAGGAAGGCCTTCCATCTGGAGATTAGCCTATCCCATAGTCCATGCACAGTGAGCCTTGATGAACAGAGACAGTCTATGGTTTTAGAGCTTTATTGTAGAAAGGCAGGAGGAAAGATAGAAGGCGTGCTTGTACGCAAGCGCGAGAAGGGAAGGGTGAAAGAGAGAGAAGAGGAAAGGCTAGGGAGTAAGAGGTTAGAGAGAGTGAGCAAGGACAGAGAGTAAGAGAATGAGAGGAGAGAATGAAGAGAGGAGAGGAGAGGAGAGGATGGGAGAGGAGGGGAGGGGAGGGGAGGGGAGGGGAGGGGAGATCACAGAGAGTGAGGTGGGGCTAAGCAACCCCTCTTATGGTGGGCTGTTATCTTTACTGTTGCTAGGTCACTGGGAGAAGTCTAGCCTGAAGGTCAGAAGCTTGGGACATTGTCTACGGGACTACTAGCCATACTTTTCCTATGGGGACTGAGGGGCTGGTATCCAAGACCATAGCGAGGGTTCTAGGAGACATGGTTGAATGCCTGCCATCCCATGTAGGTGGAAATTACCACCCATCAGGTTCTCCTGGAGTTCAAGATCTAGCCTCAACTGGAAATCAGGCTGTCTGTGTATAGCCCAATGCCCCACAATTGTCCTTGTATTTTATAGTCACTTTAATTTCTTTTCTTTTTTAAAAAGTTTTTTTTTAATTTATTTACATTCCAGCCATTGCCCCCTTTCTCCTCGTCCCCCTCCCAAAGTTCCTCATCCCAGTCTTCTTCCCCCTTGTCTCACAGAGGGTATTCCACCACACACTAGGCCTCCATCTTCCTTGAGGCCTCAAGTCTGTATATGATTAGGCACATCTTCTCCCACTGAGGCCACACCAGGCAATCCTCTTGTGTGTGTGTGTGTGTGTATATATATATATATATATGTGTGTGTGTGTGTGTGTGTGTGTGTGTGTGTGTGTATGTGTGCCTATGACCTCAGAGCAGCCTGAGTCACTTTAATTTTTATCAAGATATGACCATAATTTTGATTATGTGAATATCTACTTTAAAATATCTAATTATTCTATTTTTAAAATATTTAACTGATTTTCTGTATTTCTGATTACTATTAATGAAAAGAGGAATTTCCAATGGTATACATATTTTCCAATAAGTTTGATATAAAATATAACTCAGAAAATTACTTTTGAAGAAAAGAAAAATATAGATGCTAAATTTCATTTCTAAATAGTTATTTCCTATTTTGAATGTTTTCATGTAATAAAAGTATGAAAAGTATTCGTTAAGGCACATGTCTTAGTTTGGGTTAATCTTGCTGTGATGAAAGACCTTAACTAATGCAACTTGCGGAAGAAAGGGTTTCTTTGGCTTATACCTCCTCATCATTAAACATTATTGAAGGAAATCCAGACAGGAATTCAAATAGGGCAGGATCCTAGAGGTAGGAGCTAATGGAGAAGCCATTGATGGGTGGCCTGTACTGGCTTGTTCCTCATGACTTTCTTAGTCTGCTTTCTATAGAATTGAGAAAAACCAGTCTAGTACTGTCCTCATCCACAATGAGCTGGACCCTCCCCCATCACTAATTAAGAAAATGTCCTACAGCCAGATTTTATGGAGGCATTTTTTTCAGCTGAGGTTTTCTCCAGTCAGTTAACTCTATCTTGTGTCAAGTTGACATAAAACTAGCCTGCACACTGTCTTTCAGATTTCTCCTAGAATACTTATATTGAATCCACACTTAAATGTTTACCTACCATTTGTGCTATATGAATAATACCAAAAGTATCAGCATTTTATTGTTATTTTAGGTACACTTGTTTTCCACTCAAAATCAAGCCACACAAGTAAACTAGATCCACCAGATTAATTTAAAGCACAAAACAAATGATCTGAGAAACAGAAACAGAAAAATTGAAAGCAGAAATTTCTCTAGTGCAGAACTTCATTATGTAAATTTTGTGGTCACTACAGAAAAAGATGCTACTGGTTATATTAGTCAGGTTTATGAAAGGAAAAGAACGTAAAATGTGTGCATGTTTGTGTGGCTAATAAGCCAACATATGATATGTATTTATTAGCCAGGCTTACAGGATGTATATTCCAGGCATTCCAAGAATGATACTCTAACAACTGAAAGCTGAGAATCTACAAGTTGTTCCATCCATTAGGCTTGATATTTCAGCTGTCTCAGTCTAGCTTAGAGTCATGGAGAATTCCTGGAGAAGTGCTAGATTTCACTGTGCATTGTAATTCTTAAGACATTGGATATAGTAGTAGTGGCCATAGTAACAGCCAATTTTAATCAAGTTAACAACAACAACAACAAAATATATTAGTCATGACATCTATAGAATATTAGTTGTGGTGGTGGCCAGGAGTAGCCTTGACCTAACCCTGTCCCTTGGAGCCTGAGCCCTCCTGGCAGCCACCACCCAGCCACTCCGTGATTCTGCCTGGACTCTTTCCATACACCTGAATGGCAGTGGCCTATGTGGAGCCTCAACAACTCCACCAGCCAGGGTAGTGTTCACATTGAAGCCCCAGCCCGGCCTTTGAGGACATATCTGGGTGGCGGTGGGCATAGCATGGTGGAAAGAATGACGGCCACCTGAAGGCCAAGGAAGGCCCTTCAGGTCCTCTGTGGCTTGAGGTTGCACGACTGCACAAGAACACTCAGCCAACACTGGGAGGGGACTGCCCATGGATGGTGTGCTCAGGAATACTCCGCCGTTACCTGGAAGGGACTGCCCCTTGGGTGAGCCCTCAAACATGGGTGAACAGAGGTCTGGATGGGCCTGGATGAAGGTGAGTGGAGTCCAGCATAGTGGTAAGAGGAATGATCCATTGTTGGGCCTTGGTTCTTCCCCTGCCTGAGGAGACTGAACAATTTGCATGCGGCCAGTCAGAGGTGAAGACTTCCCTGCGACCCTAGAAGGCCTGTATACATAATTGGGAAAAGGTGCTCTCAACATTTCCTGGGATTCTTTTAAAGAGACTTTTGGCTAAATCTGGACATCTAGTTGTAGAGATTGAAAGTGCAGGGCAAAGGAGATGTAGAAGATCATACATGTACCAAGTCATCATAAAAAGAAAATCTAAGATGTACCTTCTACAAGTGACTTTGAAATGGAATTGTTTAGGTGGTCCTTAGAAAGACCCAGGAGCGACTGGTCCTTGTTGAGGAGGAAAAAAAATCCTGAACCAAACTCGTCCTGGGAAGAAGACATTCTCTTTCCCTGTCTCTGTCTCCTTCCCTCCCTCCCTCCCTCTCTCTTTGTCCTGTGTATTATTTCATTCCTCGTTTTTTTTTTTTTAACCTCTCTTGTTTATGTGTGTGTTTATTTTGCTGTTTTAAAATGACATTTTTTGAAATGTCTGTCTAGATGCACTGAAGAGCCTGACATTTTATAAGAAGTAGTAAAACATTAAGTAAAGACGTTTTTATTAGGATTCATTTAAAATATTGTTTGTTGAGGAATAGCCAAATCTCTCCTGAGATGATTTCATTGTGTTTCTGCCCTGGATCCCAAAAGAAAGAAATTTAGAACTCTATGCCATTGTGGTCCATGGGTAGAAAGGAACCACTATCCCATTTTCTTTGGCTTTGCTGTGTACACAGTGTATATAAAGGACAAAGAGGACCTAATTTACAACATTTAGTCACTCTAGACACTAAAAAGGTTGCCAGTGTATGATAAAGTAGAATTAGTAGAACAACCTTTATGTATGTATGTATGTATGTATGTATGTATGTATGTATGTATGTATGTATGTATTACTTTTTGCATTAAAGAATTTTTAATTACTCTTGTTACATGTTTACCATCTACTGGACTTCTGTATTTGTAGTGGACAACAGCCCTTACTTGAAACATCTAGATGTTTAAACTGTATAATGTATGCTAAATATAGAGGTAGTGAAATATCACTTTGAAGATATCTTTTTGCTAAAATTCACAAACCACTGTCTTTTGGGAGTGGAGTGATGAGTCCCTCTCTGAGCAGTACTACCTGTACTTTCTTGGTGATTTGGAGGAGGTGCTATGAAGCAATGACAAAGGTCATGTAGTTTCATATGGGATCTTTTCAGACACCATTTCTATAAAATTGCATTTTGTTTTGCTGTATATATAATGTACATAATGGAGAAATATGTCCAAAAGTTTCAACATCTAGACTCTAAATGTAAAATAGGTTGTCAATGTATGGCAAATTAGTAAAATTAGCACAGAGTGTATACTGCTAAAATTCATAGAAAAGATTGTTCTGTATCAACTCAAACAAATCAATGGCCTTTCTCTATACAAAGGATGTACTGGCTGAGAAAGAGATCAGGGAAACATCACCCTTCACAATAGTCACTAACAGTATAAAATATCTTGGTGTGACTCTTACGAAGGAAGTGAAAGATTTGTATGACAAGAACTTCAAGTCTCTGAAGAAAGAAATTGAGGAAGATCTCAGAAGNAGTGGGAAGAGAGGCCCCTTGGTTATGCAGACTTTATTTGCCCCAATACAGGGGAACACCGGGGCCAGGGGGTGGGAGCGGGTGGGTAGGGTAGCAGGGCCGGGAGGGGGGAGGATATAGGGAACTTTCTGGATAACACTTGAAATGTAAATGAAGAAAATATCTAATAAAAGTTGAAAAAAAAAAAAAAAAAAAAAACGACTTGGGGATAGGAATTTGTTCAGCTATTTCTAAGCACTGCATGTGCCTATATCTGCCTACCAGTTTGAAAAGTAAGAGAGAAGGGAGAAGAAAGTGTGTCCAAGCCCAAATGGTTATATTTATAAGATACCTCAGATAATAACCATTGCTTTGCATGCAGCTTTATTTACCAGTGCCATGTGAATAGCAGACAAATTCTTGCATGAAACATGCAGTCTTTCTAGGTAGTTGAAAGTGTTTGATGCATTTAAAGGTATAGGCAGTAGAATAATATTTTTTTGTAAATAGTTAAATAAAAACTAGAGAAATACTATGTGTAGAAATAGAACTGTTAATCCACCTCTGAGAGCAGTGTACCAGCTCTACTTGTTTAGTGGATTGGCGAGATGGAAGGAAAGAAACTGCAAAAAGATTCCATTAGTGTGATAGACATTTATAGCTTACCCATCACCCTTCATGTTGTGCACATCTCATTTAACTTTTATATACTCTCTATATTGCACATACTGGACAAACAAGTCCTATGATATCTAGTCTTTAGGTACTAAAGAGGTTGCCAAAATAGAACAAAAGTAGAGACAGTAAATTCACACATTCCCTATATTCTATGTTAGTTCACAGCAAAGTTATCTTCTGAAGAGTTGTGAAAGTGTATCATTAAAGTGGCAAGTGCCTGCATCATGAGATACATGAGAGGGGCTGAGGGAGATAAAAGGTCAGAGATCAGAATATTATCTCCAGAAATCACTTAGAGATCTAAAAATTGCTGCATCTGTGTGGTTTCAACACTACTATGTATATAGGGACAAATTTATGACTTCATCTGAAATATCTAGTCCTTCTAGGTGCTTAGAAATACTCAAAGTATGTTAAAAGTATACATGTTGCCCATTTATCCTTGGTGGAGAGGAAGGCTACTGATTTATTTGAGTTAATTTTATATCCAGAGACTTTGCTGAAGTTATGGGGTGTAGGAGTTCTCTGGTAGAATTTTGGGGTAGCTTATATATATATTATCATTTCATATGCAAACAGTAATACCTTGATTTCTTTGACAAATTGTAACCACATGATCCTTTTTTGTAGTCTTATTATTCTAGCTAGAACTTTGAGTACAATATTGAATAAATATGGAGAAAGTGGGCAGCCTTGTATTATCCCTGATCTTAGTGGGAGTGCTTCAAGCTTCTCTCCATTTAATTTGATGTTGGCTCTTGGTTTCTGGTATATTGCTTTTATTATGCTAAGCTATGTGCTTGGATTTCTAATCTTTCCTAGACTTTTAACACAAGGGATGTTGTATTTTGTCAAATGCATTTTTGGCAACTATTGAGATGATAATGTGATTTCTTTTAGTTTGTTTATATAGTAGATTACATTGATGGATTTCTATATATTGAAGCATCCCTGCATCCCTAGGATGAAGCCTACCTGATCATGGTGAATGATCACCTTGATTTGTTCCTAGATTAGGTTTGTGAGAATTATGTGAGTATTTTTGATTTAATATTTTTAAGAGAAATGGTCTGAAGTTTTCTTTCTTTCTTTGGCCTTTTTGTGGTTTTGTTATCAGCATAATTGTGGCTTCATGGAACAAAACTATTTTGTTTTTATTTTGTGCATTAGTTTGAAAAATACTTGTATAGATTTTCTTTGAAGGATTTATAGGATTCCACACTAAAACCCTCTGGCTCTGGGCTTTTCTGGTTGGGAGGCTTTAAATGGCTGCTTCTATTTCCTTTGGGGTCTTGGGATCATTATATAGTTTATCTGGTCATGATTTTACTTTAGTTCCAGGTATTGGTCTAAATCATCCATTGCATCTGAAGTTTCCAGTGTTCTTGAAGGAGCTGATGATATATATATATATATATATATATCATGTCTCCCTTTTCATTTCTGATTTTGCTAATTTGAATACTGTCTCTGTGCCATTTAGTTTGGCTACAGGTTTATCTATCTTATAGGCTTTCTCAAAAAACTGTCCCTTAGTTTTGTTGATTCTTTGTAAAATTCTCTTTGTTTCAACTTTGTTTCTACTCTTTGTTTCAGCTCTGAGATTGAATATTTCCTGCTGTCTACTCCTCTTGGGTGTGTTTGCTTCTTTTTGTTCTACAGCTCTCAGGTGAGCTGTCAACTTGTTAGCGTAGGATCTCTTCAATTTCTTTATGAAAGCACTCAGTGCCATGAATTTTTCTCTTAGTACTGTTTTCATGGTATCCCATAAGTTTCAATATGCTGTGCTTTCACTTTCATTAAATTATAGAAGGTCTGTAATTTATGTGTTTATTTCTTCTTTGAATAAGTTATCATTGTATAGAGAGTTGTTCTGTTTCCATGAGTATGTGGAGTTTCTGTTATTTTTGTTTTTATTGGCAAACAGCTTTAGTTTTTGGTCATCTGATGGGATACATGGGATTATTGCAAACTTCTTATATCTGGTGAGGCTTGTTTTATGTCTGATAAAATTTATATATGACCAATTTTGGAGAAGGTACCATGAGGTGCTGAGAAGAAGGTATATTCTTTTGTTTTACAGTGAAATCCATTTAGTCCATCACCTATTAGTTTCATTGTGTCTCTGTTTAGTTTCTTTTTCAATGACCTGTCCAGTAGTTAGAGTGAGGTGGTGAAGTCTCCCACTGTTATTGTTGTAGGTTCTATGTGTGTTTTAAGCTTTAGTAATGATGAGATATCGATCATCTTGGTAAATATTCCTTTTGATGAGAATGAAGTGTCCTTCCCCATTTTTTTTTTTTTTTTGATAACTCTTGATTGAAAGTCTATTTTACTGGATACTAAAGTGGACATTCCAGCTGTTTTCGTGGGACTACTTGTTTGGAAATTTTTTTTCCAGCATTTTATTCTGAAGTAGTGTCTATCTTTGTCACTGAGGTGCATTTCCTATATGGAACAAAATGCTGGGTACTTTTCACATATCCAGTATTTTAGATTATGTTTTTTTTTTTTTTTTTATTTTTATTGGAGAATTGAGTCCATCGATATTGAGAGATATTAAAGATCAGTGATGGTTGGTTCCTGTTATTTTGGTTGTTAGGGGTGTTTGTGTGGTTTTCTTCTTTTGGGTTTGTTATGAGAGGATTAATTTCTTATGTTTTGTTGGGTGTAGTTTCCCTCATTCTGTTGGAGTTTTCCTTTTATTATCCTCTGTAGGGAGAAAATAGTGGAAAAATATTGTTTAAATTTGTTTTTGTTACAGAATATCTTTTTTTCTCCATCTATGGTGATTAATGTAGGCTGTCATTTGCATTCTCTTACAGTCTGCTTGACATCTGTCCAAGATCTTCTCTTTTTTTTCCATCTTTTATTAGATATTTTCTTCATTTACATTTCAAATGCTATCCTGAAAGTCCGCTATACAACTCTCCCATCCCACGCCCTATTCCTCTACCCATGCATGCCCACTTCTTGTTTCTGGCGTTCCCCTGTACTGGGGCATATAAAGTTTGCAAGACCAAGGGGCCTCTCTTCCCAATGATGGCCAACTAGGCCATCTTCTGCTACATATGCAGCTAGAGACATGAAGGCTGAAATTCTCTTTCTTGGTTGAGGATTTATATAATTTAGTTAGCAAGTTGACTACAGTCTTATAGAATGAGCATGACAGAATTCTTTGTTTCCATAGTGTGTAAAAATTTGAATATTGGTATCAGCTCCTTTTTGAAAGTTTGACTGAATTTTATTTTGAAACCATCTTGCCTTGACATTTTTTTTTCATTTTTATTAGATATTTTTATTATTTAGATTTCAAATATTATCACCTTTCCTGGTTTGCCCTTCAAAACCCCCTTATCCCATCTACCCTACCCCTGTCCCTTTTCCCTGTCCTGCCATTCCCCTACACTGGGGCATCTAGCCTTCACAGGACCTAGGGCCTCTCCTCCCACTGATGTCCAACAAGTCCATCCTGTGCTACATATGCAGATGGAGCCATGAGTCCCTCCATGTGTACACTTTGGTTGGTAGTTTAGTCTCTGGGAGCTCTGGGGGTACTGTTGGCTACTGTTCTTCCTCAGCTCCTTTGGTCCTTTCTCTAACTCCTCTATCGGGGAGGGGACCCCATGCTTAGCTGTGAACACCCACCTCTGTAGTTATCAGGCACTGGCAGAGCCTCTCAGGAGACAGTCTTATCAGGCTCCTGTCAGCAAGCGCTTGTTGGCATCTATAATAGTGTCTGGGTTTGGTAACTATATATGGGATGGAGTCCCAGGTGGGACAGTCTCTGGCTTGGCATTGACTTTTTTTGGTTGGTAGATTTACTGGCTGGTTTTGTGTGTCAACTGGAAAAAAGCTGGAATTATCACAGAGAAAGGAGCATCCCTTGAGGAAATGCCTCCATGAGATCCAGCATTTTCTCAATTAGTGATAAAGAGTGGGAGAGGAGAGCCTATTAGGGGTGATGCCATCCCTGGGTTAGTCATCTTGGGTTCTATAAGAAAGAAAGCTGAGTAATCAAGGGGAAAGAAGCCATTAAGCATACCCCCACCATGCCTTCTGTATCAGCTTTGGCCTCCAGGAACCTGCCCCGTGTCAGCTCCAGCCCTGACTTCCTTTGGTGATAAATAGCAATGTGGAAGTGTAAGCTGAATAAACCCTTTCCTCCCCATTTTACTTCTTGGTCATGATGTTTTGCTGTAGTAGGTGAGCTGTGTTCTGATGATGTCATATTGCATTGGCTTCTTTTGGATATGATCTTGTATATGCCTTTAGCAATGGCTATCTGGTTGTCTCTGGCATTAGCTGGCCTGGGTGTTCCATATTGGAGCAGGCCTCTCAGCAGGCAGGTGACATTGTGAACCAAAGATTACAGCAGGCCTCCTAGGCAACATGCTAAGTTGTATCTCTAGTTAAAGCAGGCCTCCTGTGCCTCATATTAGAGCAGACCTCCTTGGAGAAAGGCAGATCTGTGGAGTGAGTGGGCAGGTGTGGTGATCTATGAGTGCAGGTGCAGATTTGGAGTGGAGAAGACATGGGGCTCAAACAGTTCAACACAGAGACCATCTCTAATGGGATCTGTGTGGTCCCAGAAGGTGTAGAGATTATAGTGGGTGGTCTTATGTGTGTCTCTGGTTAGAGCAGACCTCTTGGAAGAAACACAGGGCTAGCAATGAGCACCAATCACCACAAGTATATATATATATATATATATATATATATATATATATATATATATATATATATACGCATATAGTATATAATAAGTATATAAATACATATACCTATATATTGTTTATATATTATATATCATAGATATTATATGTATATGTGTACATATTTCTAAATATTTAATTATAACATGATTAGTATGTATAATGTTCTTGTATGCATGTTTTTAGGGCTTTCCATTTAGTATAGGAAAAGCAGGTCCCGTACTCTTCCTTGGTAAAGGATATTACTCTATCTCTCAAGATTCTTTACTTGCTTCTAATTCTTTGTTTACGTTGGTGTCTCTTGGGCTTTCCCAAGTCACATTAGTATATCTAATGCTGAACTTGTTCAGTTCATATTTTGAGAACTGTCTATCTAGTCCTTTAGAATATTTATTGAAATATATGGTTTTATTGGGTTTTAATTTTGTAGTTCTTTACATATTCTAAGTATCAAAGTGATATATTATTGACTACCTCTTCAGTTTTTTTTTAATTCTGATGCTGAGTAGAGTTTTGTTTTTTACTTTATTTAATGCCAATCTCTTTGTCAATGGAATAAGATCATATGCTATTGGATTTCTTTTCAGAAAATCCATGTTTTTTGTTGGTATCTTATAAGTTCTCTACATGAACTTCACAGGCAGATTCAATTTTTCAGGAGGTAGTAATTTTTTTCCATTTTGAATTGTACTTTTGAGCAAGGTAAAGAATAAAGATATAAAGTCATTTTTATACATGTGGATGCACAGTAATTTTAATCTCACAATATGGTGCTCTATCACGGGATTTTATCCAAAGTCTGTGTGATTCACCTGCAATGCAGTCAAGCCACACACATTTAGTCCATCTGTCTGAAATATAGATTTACCATTTGCACACACATTTAACCCCAAGGAATGTAAGTTTAGTTTAGTATATATAAGGAAGTTATCACGTTCGAATGTGATGCCTAATTGAAGGACTTACAAAGTTCTGAATCAGGGAAAGATTTGACAGAGTTAGGGATAGGATATGCTCAACTCTCATAAGAAGAGAACAGAGAAGAAAAGATATTTAAGAGACACTCAGGTAGAGAGAGTCAGTCAGTCAGTGTTCAGTTAATTGAGTTCAACACAGAGGAGTTCTGTCAGTTGGAAGTTCAGTTATTTGGGAGTCAATGCAGAATTAAAATAGAAATAATTGAAATGATCATTTAAACCCTATGTACAGAAAGCAAAATTAATAATGGTTGACGATACTTAAGATGTCAAAATTCTGACATCAAATTTTGCTATATGTCATAGTTTAAAAAAAAATCTACAGGGACAAAGTTAGAAGTATATAGCAGTAGTATAGAGGCCTCAGAATAAGCTCTCAAAATAGAGACAATTATGTTGTTCAGCTAGTGTTTATGTGTTTTTCAACTTTATGGTACAAATGATAGTCTCCAGTAATGGGAAAGAAAAAATACCCCTTTGTGATCAGTCTGTTGTCCATGGCACTGAAATTATATGACAATAAAAACATCAAACTTTAAGTTTTCTAATTGAAAATATTATGAAAATGAACATTAATGATTTCTAATGGTAAGAAAACTCAGAAAGAACTGGTAAAATTAGAATTAAAAGATAAGGAGTTAAAGAAAGTCAGTTACAGAGAATTTGGATTTCTTTTTGAGAAACTGGTCACTGGGTCTCCCCCAGAGGCTGATAGTCAACTCTGTGGGAGTCCCAGAAGGGGGTCTGAAACTCATTAAAGTCAACTAACATTTTATCTGGGATGTTAATTTCTTCCTAGAAGCAGCTAATCACAGAAGACTGCAAAATTCTGTCTAAGATCATGATCAGGGCAATTTTTTTTTTTCTGTGCTCCCTCTCTGCTTAAGATAATAATTAAAGATTTGTCTTAGCAAGGAATGATCTATCTCACTAGTTTTGTTTTAAAATTATTTCTTTAATTAGTAGCTTTGACAATCTTACTTTACATTTCTTGATTATTCTAAAAATTTCAGCATTCCCTTAATTCATATAATGAATATATAATTATAATCACTAGAAGTACTGATATGTATAAAGATTTTATTCATTTAAATAAGTCCAATACACTAGAAAAAAATTTCCAAGTTAATTTATGTGGTCATATGGTGATAACTATTACATATTGCATTTGGATGCAGACTTTTTTATTTTGATATAATTTAGAGTATTTCAGTGACATAAATCCCCTTGTTATTAACCAAATAACATAGTTACATAAGTGTAAAAGAACTTCCCATGGCTGTAGCATAGACTTAAATTCCTTCTATGTCTTCCATCAGAAATATACAAAAAATGTGGTAAGATTATTTTCATTGTTCTCAACATGTTTACTTACATTGGGTTTCTCTCACTTTGCCTTCTTGAACCCAAGGAAAAGACAAAAATTACACTTCTCTTGATTTTAAATAAAATACCTGCATCTATCTTTTTCAATGAAAAGTATTTTATTTTAGTAATGTATATATGTGGAGAGGGATACATACATATGAATGTAGTTATCTGCTGAGACCAGAAAAGGTAATGACCATGAATCTGGAGATGTAGGTTGTGATAAGCTGCCTATATGAATGCCAGAAGCTGAATTGGAATCTTTGGAATAATAGAACATACTATTAACTGCTGAGCATTTTTCTAGCTCCAATTATTATTATTATTATTTAAAACTAGCACTATCTTTCAGTAGCTCATGATGTTTTTTTTCTACTTATAAGGTTCAGATAATAAGTACTATTTAAAGAAAAATTGTAGCTCTGTTTTAAGATACAATATACAGTCTGATTTTCTTAATAGTGAGTTTCATTTTATCACTTACTATAATTAATATAATTTATCTCTAAATATAACTTTCTGGCTATGACATGGTAACAACTATTTTTTTAATTCTTTATTCAGCCAAATATTGAATAACTGAAATTATGTTCAATGAAATAAAAATAAATGGACTAATAAATGTAAATTCAGTGTTATATATTAATCTGATTACTCCTGTTATATTATGTGTTTGCCAGATAATACATAATTTCTCTAAGGACTTCAAAATTTTCTATAAATGAAATTTTTGTAGAATAAATGAACTTTTCTTTTCAACCATTCTGGTTTAAGTAACTGGAGAATTTATAAAAGTAAATTAGTAAAAGATAAATGAATTATATATAGTAGCTTAAGGCAAACAAAGGAATGGGAGCTTTGGGATTCTGAGTGGATAATGGAAGCTTTCTGAAGATGAGGGATGCCAATATATGATAAAAGATAGCATGCTATGACTATTACTCTCTCATGAGATGAGTGGTCTCCTGACATAGCAATTCTCCTGACAAACTTGTAGTTTTAGAAATGAACAAATTATGCCCTGTGTTTAGGTGAATTGGAAGAAAACAAAGATCTTCTGTGTTCCCTGTCCAGGTGCACCTCAGTTTACAACATGGGAGATGGAACACATTTTCAGAAAAACAAAATGCACAAAACTTACCAACTGAATAGCATCCCATATCCCACACACTGTAGAGTGAATAGCATCCCATATCCCACAAATTGTAGAGTGATGATTATTTGTCCTCACGATTTTATAGCTGATTATGAACTGTTGCTTCCTGATAGTATCAAATCATTATTATGTACCTAATTAGATATTCAAAGTAAAGTGGCAAATAACTGCTATCATGTTAATGAAAGAAAGAAAAAATATCTGAATATGAACATTCACCTAATCTTTCCTTCAATTTGAAAAGACAGTACACATACTATCATGAGGATCAAAGGACATAATGATCAAGACTGTAGATGTTATCCTTGGAATGAGAAAACCCTCAGCTTCACTTGGGTTTTTTTTTTTTTTTTTAAGATATTTTCTTTATTTACATTTCAAAGGTATCCCCTTTCATGGCTCCCATTCCAAAATCACTGTGTCCCCTGCCCCTTCCACTGCTCACCAACCCACCCAATCCCTCTTCCCTAGCCCTGGCATTCCCCTACACTGAGGCATAGAGCCTTCACAGGACCAAGGGACTCTCTTCCAATTGATGACTGGCTAGGCCATCCTCTACTACATATGCAGCTGGAGCCATGAGTCCCACCATGTGTACTCTTTGGTTGGTGATTTACTCCCTGGGAGTTCTGAGGGTACTGGTTAGTTCATATTGTTGTTCCTCCCATGGGTCTACAAACCCCTGCAGCTCCTTGGGTATTTTCTCTAGCTCCTTCATTAGGGAACCTGTGTTCAATCCAATAGTAGGCTAAGATTATCCACCTCTGTATTTGTGAGGCTCTGGCAGAGCCTTTCAGGAAACAGCTGTAACAGACTTATGTCAGCAATCACTTGTTGTCATTCACAAATGTGTCAGGGTTTGGTGACTATATGTGGGAGTGATCCCCAGGAGGGGCAGCCTCTGGATGGTTGTACCTTCATTCTATGCTTCTAACTTTTTCCCTGTTAAGTCTTCCATGGGTATTTTGTTCCCCCTCTTAAGATAGATCAAAGTATCCACACTTAGGTCTTCCTTTTCTTGAATTTCATGTGGTTTGTGAATTGTAGGTTGGGTATTCAGAGGTTCTGAGCTAATATCCACTTTTCAGTATGTTCTTTTGTGACTGGGTTAACTCACTCAGGATGATACTTTCTAGTTACATTCATTTGCCTAAGAATTTCATAAATTCATTGTTTTTAATAGCTGAATAGTACTTCATTGTATATATGTATGACATTTTCTGTATCCATTCCTCTGTTGAGGGAAATAACTTCAGACCAATCTTTCTTATGAATATTGATGCAAAAATACTTAATAAAATTCTCACAAACTGAATCCAAGAACACATCAAAATGATCACCCATCATGATCAAGTAGGCTTCATCTCAGGTATGCAGGGATGGTTCAACATAGTACACTATGTAAACAAACTCAAAGGGGGGGGGGAACATATGATTATCTCACTAGATGCTGAGAAAGCATTTGACAAAATTCAACACCCCTTCGTGATAAAATTCTTGGAACAATCAGAAATTCAAGGCCCATACCTAAACATAGTAAAAGCAATATACAGCAAACCAATAGCCAACTTCACTTGAATTTTTACTCAACCATTACTATCAATGACACAGAGCCTTGCATAACTCTTAGAGTTCCAGATAGGACCATAAATTTTCCCTTGATAATGCAGTCTCTTCACAATCTTTAATTTACATTTCAAACAATTTATTCCCTAAGCATGCAAATTGTGGGGCATCAATGTGACTCCTATGACAAAAGATTTAACTTTCCCTCAGGCTGTCTATGGAATAACTTAATACTTTTTAAGTAATGTAAGATTCTTCATTCACTGGACAAATAAATATTAGGTAAAATGGACTCAAATTATGTTAAACTTCCTATATAATCACACAGTAAGTACTATCCATAACCACCTTTCCTAATGAACAAGCAATGAATCAAACTTTATTGTCTCCACATTATCCCACAATTATGGGTGAATATCATGGCAGGTAGGACAATATCAGACAACACAGGTAGAATCTGATTAAAAGACCATTATGATTTTCTAAAACATAAATAGTAGTTCCTCCATCCTAAAACTATGGTAGGTATCAACGTGTAACAAGTGTATTCTTTCATTATTGGTGTAGAAATTCTTTCCAGTTACCTATAACACCCCAATGTTTGCTACTTAAAAATATAATGTCATCTTATGAAGAAAATTGTTATCATTTGTGTTCTCTTGCTGTCATAAAGCACCATGACCAAAGGTCTAAAGAGTTCCAGACTATTGCTAAGGAATGTCAAGGCAGGAATTTAAGGCAGGGTCTTAAAGTATAAACCATGGAAGAAAAGTTGCTTCCTAGCTTTATTCCTTTGTCCTTCTCAGCCCAGGGTTACTTCCTTGGGATTATACCACCCACAGAGTATTCGAAACTCCTATAAAGATTAGAAATTAAGAAAATGGCCCATAGACATTTCTATAGGCCAATAATGTAGAAGTAATTCTTCCCTTATGGTTTCCTCTTCTCATAGGAGTCTACCTTTGTGTGAGTTTGTCAGATTAAGGTAATTATCATTATTCTTATACAGAGTAACAAAGGTCTCTGACACCTATCCATCTTGACCTTGTGATGGTTGTCTCAAAATATATTATTTTAACTGCTCCTTGGTACCTTCCTGCTGACATTATTTCTGCCATGTTAGTATTATGCAATCTTCCAATTAAACACTTTCCTTTATAAGTTGGCTTGGTCATGATTTTTTTCCAATAAGAAAATTAAAGGAAACAGAAGTTTGTCCTAGGGAGTAGTGTGGTACTGAGACAGGCCTAATTTTGTGGTATATTTTGACCAAATAAAGAGGACTTTGGGACTTTGAACTAGAAGAGTGAAAAGCTATTGAACATTGCAAGGAAACTAATGGGTCATCCTAATAGGAAATTCAAAGGGAGTAATACTGATAGCAATGTGAATTCTAGAGTCACAGCTCAAGAAGTTTGAGAAGGGAATAGTATTTTTGCAATATTTTGGCAAAGACTTCTTTTTTCCTTGTCCCAAAACTCTTCAGAGGATAAATTGATGAATTTGTACTAATATTACTGGTAGAAAATATTTCAAGATATCTTAATGTTTACTCTGCTGTGTGGTTAATAGCAATTACTCTCAGGTAGATTTTTAATGAATAAAGTGGTGCAAAAAGAAGTACACAATGCAAAATTTAAGGAAAAAAGAGAACATTAGGAAAATCAATTAGGAAAATTTGGAACCACTTCTTGTGCTCAAAGAGATGAGAAGTTTAAATAAAAGGAGTGGTGTCCTGAAGGCACATCCCCCAAGCCCACCCCAGATAAGTTTTCAACTTGTAAAAAGAAAATGCTTAAGAAATCTTCTACTCCAAAAACATTGGGAAAGCATATTCAAAATAAAAACATCAACAAATCAAAGTTTATGAAACTTTAATATAGACCAGTGTTCAGGATCCATCCTAAACATGAAACAGAACTTGGCTACACTGGCCATGTGGCTCTTACTTCAGAGTCATGCAAGATACCACCATAAAGATTTTGTGTTAGCTGCAGTTAAGAAAAGCTTCTGAGGCCAGGCACATGGCACTGAGTTCCTGCATGAAGGTGCTGGAATGCTATAGCATGAAGATCAGAAAATGAAGTCTCAAATAAGTAGGTAATGTCCAGATGCTGGAAATGTCAAAACTTTGTGATAAATGCCAGAAAAGGCTACATACAGGGAATTTAACCAGTTCTAGAGAGATACTAGTTAAAGTTACCAAAGCTGTAAGGCAAGAGCAAGCTAATCCCTTTGAAATCAGACAAAGAGGTGAGGTGTATAAAATTTGGAATTTACTTTGTTTTTAGTCTTCCTTTGATGTAGTATTATCTCAATATTCCTCAATTTCTCCATTTTGGAATGATAATGTATATTTTGTGTCATTTTAAGTAATTTGCTTTTTGATTTTTGTAGATAACTGCTATTATAAGATATATAAAGGTATTTTATTCAGTTTGTAAAAAAATGGAAGTACTAAATTTGTAGGTAAAGGTGCAGAACTGGAAAATTATACTGAATGACATAGCTGTTTGTTAGAGAGAGAAAGGCAATATGTCATCACATGCATGAACCTCAGTTTTGGATTCTTTGATTTCTGTGCTTATTTGGAGTACCTGTAGAAGCTAAGAAATAAAAATGTTCTTATTCTTGCAGAGAGAGCATTACTAAGGGAGCAGAATACAAAAGTGAAATTGGTATGAATGATAAAAGAGGAGTAAAGCAAATAAAGTTTTAAGTGATGATGGTGATGATATAATAGGACAAAAGAAGTTTCTAGGGGACTACTAAATGCTAGGGCTGTTTGAAAAAGACATATAGGAAGCTATTGTTTATAAACTTCCTTAAAATGTACATAGAAAAAAAAGTTACCCTACATGATGGGGATAATCTTCCTTCAAAAAAAAAAAAAAACATATCCAGAAAATAAGCCAAATTCTAAGCTTAGAATGTTTCTCTTTTTAAAAATTAAATATTTGCTTTTATTACATTTCAAATGTTATCCCCTTTCCTATTTTCCTCTCAGAAAGTTCCACTATCCCCTTCCCCCTTACCCTGCTCCCCAACCCACCCACTCCTGCTTCTTGGCCCTGGCATTCCCCTATACTGGGACATAGAACCTTTACAAGACCAAGGGCCTCTCCTCCCATTGATAACCAACTATGTCATCTTCTGCTACATATGCAGCTAGAGACATGAGAGTTCTTGGTCTCAAACAACTTCCCTAAAAAGACTACTGCTATTGTTCCTGGCTGTCCACTATAACTTGATGCTAAGTCTATGGTAGTTTAAATGAGAAATATCCTTCATAGGCTCATGTATCTGAATCTTCGGTCTATACCTTATAGCATTAATTTGGGAATTTGTGGAGCATTGTTGGAGATGGTACACTTCTGGGGTTTGGATTTACATATTTTTTGTATTGATCTACTTCCTGTTTTCTCAAAGTGTTTTATCACATCAATACAAAACTAACTAATATAGACCCTGTTGTTACACTTGGATTATAGGAAATGGAGAAATACATCTTTAATTAACATAAATGTTTTATGATTGCTGGCAAGCTTCCCTGTTGACAGAGAGTGTTAGGAAGGCTGCTTGGAAAAGTTCACTACTATTACTTGAAGAATTGGATACAGTACCAAAACTGCTTCCTAAAATCTGATCATACTCATAAATTATTGTATCTACCAGTCCTCACTAGTTATGGAATTTCTTATAGATGGCCATAATTGCATAGTGTGTGTGTGTGTATGTGTGTGTGTGTGTGTGTGTGTGTGTGTGTGTGTGTGTGTGTGTGTGTGTAATGTTTATTCTTAAAGGACATCAATATTACTCCTCCCTAAAAAGGATCAGAAAATGTTTTGGAAGAACAGGAAAGAATAAAGGAGCCTGAGGTTTAAGAAAACTCCTACAAAAGGTTGTCTTTTGCATATGAATGGGGCAATGTCTCTATGAGCTCACAGAAGCTGTGGTTGTCTGCCATACCCACTCCAGTAGTGATTGCATGACAGGCCTAAAAACATTGACACAGTCCTGAGGTGAAAAGTTCATGGAAACTTAGTCTTCTCAAACCGTGGCATCACGTAAAACAAATGTTCCAACTATGTCCTTGCATTAGTCAATGATTGGATCTGTGTGCCTCCAAGCAATGACTTGCCAAATACCTAAGCAAAATTGATCCAATGTAGTAGGTAGTCCTTGAGCCGACCCTGGGCTTGGAATTCAGTAAGAATGTTACCTATTCAGTAACATTCAAAATTGCCTCTAATATTGTAAGAGAGGTAGTGAAAGAAATCAGGCATTACTATCTACTACATAGAGTTAGAAATCTCAGGGCAAGCTTAGCAAAGTAAGTTTAGAATTCTTATAGTTATGTATGACAGACTACATTACTTATTAGTAGAAAGCCCCCCTCCCAATCATTTAGAATAAAAACTTAGTCACTCTCATATACAGGAATTTACAATGGTTTAGGAAGTAGATCAGGCTGTGGTTTAAGGAGGAACTAGGGTATTGCATTATTCATGAGAAGGTTAGCTAGAGCAGAACTCCCTTGGCCAGGAAGTGGGAGTTGGGGGGTTGGGAAACAGGGCAGGGGGAGGGTACAGGGGACTTTGGGGATAGCATTTGAAATATAAATGAAGAAAATATATAATAATAATAATAATAATAATAATAATAATAATAATAATAATAATAATAATAAAACTATGGCTTGGGTGTGAAAGCCCTTGCCCCGGGACTGTGAAGACAACTGGCTTCTAAGAATATAGCTGACCTTAGAGCTGACTTTGTCTCAGTTGTTTTATTGCCTAGTTCCTGCCAGTCTTTATGCTTGAATTCCTCTGTTTTGTGTAAGAGTCATTAAGCATCTGGTAACCTCTTTGTACCTTGGCTGATGTGTCACCCAACTTCCCTATTTACTTCTGTTTTAAAAATTTGATGCTCACTTTGAGAAATTGCATTCAGATACAACACTCTCTCTGTGTCCCTGTCTGTTTGTCATCTGTGCTGACTCCTTGCTTGCCTGATTATCAAAATCATGGTTTCCCAAGGATTGAGGGACCAACTGAGACTAGTCTGTGGCAGTTGTTTTCATAGAACTGCACAAAATCAAGTCAGTCAATATTCTGCTGTAGAGGTTGAGCAGGCCACACAAGTACCCACACCAAAGACCTATTGGTAGGTGATGGCTACTAGGATAGTGATACTCAAATTTCTTCACATTTGTGTTCTCTTCTGGAATGCCTATGATTGAGAAGAAATTCACATACCCATGCATGTATGACTAACCCTTATTTATATTCTGTGCAATATAAAATTACATTGTTTAAAAAAGAAGTCATGGGGGCTGGCGAGATTGCTCAGTTATTAAGAGCACAGACTGCTCTTCCGAAGGTCCCAAGTTCAAATCCCAGCAACCACATGGTAGCTCACAACCATCCATAATGAAATCTGATGCTCTCTTCTGGAGTATCTGAGGACAGCTACAGTGTACTTACATATAATAAATAAATATTAAAAAAAAAAAAAGAAGAAGAAGAAGTCATGATGCTGAAAGACAATCATATGGGAGATATACACTAGGACTTGTGGGCCAGTCAGGATATGTGAAAATACATTGCAGTGTATTGGAGATGCTTGTACTATGGAATGATCATCAAGATCAGCAGCAGCTGTGGAGTAGATCAACCTGAGCTTAAAGTACTACAGACAGCAGAGCTAGAGAATTGAAGCAAAGCCTTTGGAAGATCCCAGAAGATAAAGTTAGGATCCCAGACATTGAAACAAGAAGCTGTAACATTGAAGCTGCCTTGGAGATCCCCAAGATGTTCATCATGCTTTAGCCATGTACAATCTGCTGAGAAAACCTGATAACAGAGAGTGAAACCAGCCCAGGAGAAAGAAGTTTGTTTCATTCAACAAAGATGAAAGAGGAGTTGGAGATCTGAAGACTCCTTTGATATCAGACATGGAGATATAGAGCTTGAAGTTTGTCAAGCTGGTTTCCTGTCTTGCATTGGGGATTATAGTTAAGTGATTAGATAAATCTTAGAAGAGACCTTGAACTTTGGACTTTTAGTATTGTTGAGACTGGTAAAAATTATGGGCATTTTGAAGTTGGGCTAAATGTATTTTCCATTATGCTATGCTTAGGCATGGCCCCCATACTCTCATATATTTGAAGAAGTCTATGGGGGGAGGAATCAGGGAGTAGAATGTGATGGATTGTTTATAATCAACCCGGGGAGTAGCACTATTAGTGGGTGTGGCCTTGTTGGAATACATGTGTCACTGTGTATATGGGCTTTAAGGCCCTCTTGCTAGATTCCTGGATTTCAGTATTTTGCTAGAAGTCTTCAAATGAAGTTGTAGAAGCTTTACCTCCTCCAGCACCATGCCTGCCTAGATGCTGCTATATTCCTGCCTTGATGATAATGCACTGAACCTCTGAACCTGTAAGCCTGCCCCAATTAAATGTTATACTTATGAGAATTAAAAAAAATAATTGTTTTGTAAGACAAAGGACACTTTCAATAGGAAAAAAAAAAAACAACAACCAATAGATTGGGAAAAGATCTTTACCAATCCTACATCACATAGAGGTTTAATATCCAATATATACAAATAACTCAATAAGATAGACTCCAAAGATCCAAATAACCCTATTAAAAATGGGGAACAGAGACAAAGAATTCTGAACTGAGGAATATGGAATGGCTGAGAAACACCTAAAAAATGTTCAACATTCTTATTCATCAGGGAAATGCAAATCAAAACAACCCTGAAATTCCACCTCACTGCAGTCGAAATGGCTAAGACCAAAAATGAAGATTGCTCTGTCATTGTTTCTGCCTTTGGTACTTATAGTATTTGGAATTTAACAGTGAGTGTCTAATATTTTCTTTATAGAAAGTTTGGTGAATTTAATCTCTTTAATTATATGAGATTAATAAATATGTTGATTTTTTAAAAAACAAAACACAATAAAAACAAACAAACAAGCAAATAGTCCTCAGGTGACAGCAGATTCTGGCAAGAATGTGGAGAAAGAGGAACACTCTTCTATTGTTATTGGGCTTGCAAGCTGGTACAACCAATCTGTAAATCAGTCTGGCCCTTCCTCAGAAAATTGGACACAGTACTATTTGAGGACCCAGCTATACCACTCCTGGGCGTATACCCAAAAGATGTTCCAACATATAACAAGGACACATGTTCTACTATGTTCACAGCAGTCTTATTTATAATAGCTAGAATCTGGAAAGAACCCAGATGTCCTTCAACAGAGGAATAGATACATAAAATGTGGTACATTTACACAATAGAGTACTACTAAGCTATGAAAAAACAATTATTTCATGAAATTCACAGGCAAATGGATGGAACTAGAAAATATCATCCTGAGTGAAATAACCCAGTCACAAAAGAAAACCCATGGTATGCACTTACTGATAAGTGCTTATTAGCCCAAAAGCTCAGAATACCCAAGATACAATTCACAGACCACAGGAAGCTCAAGAAGATGGAAGACCAATGTGTGAATGCTTTTGGTCCTTCTTAGAAGGGGGAACAAAATACAGGAAGAAATATGGAGACAAATTGTGTAACAAAAATGGAAGGAAAGAGAGAAACTGAAGAGACTGCCCCATCTGGGGATCCACCTTATATACATTCACCAAACCCAGACACTATTGTGGATGTAAAGAAGGGCATGCTGATAGTAGCCTTATAGAACAGTCTCCTGAGATGGTCTACCAAAGCCTGACAGAGGCAGATGCTTGCAGCCAACTATTGGAATGAGCTGGGTTCCCCAATGGAGGTGTTAGAGAAGGGACTGAAGGAGCTGAAGGGGTTTGCCACTCCATAGGAATAACAACAATATCAACAAACCAGAGACCCCAAATCTCCTGGAGTATAAACCACCAACCAATGTAGCCAAATATGGCCTTGTCAGACATCTATGGGAAGAGAAGCCCTTGGTTCTGTGAAGGCTTGTTGCCCCCAGTAGAGGGGAATGCCAGCTCAGGGAGGCAAGAGTGGATGTTAGGGGGAATACTCTTAGAGAAGCAGGAAGGTTTAGGGGGGTTCTGAAGGGGAAACTGGGAAAGGGGATAACATTTGAAATGTAAATAAATAAAATATCCAATAAAAAATTGAAATGGGTGGTTGGAATCATCTGCCAATTGGGGGTTGTGTTTATTTACTGGAGGTGATCTACAGGTTCTATCTCCCCTTTGTTGGATATTTCTGCTAATGTAATCCCTGTTTAGTTCTGGGAGCCTCTTCCTCCCCCTGTGTCTTAGACTTTCTAGTGCCTACCCCTTCTTCCCCTTTCCACACTGCTATATATTTCTATTCAATTACCTTACCTTTTGTACTACTGTCTGTTCCCTTCCCATACCTGATCCACCCCCCCCCTTTTCCCCCCTCCTTAATCTCTCCCAGGCCCCTCCCTTCCTCTACCTTCTGTGATTATTTTGGTTCCCCTTCTATGTAGAATTCAAGTATCCACACTTTGGTCCTCTTTCTTACATTTCATATGGTTTGTGGGTTGTATTGAGGATAATTTGAACTTTTGGACTAATATCCACTTATCAATGAGAACAGACCATATGTACTCTTTTGTGTCTGGGTAACCTCACTCAGGATGATATTTTCTAGTTTTATTCCTTTGCCTGCAAATTTCACGAAGTCATTTTTAATGTACAATTGTGTAGACATACCATGTTTTCTGTAATCCATCCTGCTGTTGAGGTGTAGATGATTTATGTGACCCTGATTTAATGTTGGTACTCATTATCTGTATAGAACATCATCCATTTCATCTAGATTTTCCAGTTTTGTTAAGTATAGGCATTTGTAGTAGGATCTGAGGATTGTTTTTTATATTGTATATCCTCAGTTTGTGTTGTCATGTCTCCCTTTACATTTCAGAAGCCCAGGACCAGATGGGTTTAGTTCAGAATTCTATCAGAACTTCAAAGAAGACATAATGCCAATGCTCTTCCAACTATTCCATATAATAGAAACAGAAGGAATACTACCAAATTCGTTTTATGAAGCCGCAGTTACACTTATACCTAGACCACACAAATACCCAACAAAGAAAGAGAACTTCATACCAATTTCCTTTATCATATTGATGCAAAAATACTCAATAAAATTCTCACAAAATGAATCCAAGAACACATCAAAACAATCACTCACCATAGTCAAATAGGCTTCATCCCAAGAATGTAGGGATGGTTCAATATAAGAAAATCCATCAGCATAATCCACTATATAAAAAAAACTCAAAGGAAAAAAAAAAGCACATGATCTTCTCATTAGTTGCTGAGAATGCATTTAACAAAATTCAACACCCTTTCTTTGAAAGATCAGGAATTCAAGACCAATACCTAAACAGAGTAAAAGCAATATAAAGCAAACCAACACCCCACATCAAACTAAATGGAGAGCAACTTGAAACAATCCTACTATAATCAGGGACTAGATAAGGCTGCCTACTCCTTCCCTCTCTCTTCAATATAGTACCCACAGGCCTAGTATGTGAGCTTTCTGTTTTTGTTGTTGTTGTTGTTGCTCATTTGTGTCAGGTGATATAGCTTGTATGGTTTTCTATGATTATGATATATTGGTAGACACACCATAGTTATATAGAAAGCTTTAAATATTATTAAGGCAAAACAAAGATCAGGAGAAGAAAAATAACTATGAAAAAAGTAATTACAACTAAGAAAATTGAGAGAATGGAAGTGACTCTTAAACTTATGAATATTCAAATTCAATTTTATGAAAGAAATGAAAATATAAGACAGTAAAATTCTTTTTAGCTTAAATTTGACCAAGTGTTTAGACAAAAACAAACAAAAAGAGTCCACAAAAAAGGAGTCCTCATTCCAGATGCTGAGATTGGTCTGCTTTGTTTGCACTAGAGGGTCTCCCTCTCTACATTTAGAATGACATAAACCAGAAATGGATCATAATTTTTATAAAACTAGAAATAGGCAATTTTTTTATAAAATAAAGCAAAATGTGCTACTATGACCATACTCCAGAGATGAAAGGCCTGTTTGAATCATTTACTATAGTGTAGAAATAACATGAGAACAATGAAGGATCTCTTCATCATTCAATTTAGTTTGTAAATACACAAAGAATCAATTTGGATTACATTTCATGGATAAAACAGGTTTAGTAAAAATCTACTTGTCTTTTCCCTTTTTTTTTTTTCACTTTCTTTATTGACTGTTAGTAAAAGAAAAAAATTACCTTAGCTAATAATTGTATACATATAAATTAAAATTGAAGATTAAGTTTTATGTTTAAAAAAAGATTTATTTATTTATTTTATAACACAGTGATAGAGAAATGTATTACACTCTGTGACATCTTAAGACATTTGCAAAGAAGGTGCATGATGTGGATAGCCCTGATGTTATTTGTATTTTGATGTTAATTCTGCTTCCCCAAGATGGGTTGCTTGGGATGAGAAGTGAGTCATGTAAATTATGTGGGATTTTTTGCTTTTAGGATATATTTATATACAGATTTTGTCTGAATCACTTGGGGAATTTTGCCCATGGTTTGGAACTATGTTACGGAAAATTTACTGACTCCTAAGTAGAGATAAGTGATAACCGCCTGCTATAAACAGGTATTGATGGATTTCTATGGCTCCAGATAGAGAACATAAAGATAGATGATATAAAGTATATTAATAAATAGAAGTCTATGGCTCCAGGTAGAGAGCATAACAGAGAGATGGCATATTAAAGTTTACAGGAAACCCTCTGTTCGTGGGCAGACAACAGTCTAAATTACTTTGCATAGATGATAAACTTTCGAAACCTTCAGAAATCCACAGAATGTGACATTTAATGTAATTTAGTCACTTGTTTAGACAAATCTGCTCCTAACAGCTCAGCATTTGTGGATTCAAAGAAGCAACTAAGCATCTCTAACTCCAGATGAGGTTGTACTTTGTGGCTAGGTAGCCACTGGGCAGAAATCGCCTATGCTTTCCTGTAGACCTCTACTGTTCTTGAGTACAAGTTTCAGGTTAGGACAACTTAGTTCTACTGAGACAGAATAAGCTAGTCCTTAATAATTCCTGTTTTTCAAGGTCTGTCAGAATATCCTGGGCCAGAAGGCTGAAGTCTGATGCTCTAACTTCCTGACATATTGGAGCTGTAGAGGTAGCAGCTGTCTCAAGAATTTGTCTCTGTTATGAAAGCTGTATTAGGCTTCCTATATTTTCTGATAGTATTGATTGTTCTCAGATTCCTAATGGGGTTGAAAAACTAGTCATAGATTCATAGCCACCTCAGGCTATTTAACATTAAGAAAATACATTTCAGAAGATAGTTTTCGGATAGTATACAAGCTAAGCCAGGTAATAGTATGGATTTATAAGCCTTTTTAAAGTTAGGATAGATAACAAAGTGTTCTAATTAATTGACAAAAGTAATGGATTGGGTGTTCGGTATATTTTGTACTTTATAAATTACAGAATAATAATAGTTGTGTTCAATGTATATCTGAGATTTTTTTTAATTGGCCAGAAATAGGAAATGTTGTGGACATCCCTGGTGCTCTTTGTATTTTGATGCTAATTCTGCTTCTCCAAGGACTGACTGGGACTAGGAGTGCATCACTCACTCAGAAGATTTATGTGAACCTTCCCCTAATGAATAAAGATTTCCAGGGACAAATCACTGGATGAGGAATAAGTAGGATTTCTTAGTCAGGGAGGGGAAGAGGAGAAGCAGAAAAAGGTGTCTAGCTTTTGGATGGAGAGAGCTTGGAGGACAATATGTAGCTAACAAGAGGCCCCCAGAATAAATGGTGGATCCACAAGGATCTGCCCCGAAAAGAGTTATATTTCATATCACTTACAAAATTAGGATGCTAGTTGCTAAGCCCAATGATTGAGTTAAAAGTTGATTATGAACTAAGCTTGTGTGCTGTTTTCCTTCACAAGGTGACTCAACTGACTGCAGAGAGAAAGGTAAGGTGACAAAGTGTGGGTTTGCAAGAAGTGTACTCAAAAAGGCCATGAGAATTTGGAAGTGTGGGGCTAGCATGGTAGCACACCTGCAGTGGGAACTTATTGAGCTGGGTGGAGAGATTTTGGAGTTCCAGGTCAGAAAGTCTTAATAAGATGAGAACTGGCCAGTGTGTTGCCAGCAATAGAGTGGATAGCTTCTTTTTTGTTGTTGTTTTGTTTTGTTTGTTTGTTTGTTTGTTTTTTTGTTTTTCAAGACAGGGTTTCTCTGTGTAGCCCTGGCTGTCCTGGAACTCACTTTGTAGACCAGGCTAGCCTTTCACTCAGAAATCTGCCTGCCTCTGCCTCCCAAGTGCTGGGATTAAAGGTGTGTGCCACCACACCCGGCTGAGTGGATAGCTTCTTATATTGCATTCTATAGGTACCCTGTTGACTAGACACTGTGGATGAAAAAATAAAATAAAATAAAATAAATGAAATGAAATGAAATGAAATGAAATACTTGATTATAGAGAATTTGGGAATGTGGACAAAAGTAAATTAAACTTTGAAAATTGAGAACAAAGGAATGTGGATTGCAGTTAGAAGAATGTCCTTCAAAACTCTTTCTTGTTCTCAGGAACTTTGAAGGAGTCTGTCCAATGTCTGGTTGTTACGACAAACAAAAAGCCTTAATCCACTTTTGTATATGTGTACACCAAACATGATGCAACTTTACCAAGATCTTTATAAGGACTATTGTTATAATCACATGCAAATTTATAATTTTAACATGTGACTTAATCACATGTAAAAACTGTAAATAGTGTGGTATTGTGCTAGTACATTGTTGATGCTTAGAATAAATTGCTTTTTAAAAGTTAAGATATGTTTTGATGAGAATATCTATGACAAGCTATTATTAATGTCATAAAGGTTGAAAAATCCTAGAAGCATAGTGAAAACAGAATAAAGCATGTAAAATATTAGTACCTAATGTAACCATTTCTATAGATGATATTGGAAGGAAACATGAAGACTATTACTTCCATATTCTTTTTAAAATATATAATCAAGCGCACATTCTTGAATATGCCATGTCGAATGAAAACCCATGTTCCTCACCACCTTTGAATTTTTCATTGTCTAGGTACTTGAAGAAAATCCAATAATTGTTTCAAACAGCCTTCATTTTACTTCTTCCATAGAACATATTTTATAAAGAAATTTTGTTCTGGCCAATATTAATGATTAATTTGAAGTATTATAATGACTTCATGTGTTTGTGACATTTGTTTGAAGGGAAGGATATACATGTTATTTAGTTTTTCAATTTTGAGTAATATAAAAATAATAAACACATAATTTGGTAACCAAAATGTCTCACAATTTACTTCCAATAATGAAGAATTTCCCTGCTGTCTGCTTATACTTAAAGAAAGATTAAAATATGTGTTTTAAATTTATAACTGTTAATCATCTCACTAAAATTTGAAAGATTTGTTAAACACTCAGTTTTTAGTGTTGTTTAGTTAAACAAGAATTCTCTTCCAGATTTTCAGAAATGTAAAAATAACACAGTATGACATGCTTACATTTGCCACAGTGTCTTCTTTGAAAATCTGCAATACCAGAGTGTCATATCAACAGAAACGTTAACTAAAACAAAATGAAATTCTTACCAAATGGAATGAAATACACACAGAAATGTTTAGCATTCCAGGAGTTGGTCTGTAGCAGATGCTTTACAAAATTAAGTGTTTGGACACATTTCAAAATTCTTCAAAACACTGTAAGCTAAATCTGAAATTTTGGCATTTTATGATGCCAAACTTTCATAAATAAAATCACTTTAGTGCAAACATTAAAACCCTGTTTTGTTTATCACAGAACAGGGGATATTAACAGATTTTAAATTAGCATTTCCAGCTCAAACTCAGTACTAGTTAGTTATTTCTTTTGTAAATGACAGTCTTTAGGCTTTTCAGAGAGCATAAGGTAGGAAGCACTTATTACTCTTTAAACTTGAAGTTTAAATTCTCATTACATGACATTTGATATGGCAGTCGATCTTACAGAACATCTTATGAAACAAGTTAACAAGCTTTAGAAAAATAATTCTAAACGGACTCTTTGCTTATGCCTGTGTCCTCATTGTATTTTATAGCACAGCATGTAGTAATTATACTCTTAGATGAGAACACTCTGAGGAGAAATATATAATATATGCATGTAGTTCATGATGTGGAAGTAATTAAGGAATCATTATAACAGAAATATTTATATTAGAAATATCAGAAATAAATTTAAAGTAGTTGTCCTTGTTATTGTTTTTGCCAACTTATACATAATATTTATATGCATACTTATACTCATACCTATATCCCTCTCTCTCTCTCTCTATCTGTCTGTCTATCTATCTATCTATCTATCTATCTATCTATCTATCTATCTATCTATAAAGAGAAAATCTGAGTTGAAAAGATACCTCCATCAGATCTGCCACTAGGTAAGGCTGTAAGGTGTTTTCTTACTTTTCTCTTTCTTTCTTTCTTTTTTTTTTTTTTTTTTTTTTTTTTTTTTTTTTTTTTTTTTTGTGTGTGTGTGTGTGGGGGGGGGGGCGTGTTCAAGGTAGGGTTTCTCTGTATAGCCCTGGCTGTCCTGGAACTCACTTTGTAGACCAGGCTGTCCTGGAAGTCAGAAATCCACCTGCCTCTGCCTCCCAAGTGCTGGGATTAAAGATGTTCACCACCAACACCCAGCTTGTAAGGTGTTTTCTTGATATGAATTGTATTAAAGGACATTGTCGCCTACCAGCAGTGCCATGCCTGCAAAACGTGGCCCTATATTCTATAAGAAAGACATCTGAGAAAGCCATAAACATCAATCAAGTAACTAGCCTTCTTCAATGTCCTCTACTGAAGTTACTGTCCCCAGATTCCTACTTTGTGTTCCATCCTTGAAATTGTTCAATAATGGAGCATGATCTGAAAACTGTGAGCTGATATAAAGCGTTTCATCCTTAAATTACCTTCAGTCCTTGAGATTCTCTCTTCTCTTTCTTATATTCTTTTGCTGATGCTCACATCTATTGTTCCTGATTTCGTTCCTAGGGACCAAAGCGTGGGTACTTCATTCCTCCCTAGAATAGGGAATAAAATATCCATGGAAGGAGTTGCAGAGACACAGTTTGGAGCTAAGACAAAAGGAAGGACCATCCAGAGACTGCCCCAACCAGGGGTCCATCCCATAATCAGTCACCAAACGCAGACACTACTGCATATGCCAGCAAGATTTTGCTGAAAGGGCACTGATATAGCTGTCTCCTGTGAGGCTTTGTCAGTGCCTGGAAAACACAGAGGTGGATGCTCACAGTCATCTATAGGATGGAATAAAGGGTCCCCAATGTAGGAGCTAGAGAAAGTACCCAAGAGCTGAAGGGGTCTCCAACCCTATAGGTGGAACAACAATATGAACTAATCAGTACCTCCTAGAGCTTGTGTCTCTTGCTGCATATATATTAGAAGATGGCCTAGTCGGCCATCATTGGGAAGAGAGGCCCCTTGGTCTAGCAAACTTTATATGTCCCAATTCAGGGGAATGCCAGGGCCAAGAAGTGGGAGTGAGTGGATAGAGGGACAGGGCCCGGGGGGAGGGTATAGGGGACTTTTGGGATAGCATTTAAAATGTAAATGAAAAAAAAAAAAAACTAATACAAATTTTTTTAAAGTTACTTTTAGTCTTTATGTTTGACAACATCTTCAGAAGTCTAAATTTTATTTTGTTTTCTAAGAGTTGACACTTCATAGATTCAGGCAGAACATGGTATCTACATAACCTTTTGTTCCCAAAATTTTGGCTCTCTACATTAACAAAGGAAGAGATACATCTACATTTGTACCATTACCTATATGGTGGTGGGTGTGTAGGTATATGTCAACATGGGATGAGGGTGGGATGTATGACCATTCACATTTGTGAAGATCAGAGGAAGACATTTGGAATTTTTCCATTTTTATATTAGATATTTTCTTCATTTACATTTCACATGTTCTCCCGAAAATCCCCTAAACCCTCCCCCATCCCCCAACCTGCTCCCCTACTCACCCCACCCACTCCCCCATATTGGCTTTGCCGTTCCCCTGTACTGGGGCAAATAAAGTTTGCATAACCAAGGGGCCTCTCTTCCCAATGATGGCCAACTAGGCCATCTTCTTCTATATATGCAGCTAGAGAGATGAGCTCTGGGGGTACTAGTTAGATCATGTTGTTCTTCTGCCTATAGGGTTAAAGACCCTTTCAACTCCTTGGGTATGTTCTCTAACTCCTTCCATGGGAAACCTGTGTTCCATCTAATAGCTGACTGTGTGCATCCACTTCTGTGCTTGCCAGGCACTGGTATAGCCTCCCACAAGACAGCTATATCAGGGCCCTTTCAGCACTATCTTGCTGGCATATGCAATAGTATCTTTGTTTGGTGGCTGATTATGGGATGGATCCACTGCTGCAGCAGTCACTGGTTTGTCCATCCTTTTGATTCAGCTCCACACTTGATCTCTGTAACTCCTTCAATGTGTGCTTTGTTCTTAATTCTAGGAAGGGGCGAAGTGTCCACATTTTGATCTTTGTTCTTCATGAGTTTCATGCGTTTAGTAAATTGTATCTTAGGTAGTCTAGGTTTCTGGGCTAAAATCCACTTATCAGTGTGTACATGTTAAGTGAGTTCTTTTGTGATAGGGTTACCTCACTCAGGATATTTTATTTTATCATACCTCACTACATTCCTCTGAGATATGATCTCTCATTTAAAGCTAGTGAGGCTAAGAGCCATCTGTCTCAAATATTGTTATCTTTACCTCCTACAATTCTACAGTTACAGGAAATTGTTTTATCATGTCTAGGTTTTACATAGGTGTTCAGATATAAACTCAGATACTTGTGCTTGTGTATCAAATATTCTCACTAGGTGATCTTCTCTCTTGGCTTTCTATCATATTTTTAAGGCCATTGCAAATACATGGTCATTTTATATTTTTATTAATCATTTTATCATTTAGGTTTTAAATCATATCCCACTTCCTAGTTACCCTTCCACAAGCCATCTGGGAGGACCACCCTTGTTTTATGTTTTTAAATTATGTTTTCTTTCCACATAGTGAACCTAAACTCTAGTCAGAAGATGCTCATGAAGACATTGGAAGTAGAGTAACGAAGGATATTCTTGAATAAAGATGAGATAAGAGGACTTAGTCATTTAACAATTGCTTAGCCAGTTCCTAAATTAACAATAATTAATCATAAAATTATGAATATTTGAGTTTGGGTCAAGTATTAAGATGACATGGAATAGAGAACATAATTCCATTATTCTACTACTAGTAATAAAAAAGTGTTCTATGTCAATAAAAGACTTATAATTAGAGAAAGTTTTTGTGAGTAACTCACATTAGATAAAAATCTGTCCATGACAGATATGGTAGTATACATCTTCAATCCTAGCACTCACCATATAGAGGCAAGTGGATCTCTATAAGTTTAAGGCTGGCCTGCCTACATTATTGAGTATTAAAACATGATGTGACACAATCTCAAACAAATAAGCAAAAATTTTATATGTAAAAAAGTATTCATTTTTTAACTTAGTTTAGGAAACAACTGCATTTGTGATTATTAATAGTCTATGAAGGTTAATGTCATTAGAAATTAAGTTGAGTGATAGAAGTTATAATCCACATTGACCTCCAAGCTATTTAAAATGAACTATAATAAAATGTTTAAATTATAGTTCGTTGGTTGTTTTAAAATAGACACACATGGATTATGAGACTTTGATAGTCTCTCATTTTTGACAACCACACAATACTTCTTTTAAAAGTCACATTTTGAACCTTTTTTTTTCCAAAAAGGATATAGATCATGTGCTTCGATAACACATCTACCTTAGTATCCTTTCTTGCAGATGAGAAATATTTACATTTACAGCCATTACACCCTGAAGGTGCCTGATCAAGTCTTATCTTGGAATGACAACAGGGTTTGGCTTGATTAGTACATGGATGGGGGGATGTTCACTATATACAATTAGGAGATACTTGTTCATCCTTGGGTGAACATAATCTTTTCTCCTGCACCATTCTTTCCCATAATCCATCTGCTATGGTCTATGGGTATCAGTACTTTTGGGCCCTGAAGATGATAGGGACTCCACAAAAAAACTAACAGAGTCAACTAACCTGGACCCTTGGGGATCTAGTGTCTGAACTACCAACCAAAGAACATACACAGACTGGACCTAGGCCCCCCACACATATGTAGCAGATGTGTAACTTGGTCTTCAGGTGGATCCCAAATAACAGGAGTCAGGGCTATCCCAAAAGCTGTTGCCTGTATATACCTGGGCTACCTTATCTGGCCTCAATGGAAGAGGAAGTGCCTAGCCTTTTAGAGGCTTGAAGTGCCAGGCTGAGGGAAGGGTGATTGCTAAGGGTCCCCCACCTACTCAGAGGAGAAGGAAAGGGGGAGAGGGATGGGTTATGGAACCAGGAGAGGGGCAGTGAATGGGATGTAAAGTAAATAAGTAACTTTTTTTTTAAGAGAGAAAGAGAACTTCCTTCTTCTATATGTTTAATATAGGCAGCCAACAGAAGGTGTGGTACAGATTAAAGGTATATCTTCCCAACTCTAATCCTCTGGATTAAAGGTTTATATTTCCACCTCAAAGATCTGGTTTAAAAGTTATTCTTCATACTTCTAATGATTTAATCAAGAAAAATATCCACAAAGGTATGCCCAGTCATTAGGGTCTTAGTTAAATACCAGTGCAGTCAAGCTGACAGCTAAGGATAACCATCACAGGCGTAGAGTCTACTACAAAGTCATTCACTCCAGTATTAAACAAAGTACTATCAGTCAGTGAATTAATTTACCTTTTATTCCACAGAAGGATTTATCCAGCACCCTGAAAGAAACAGCTGGCTGGGTAGTAATAAAAGTACTACCTTAAGCATAGAGGAGTGGTCTGCAAGGGACTTATTTTGATAGTTAATAAATTATAGTGTTTCCTGAAAAATAACTCAAACCATGTAAAAGAGATATGGGCAATGTCCTGGAGAGTTAGCATTAGCTGAGGGACACTTAGTAAGTAATTTCCAGTTGTATATTCTCTCTCATGTAAATAGAACCCATGCAAATAAGGCTCATATTAATAAGGACAGTGTTTGTCAATCAATCAAGTCACAGGATACCTAAATGTACTAATTTCACATTAAAGCATTCTAATGCTGGAATTGTGGGACTAATGGTTGAGGCTGGTGTCTTTTTTAATGTATTAATAATAGACTCATAATCACCAATAGTGCATCAGTGTCACATTCAGGAAAAGAAATTAATGAAGTATTCCCCCTTAGTGTAATTTAATCAGTAGTGAGTCCAGATTTAAATTTCCTACTTTCATCACCCATGTGTCTGTTGTGTGAGTGTGAATTTCTGCTTGCTTGAATGTTGTCTTGCTAATATGTTCTTATATATTTCCCTGTGAATCTGTTATTTTTTTATTTTGTTTTAGTTTTTAGAGACAGGGTTTCTCCGTATAGCTCTGGCTGTCCTGGAACTCACTTTGTAGACCAGGCTGGCCTCGAACTTAGAAATCTGCCTGCCTCTGCCTCCCAAGTGAGGAGATTACAGGCTGTGTCACCACCACCTGGCTGTGAATCTGTTCTTAACAAATAGCTTTACTGTCTCTTTTACTGAACCACAAAGAAACCACCACATGGGAAAGAATCTGAGATACTTTAAAGAAGTCTTTAACCCAGTTTTACAAGATATTTAGTTCCTTAGTTATTTGGAATTACTCAAATGGATTGACTCTATGTGACTATAAATGACATATGTAACAAATACTATTCTAAACATGGATCCATATGTTGCCTTCAACATTTATGAAAATCCCTAACTCTTATTGATCCTGACTAAAAAAAATTACCAAATAGAATTACAAACATAATTTTTTTACTAAGTAATATCTGTATGTTGCCTTCAACAATTATAGTGGCTATTCATTTTATTAGACTGGTTTTATTCATTTGTTTGTTTGTTTGTTTGTTTGTTTTTTGATATAGGGTTTCTCTGTGTAGCCCTGGCTGTCCTGGCACTCACTTTGTAGACCAGGCTGGCCTCAAACTCAGAAATCTGCCTGCCTTTGCCTCCTCTGCTGGGATTAATCAGAACCCCCAGAACTCATGTCTCTAGCAGCATATGTATTAGAAGTTGGCCTTGTTGGCCATTACTGGGGAAGAAAGGCCCTAGGTCTAGCAATATTTGTAAGCCCCAGTACAGGGAATGCCAGGGCCAAGTAGTAGGAGTGGGTTGGTAGGGGAGCAGGGCAGGGGGAGGGTATAGAGGAATTTTGGGATAGCACTTGTAATGTAAATGAAGAAATTATTTAATAAATAAAAAAAAAAGAAGGTTCAATGGAATCTAAAAAAAAAGCATGTGCCAACATGCCAGGCTCTGGTTTCTGGTTTTTATTTTTTATATTTTGACATGCAACAAACAAACTATATATATATATATATATATATATATACTCATGTGTTACTCATGGTTCAGGGTGTATAAGAGTGTATAACATGAAATTTTACCTATGTGTTAGCTTAAATTATAAGCATTGATTATATAGAGCATCCAAGACAAGTATTGTTGATTGTTGAATTGTTCTATTAAAGGGAGTTTAAACAAACAGGCTGAGTACCCAGTAGGGTATCAAGTCTTAAGTAACCTCAAGTTATATAATTAACTTTAACTAGGAAGTCTATAAAAAGTTCCAGTTTCTTTGATTATAAGAGATATTTCATAATGACTGATTGTCAGAAATGCTTGTGAAAAGTCCATAATGGGGGTAGGCGCCATTTTCAGCTTCATTTTAATAGTCTTCCTTCCACAAAATCAATATTCCCCTTCTTTGAAAGTCAATGAGAGCTGGGTGTGGTGAAACACAGCTTTAAAACAAATAATTGAGAGTCAGAGGGAGGCATACCTCTGTGAGTTCAAGGCCAGCCTGGGGTACACAGTGAATTCAAGGATACCGAGGAATATGTTAACTGTTAACTCTCTCTCTCTCTCTCTCTCTCTCTCTCTCTCTCTCTCTCTCTCTCTCTCTCTCTGTATGTGTGTGTGTGTCTTTCTCTCTGTCTCTCTGTCTCTTTCTCTCTGTCAAAATAAATGACGAAACTATTAATACTTCAGATGCAAATATACACATTTTTTGAAGGACAGGTCAAAAGACATTACAATCTTACTCAGATTTTCTTTTAGTCTTTGTGTTCCAAATAAGAACTTTTGTCTCTGGGCAGTGGTGCCACATGCCTTTAATCCCAGCAGTTGGGAGGCAGAGGCAGGCAGATTTCTGAGTTCGAGGCCAGCCTGGTCTATGGAGTGAATTCCAGGACAGCCAGAGCTACACAGAGAAAGCCAGTCTAGAAAAACAAAACAAAACAAAACAAAACAAAACAAACAAAACAAAACAAAACAAAAAGAATTTTTGTGATACAAAAATCAGACAAATTAAAAGAGAAAAAGAAGATGCAGAGGGTCCAAGATTTTTCATACTGTACCTATTTAACTAATTTCAGGACAAATGTCTGTCATGTAAATGACTAAATATCTGAGGTGTATCCAGTCCAAATAGCATCTAACCAAAAAGAAGGGTGTCTCTCCCTAAATTACTTCTGAATATGTGACCCACAAAACTCTAGGAAAAAAGATACTGCTTTAATCTACTAAATTTGGGGATAATCTGTTATAGGGTAATAGTAATGTGTTCTTTCAAACAACACTAGGAGATTGGATAGTGTCTTATCTTGTTTTCTAAGACTATAACTAAATATGAGAAAATCAATTCTTTTGGCTCAAAGGTTTTAGTTCCTGAGTCCTTCATCCCATCACCCAGTAAACTATGCCCCAAATACAGAGTCAAGGAATATGCCACCCGACTTGAAACTGAAGTCCCAATAATCCCATTGATGGTAATTATCCCAGTCACCTAAATTCCTGCAAGAAGGTCTCTCCTCTAGCATAGCAATTTCCTCTGAGGCTCATTAGGATGTAGAATTTTCTAATGGGAGACTCATTAAGACTCATGAAGAACATCTCAGACATCTCAGAAAGCCCCTGAAATTTACCAAATATACAAACTCCTCCCCAAGCTATCTCCCACTTTATGCAAGCAGACGCTTGAGGAGTCTCATACCATCCTAATTACCTGGATGAGACTCATACTGTCTGAGCTACCTGGAAGAGATAATGTGAGTCCTATCCAATGACTGGGTTAGGTATCTATGGTGCCTTTGAGTTATCCATACTCCTTCAAGTACTATGTCTCTCAGACTCCTATAAAAATGTCCAATAATCTTTTTGGTTTACCAAGTTGTACTCCAGTGAAATATATAGATATAGATATAGATATAGATATAGATATAGATATAGATATAGATATAGATATAGATATAGATATATTTGTCTGTCATCTGTTACCTATCTAGGTAACAGATATATTTGTCTGTCATCTGTTACCTATCTAGGGTAAGTGGATGTTTACTCATGTCACTGCAGGCATAATGTCACACAATAAAAAGTACCTCTCTTTAAAAGAATGTTAAAAATTTGCTAGCAACTTATGAATGCCTGGGCCTTTGGTAAACATTTTTTTTTAAATGATAGCAAATAGGACATATTTTATTAATTATACAAATGAAGCCATATAGCCCTGCTAACAGAAGTTCTGAGGAAAATACTCCACCTATATTACATATTCTATAGGACTTGATTACTGATAGTGAAGAGACTGAAGTGTCGCAGGTTCAGAACCCCATTAAGAACTTCATTGGGCTATTTGACCTACTGATTATTCATTGCCCACCTTAGTGTATATCCTTTGTATGAACAGACTCCAATTTTTTAACAACTCAAAAACTATGAATGTAATTAGAGAGCATCTGTGACCTTTAGGAGATTTCCCTGCTTTGCTGTAATTTGTTTATCCTATGCATGTACCAAAATATTTAAAGATCATTTTTAATTTATAACTTTCCTGTGCTGTTATCAAAAACTTCGTCAACATGTTTGTGTGGGATAACCTTAAACTGTGTTTCCAGCCCATGATCAATCTCATTTGGCTCTTATTTTCATCAAGAGACAGACATATTTTGTGAACCAGAGAAGACTAAAAAGAATAAATTATTTGATCAAAATCATACTTTATACTCACTGTAATCTACGTTTCTTTAACTCCACATAAGTGTTTGTAGAAGAGCTCACTATCACCTTTCTAAAAAAGAATATTTAGTTCTTTTGATCTGAAATTTCTCATTTTTATCTGATTCTAGTGTGTATACTTGTATATACCAATATAGTATTCAAAAACTTATAATGACAGGCCTGTGTGGTTTATTAGTTATCAACTGATAACTTTAGTTTTCTAATTATTCCTATGGATCATGAGTTTAGAAGTGGCTTGGCAAGGTAGTTCTGACTTGAGATCTTCTATATAGATGCAGACTACTATCAAAATATCTCATATTCTAATTTGAGCAGAAATATTTCTAAAATCACTCAAAGTGGCTAACATTCTGGGTTTAGCTTTGGCAGATTCAACTAGTTGCTCTATATATTAGTTACTTACATGTTGCTGTGATAAAATGCCTAAATGTGGCAATTCATAGAAGAGAATTAAATAAATAATTCAAAGAAAGTTATTTTAATTTGCTGTTCAGTTCAGAATGATAGACTTTATAAGGGCAAGACAGATGAAGCAAAAAATGGAAGAGATCAAATTGTAAGTGGCTGAGAGTATTTTAACCTCAGAATATGGCCCCACTGTAGTAAGACTATACTTCCTATACCTCTTCAATCAGTGCCAGCAACTGGGTATCAAGTGTTCAAAGGAGGGACATTTCTCATGCAAACCACTATAGTTTACAGGAGGCCCTGACTAACATACTGTTACACTGTCCTTATGCAGGCTGTCTGGCACATTCCAGAGTAATCTGTATAAGTCAAGGACAAATCTTCAGTGCTCTAAATTACCTAGTCTGGATATAATAGAGTATCATCTGTAAATAAACTAAGCCTTAAAGTTAGGGTACAAATGGCCTGATGGTTTAGAAGGTTCAGAGATTGTGTTCATAGATAAGCCAGTTGTAACTGTGCCATTTTAGATGTATTAATGAGGAGAACTTAACTGTCATGGACTATATATGATTTAATAAAGTACAAATTTCTGTGTATTTATGTGGGAGAAAAACTGAAGAGGTAAGTAATTTGAATGCTCTGACTTCTTAAAGACACTGTCACGTTCATACCAGGGGATATGAAAAGTGAGTGAATGAAATGCTATAAGGTGAAATCATAGCAGTATGAAAATGGACTGAAGAGCAAATTCTCAAACCTTGTGAGAAAGGCTGATCATCAAATGTTGTGCACAGGAGAAAGGAAGTTTACAAGACTTCACTGTATTAGGCATGAAAGTCACATGTGCATTTCCCAGAGCTGGAGCTAAAGATAAGAGCTTTGCTTCATAGGTTTACTTTTAACCTTTTAAAAAGTGACCATATCTCCTAGGCATAAAAGTCACAAAAAGTGACACAGAATTTGTTTTTGTTTTCATTTATTGTTTCTTCATGGTTTGTTTTGTGTACCCTACTAATGTGTGTGGCTCAACAATGGTCATTGATGTTGGTTAGTGCATCCTTGTCATAGTATTCCACAGTGATCAGTAAATATTTTTAAAATGCAAAAAGAAAATTTAATGGGGGAAAAATGTTTCTTTGAGTAAGGCTATTACACTCTCTGAGTTCTCTCCCTATATCCAAGAAAGAAGAAGGACAAGAGATGAAATATTGATGTGTTTTTGCTATGATTTATATCATGGAGCTGCTAACATGTAAAGATATCCAGCTGAGGAAAGGGGGCACTTCAGAAAAAGTTCATTTGCAGTTTCAGAGATAGTTCTAGATGGATGAATATTTGAAACACATCTTTGCATCTTTCTAATGAGGATTTGTAGGGAAAAAAAAAAAGATCACCAACTCTCTATTTAGAATGGGAGGTTAACCAAAATAACTGAAGAAAGGGACAGTAAAATACAAGAAGGAGAAGGAGGAAGATGAAGTGAGAAAAAAAAAGATATCCACTGTATGACAGGAAAGCTTTAGATTTGCATAAGAATAATAATTGTCCTTTCTAATTCCATAGGGAAGTAAATGACATATTTGGGGAGTGAGGTTCACCTGATCATTGCCTTTTGTCTTTAATAAATCACAAGTTTCCTACAATAGCCTGAGACAGGCTGAAGCAATGTTGCCTGCTGTGGCTTTTAGCTTGGAGGACTAAAAGGCTGCATGCTTTGTCCCTCAGTGGGCAGAGTTAGTATGCTGCAACTATTAAAAGCCACTCCAATGTGGGTCCCTGAACTCTTGAACTGAATCACTCCTCTTGGTTGTACTGGCAGATTTCCACCCAGATGCCTACAGAAGAGGCTATTCTCTTATGAAACCACTGTTCATTGGCATGGTGTAATTCCTGTCTAGCAATTGTTGACAAAATTGCAAGGTAAGGGAGGCCCAAATTGCCAGGGAGAAGCAACATCCTTCTCTACATCTCGTATGTGAGTAAATTAAGTATGACTTTTTACTCATCATCAATGGAATTGTGTTAATTGGAATTATTTATAGTCTAAAATGTGTGTTATTTCTGAAAATAAATAGAAATAAATAGGAAAAAAAACTGATAGTTTCTCTATACACACTTAACTATTCTGAGAACAGTGATAAAAAGATTGTTTAGTAAATGGAACAGTGACCAGATAATGCTAACCTTGACATATATTAGTGTTCTCTCTCTCTCTCTCTCTCTCTCTCTCTCTCTCTCTCTCTCTCTCTCTTTCTCTCTCCTCTCCTTCCTCTCTCTCTCCTCTCTCTCTCTCTCCTCTCTCTCTCCTCTCTCTCTCTCTCTCTCTCTCTCTCTCTCTCTCTCTCTCTCTCAACTAGTAAAAATTCAAGCCGGGCGTGGTGGCACACGCCATTAATCCCAGCAATCGGGAGGCAGAGGCAGGTGGATTTCTGAGTTCGAGGCCAGCCTGGTCTATAAAGTGAGCTCCAGGACAGCCAGGGCTATACAGAGAAACCCTGTCTCTAAAAACCAAAAAAAAAAAAAAAGAGAGAGAGAGAGAGAGAGAGAAAATCAAAATTGAGATCCTTGAGAGATCCAGTTCTTCCCTTGGGTCTTATGCTCCTTTATTTTACATGTATTATCACTAGGCCTGTCTGGGTGGATACATAGGTAGTGTAGAGCTTCAAACACATGCATATAAAATATCCTGTGAAAAGATATTGTTTATCTTCTAGCTAATATTATCATAAATATGAAAATAGAGGAAGACTGGGGGAGGGGACCACAGGAATATAGTAAAATACAATGAAGCAGAGATATAAAAAAAGAGAGAGAGAGAGAAACTTATTTTAACCTTTATTTTTTGGTAACAGTGAATGTCAATTATTCATGTAATCTGTGCAATAAAACTTATCTAGAGAAAGAGTGCTTTTCTCTCATCCTGTTGAAGTTCACATGCAATAGTCTCAATGAGAACATCTCCCACAAGAATGTATCCACAAATTTTGATATTTTGACACTTGGTTTCAAAATTGAAATACTATTTGTAAAGGTTTAGGAGGTGTAAAATTATTGGTAGTAATACTTTATTTGTGGTATGTTACAAGGAGCCTATGAAAGATGTCCATTCAGAAACAGTTTATAGCTAACTAAAAGTCTTTATTCTAGTAAAGTCATAGGAAATGTGGGTTAATCGAGGATGTAAGTGTACTACTGCGTGTCCAGAACACGGTGGTTAAAAGGAGAAAAACACATCCTAGCATTTTGCTAGCAACTATAATGGCGGCTTCATATAAGCAAGTAGTTTAGCAGAAGCTAAGGTAAGCACTTAGCTAGAGCATCTTGCTCTCATGTTTCTAGAGCAGAATTGCATAATTTTCACAGGATTTCCAATCAGAGATATCAAATTCTAGTCAAACCTAAAAGTGCATCAGCAGGAATACAAGATGGAAGAGCCTCTGCACTGTCTTTTCTTGTCACAGGCAAGTTTTGACAATTTATTGCTTTATCCCAATTTCTATCCATGTTTGCTAACCTCCTGCTTTTAGCTGACCATATGAGCTCATGTCTTCTGGTTCTTTCTCTGGACCCATAAGATAAAATAAACTCCTTCTACAACTCAGTTTTGATTATGGTGTTTTATTATATAGCGGCTGAAAAAAATAAAGCATAGTTCTTTAATCAGTTTAATTTATAGACAATCAAAAAGAATTTTTTTCAATACTGTACTTTGACTCTGAAATGTCTCTCAAAAGGCCCAGGTACATAAATGAGAGAATGACTACCTTCTTCCAAAAACCACACTTAATTGAGGCTGAACAGCCCTTGTTCCTTAAAACTAAGTTTCAATTTTATAAATTGAAAATTGAAAAGTTAATTTTCTGAAATAAACCTGCAAATAAAATTCCCATCCCTATTGCTTTAGTGATTAATATCATCTTACCTAACTAATAAGGTAAACTTATTATAAATAATCCCTATTCCTGTCAAGAACCCTCATAATAACTGATAAAAATGTGAGCTTCCAAACACCTGCTGTCACCAGGCCTGCTTTACCAGGAGCATCCATGTTGGATTCCCCAATGTACTGCCCTCCTGAGTCCCCTAATACACACTCAACTGCCCTGAGACAGACACTGCCCCTGAGGACCATTGTCCTACCAAAGTCTACTGATGAAGCAGAAAAACAAAAAAACAAAAAAACAAAAAACAAAACAAAAAAACAAAAAAATAAACATGTTAGGCCTGCCTTTCAGAGACCTATTAAAAAAGGAACCTTCACAAAAACAGATGGCTAAAGCTCAGCATAAGAACACAATCAACAAGAAACAGGGAAAATATTACACCTCTAGAGCACAGATATCCTACAAAGCCATGGATATCCTGACAAAGCTGAAGCACAAGAAAGTGACTTTGAATTCAATCTTATAAACATTATAGATGCCTCTAAATAGGAATTGAATAAATCACATAAAGAAATACAGGAAAATACAAACAGGAGATATAAATGAATAAAACTTTTGAAGATTTGAAAAGGTAAATCGAACAAATAAAGGAAACACAAAGTGAGAGAATCCTGGAGATAAAAACCCTAAGGAAGAGAACAGGAAAAACAGAAGCAAGCATCACTTACAGAATACAAGAAATATAAGAGAGAATTTCAGGCTTAGAAGATACAATAAAATAAACTGATACCTTAGTCAAAGAAAACATTATATCTAAAAATTTGTGCTACAAACATCCAAGAAATATGGATTACTATGAATAGATTTAATCTAAGAAAAATAGAAATAGAAGGTGAAGAGACTCAGCTCCAGGAGTCCCAGAAAACATATTCAACAAAATCACACAAGAAAAATCCCCCAACTTGAAGAAAGAAATGCCTATAAACATACAAAAAGTTTACAGAATACCAATTAGATTGGACCAAAAAAGAAAATACTCCTGGCACATAGTAATCAAAACATAAAATTTATAAAGCAAAGAAAGAATATTAAAAGCTGCAAGGGAAATAAATTAAGAAACATGAGAAGGCAGAAGTAAACACAACTTTACAACAGAGACATTAAAAGCTAGAAGAATTTAACAGATATTTCACATCTCTAAAAGACAACAGATACCAACCTAGACTTCTATATGCAGCAAAATTCTTCACCACTGAAAAAAGTAAATGAAGAAAACAAAATATTTCAAGACAAAACTAAATTTAAACAATATCTATTCACAAATCCAGCCCCACTAAAAACACTGGAAAGAAAAGTCCAAACTAATGAGGTTAATTGCAACCAAGAAAACACTGGAAATAATTTTATACCAGCAAAAAGAAAAGAAGGAATACATACATACATACATACATACATACATACATACATACATACATACATATATACACACACACACACATTGCCAACATCAAAATAACAGGAATTGATCATCACTTGTCATTAATATATCAAAATATCAATGGATTTGATTAACAAATAGACAGGATAACAGAATAGATGGATCAACAGGATCCATCATTCCACTGAATAGGAGAAATAAACCTCAGTAACAAAGGCAAACACTATTTCAGAGTAAAGGGCGGGCAAACAATTCCCAAGCAAACACACCCACTAAGCAATCAGGAGTAGTCATTCTAATGCTAATAAAAAAGACACATTCAAACAAAATTATTTAAGAGATGGTGAAAGACACTTCATACTCATCATAGGAAAATACACCAAGATCACATTTTAATTCTGAATATCTATGCTTCAAATAAAAGAGTAGTAACATATGTAATAGGAGCAATATAATGTTTAAATCACACATCAAACCTGACACATTAATAGTGTGAGATTTCAACATCCCATTCTCACCAATAGACAGGTTGGTGAAACAGAAGTTAAATAGAGAAATAATGTAACTCCCTAATGGTATGAATCAAATGGTCTTCATAGATATCTACAGAACATCTCACCCAAACACAATAGAATATGCCTTCTTATCACCTCATGTAACCTTCAAAATTGGCCATATAGTCACTTACAAATCAAGCTCAAAATATGTAAGAAAATTGAAATAATTCCTTATATCTTATCAAACCACCATGGGTTAAAGTTAAACATCATAACAACAGAAAGAGCAGAAATGCTACAAATTGATGAAGACAGAATGAAACTCTACTCAATGGTCATTGGGTAAGGAAGAAATAAAGGGAGATATTGAAGCCTTTCTAAAATTCAATAAAAATGGCTGGATCTGGAGGATATCACCCTGAGTTAGGGAACCCAATCACAAAAGAACACACATGATATGCACTCACTGATAAGCAGATATTAGCCCAGGAACTTAGAATACCAAAGATACAATTTGCAAAACACATAAAACTGAAGAAGAAGGAACACAAAAGTATGGATACTTCATTCCTTCTTAGAATGGGGAACAAAATGCCCATGGAAGGAGTTACAGAGACAAAGTTCAGAACAGAGAGGGAAGGAAGAGCCATCCAAAGTCTGCCCCACCTGGGGATACATCCAATATTAAACTACCAAATCCAGACACTATTGCATATTCCAGAAAAATTTTGCTGACAAGACCCTGATATAGCTCACTCTTATGAGGTTATGCCAGTACCTGGCAAATACATACGTGGATGCTTACAGTCATCTATTGGATGGAACACAGGGCCCCTAATGAAGAAGCTAGAGAAAGTATCCAAGGAGCTTAAGTGGTCTGTAACCCTATAGGAAAACAACAATATGAACTAATGAGCACCCCCCAGAGCTATGTCACTAGATGCATATGTAGCAGAGGATGGCCTAGTCAGCCATGAATGAGAGGAGAGCCCCCCCCCCCCAAATATAGCATCCCTCTTTTCTACAAAAATTAAGTCGGCTAAGAGGAAACATGGGAAAAAAACAAAAAACAAAACAAAACAAAACAACAACGAAAAAACAAGCTTTGCAAATACTGCTAGCCACAAATAATATAAAACACCTTGGTGTACCTCCAACCAAGCATTGTAAGACCTTTATGACAGTAATTTTAAGTCTCTGGTGAAAGAAATTGAGGAAGATATCAGATGGAAAGATCTAGCATGCTCATGGATTGGTAGGATTAATATAGTAAAAATGGTAATTTCCCCCAAGTACTTTACAGATTTAATGCAATTCTCATCAAAATTTCAATTCAACTCTTTAAAGAACTTGAAAGAGAAATTCTAAACTTTGAAAGAGCAATTCTAAACTTCACATGAAAAAATACAAAAAAGGCAAGAGAGCTAAAGCAGTCCTGTACCCCCCCCCCAAAAAAAAATCTACAGGTATCACACTCCCCGACTTCAAGCTATACTACAGTGCAATAGTAATAAAACAACAACAACAACAACAACAACAACAACAACAAAAACACATGTTACTGACATAAAAACTGACATGTTGATCAGGAAAATCAAATTGAAGATCCCCCCCCCCCAAAAAAAAAAAAAAACTTACTCCTAAGTACACTAGATTTTTGAAAGTGAAGCCAAAATCATACAATGGAAAAAAGAAGGTATCTTCAACAAATTGTATTGGTAAAACTGGATGCATATATGTAAAAGAATGCAGAGAGACCCATATTAATAACATGCACAAAATTCAAGTCCCAATGGATAAAAGACCTCCACATAAATCTAAACACATGAAGTCTAACAGAAAAAAAATATGGGGGGTTGCCTTGAACATATTGGAACAAGAAACAAATTCCTAATTAGAAACAAATATTTCAGGCACTAAGATCAACAATTAATAAAAGAGACCTCATAAAACTGAGAAGTGTTTGCAAGGTTAAGCATAGCATCAATAGAACAAAACAGCAGCCTATATAATGGAAAAATATCATCATGAACCCTACATGCAAGAGAGGACTAATATCTCCAATATGTAGAACCTACAAATTAGGTACCAACAAACCAAATAAAACAAATAAAAAGAATAAAAAGGGGGTATAGAGCTGAACAGAGAATTCTCAACTGAAGAATAACCAATGGTTTAGAAGCACTTAAAGGAATGTAGAGAGGAGCCTCATATAACTATCTCCTGAGAGGCTTCATCCTGCAGCAGTTAGAAACAAAGAGCCATAACTAATCAGCAGGGGGGATCTTAGGAAGTCTTTTGGAAGAATGAAGATAGGAAACAACAAGCTCGAGGGGTGAATGACACCATTTGAAGTCAACTAATTTAGGCCATTAGAGAAAAAGACTGAGTCAAAAATCAATGAGCAAGCAGGGGTTGGACTTAGGACCCCTACACATTTCTAGCATATGTGCAGCTTTATTTTCATGTGGGTCCCCTAGAAATCTGAGCACTGGCTTTCCCTGCCTCTGCTGCCTGTCACTGGATCCCCTTCCCCTAGCTGGACTACCTGGTTGGCTTCAGTGAGAGGATGTGCTTAGCCTGCTGTGACTAAATGTCCTAGGACTGAGTGGTACTCAAAAGGGCATTCCCTTTCTCTGAGAAGGGGAGGGGTATTTGAGGGGAGGACTTTGTAAGGATGGGAATGAGAGGAGAGGAGGGACCAAGGGCTAAGATTGGAATATAAAGTGAATAAACTGATCAATTAAAAAAAAAAAAAACAGTATCTAGAGACAATAAATAAATAAATAAATAAATAAATACACCCCCCCCCCCAAAAAAAAAAAAACAACAAAAAAAAATGCTAGCCTGTAAGGAAAGTGTGCTTTTTTGCCATTGCTTTACAAGAAAGTGTCTCCAGTTTATTGTCAAATAAACTTGACATTGAGTCTTTGGTATGCTCTCCTTACATTGCTATTAATCTTGTCCTGATGATTAAAACTTTTTGAAATTATTGAAACTTTCAGAGGTGGGGCCTAGTGAGATGTGTCTAATTTACTAGAAGAATACCTTTGATGGTGACAGTGGAATAGCTTTTTAGTTTTCTGTTTATCTGTTTGTCTGTCTGTCTGCCTGCCTGTCTGTCTGTCTCTGTCTCATTTCTCTCTCTGTCTTTTTGTCTCTGCCTCTCTAGCTGTTTCTCCTTCTACCCCGTTCTCTTCATCCCTCCCTCCCTCCTCCCCCCTCTCTCTTTCTTTCTTTCTTTCTTTCTTTCTTTCTTTCTTTCTTTCTTTCTCTCTTTCTTTCTCTCTCTCTCGCTCACTCTTTCTTTCTCTTTCTCTTTCTTTCTTTCTTTCTTTCTTTCTTTCTTTCTTTCTTTCTTTCTTTCTTTCTTTCTTCTCTTACTGGCTCTGAGGTTTCATATATTCTTATTATGATGTACTATTATAGCCCCAAAGCAATGTGGCCTAACAGAAATATGTTGAAAGTAATGAAACTGGGAGAGAAAATATAATCCTTTCCGTTTGAAATGTAAATATTTCAGCTATATATTATAGGATAACAATAGCAACAGTCTGCAAATAAAGGTGCTGTCCATGGCACCAATGATACTAGAGATAAAAAACTCTTACCCACATGAAAGTCATCCAAATTTTACCTTTCTTTTTTACCAACTCTGGGCAAAAAATTTCATGGTTACAGCAGAGCATTCCTTTAGAAATTTTAGCGTTTCCTCCTAAATCTTTCTTTAAGGAAAGAGAGAGGGGTCAGCAGCGAAGAACATGCACTACTTTTCCAGAAGACCATGTTCAGTTCAGAGCATTCACATTAGTCAGCTGTCAACTACTTATAACTCCAGGTTCAGGGATGGTGATTCATCTGTCCTCTTTTGGCAAACACATACATAGACAAACCATGTAGCCATGTAAGGCCATCCAAATATATACATTTTTAGAAATTAAAAAAATGCAAGTTTTTAATTTAATTTTGTTTTTATTTATCCTTTAATTATTCTGTATCCTAAATTTTGATGATATTCATTACTCTCCCTTAACTTCTTCCAGTTCCTCTCCCTCCCTGTTACTTTCCCTAACTTCATGTTCTTTGTCTTTCTCGCTCTATCTTAAAACAAACACACTGGGAGTTCAGTCTGTTTTAGCTAACTGCTTCTGGACATGGTACTTACCCTGAAGTGTAAAAATATTTCCTAATAAATTCTTGCAATGAGTTCACTACCTGCCTCAATGGTTTATGTTCCTGAATGAACAACACATACACCTACAGCTTTTATATTTTAACATACCTTAAATAGGCTAAGTCACTGCCTAATCTCCAGTGCTTCTAGAATCTACTTCATGCTGATAATTTCTAGTAATTCTTAGTAATTCTTACGTCCTATCTTGGCAGTTCTAGATCCACTTGGGCAGCACTCTGGGCCACACTCTCCTGGCTCCTTCAACTGGCTGATATATCTCTCTGTCCCACATTCTTCTCAGGCACAGCTGTTCTCCCTGTTCTCTTTCTTTCCAGCTTTGGGGCCTGGAAATCTTAGAATGCAGCCTCTGTTTGTCCTTCCCAGCTAATGGATATTGGCATCTTTATTTACCAATCAAAAACAACTGGTTGCAGAGTTCCAGAATCTATTTGCAGACACTCTTGTGCAAGTATATTTTGGGGAAAGCATAATTAGTATTTGTAATACAAGCAGCTACAAGAAATACCAAGTGCCATTCAAGACTAGAAAACTGACTTTCTCTGACCAAGCAGCAAACATATGTCAATAGCACTTTGTGTCTTTGGATGAAATTTCATATGTACCTCTTCTTCTTCACTGTGGGATTTGCCTGGCTTGACACTGTGTATGTCTTTAAATATTGCTAGTTTCTGTGTTTTCATATGTATATATGCCCTATTGTGTTTCCTTAAAGTCATCTACTACCTCTGACTCTTACAATTTTTCCACTTTATCTTTTGCATAGACATTTAAGCCTTGAGGCAAAGGATAAGATACAGACATCCCTTTTAGAGATGAACATCCCAAAGTCTCTTATTGTTTGCACATTGACCAGTTGTGCCTTTCTGTGTTAATTTCATTCTATTGTAAGAAGAAACTTCTGTAATTCTTGTTGAGCAATACACTGATTTATGGGTATAGTATAATATCATTATAAGCCATTTTATTTCTATGTTCATTTAGCAGAATGATAGCAGTAGGGTTCTCAGTCGCATTGATTGAAACATGTATGGCTTTTGTCCTCACTAATGGAGCAGGGATTACATAAATCTAATTTTGAAAATTGGAAAACCAAGTTTGGTTGTTTACTCTCATGACATTAGTATCACCATAGCATCAATATCTAGCCAGATAGGTCATTATTGTAGCTTGTAGGGTTCATAGAGATTGATGATTACTTTTGCCCTTGATCACATGTACAGCACCTTTCAGCACCATTAACACTAGCCAGTAGAAATAAAGCTTGAAATTGAGTACCAAGAAGATTAATCTATATTTTGTGCTATAGATATTTGGTATCTTCAGCCACAGAGCCAGACTGTTAAGTTATAAAAGTAGCCAATAGTACTGTAATAGTCTGTACTGTTTAGTGGGATAGTGTGTAATCCTACTGACCAACAATCAAAAAGTTTTAACCTTCTCTTAGTACCAGAGAAGAGTGTTGGCTTGATAGTGTATAGTGTCTAGGTGTATTATTGCCTTCCCAGTATAGTGTAACTCTATCTAGACTCTTCTTATATATGTATACATTTTTAAAAACTTCAAGAATAGGTTTCCTTTTTTTCTTTTCAGAAGACTTTTGGTTTTAGTTTTCCCTCCTCATATTTCCTCCTCTACCCTGACACCCATCCTCCACTCACTTTAATCCTTCCTGTACCAATTTACTATGTAATACCTTTATGACACTATATTCTACTTGCCCTTCCTTTCAAGTTCCTCTACTGCCTCATAGTCTCATAGCTTAAAAAAAATACCCTTTTATTCAGTGGATCTCAACCACATAATGCTGTGATATTTTAATACAGTTCCTCATGGCATGATAAGCCCCAAACATAAAATTATTTTCATTGCTAGTTCTTTTTTTTTTTTTTTTTTTTTAACTTTT
>LR753306.1:2581898-2613550 GCA_902729485.2 Mus minutoides | reverse complement strand
AGATGGCGCGGCGGCGCGGTTCTGGCTGGGGGAGGCCCAGCCTCCGGTGGGGCGGAGTTCTCAGTTCCTGCCCCTGGAGTGAACTGCTGACCTGCTGCTCCCAAAACCACCTCTGCACTCACGCGTAACCCCAATGCGATCTTAAAGTCCTGGGGTGTCCCTAGCTGTGTCCGCTGGGCTCAGAGGAAAGATGGCGCGGTGGCGTGGTTCTGGCTGGGGGAGGCCCATCATTGCTAGTTCTTAACTATAATTCTGTTATTGTTATGAATCATGAAGTAAATATCTGATATATAGGATATTTTATTTGTGACCCCTCTGAAATAATCATTCAACTACAAAAGGATTGTGATAAACACTTCTCTAATGTCTATTACTTCTCCAAGTTTCACAGTACAGGTTTTAAAAAGTAGAATTCTTTAAAATATGAACATCACTTATTCATGATTGCACACATATATAGTCCAAGTACTTGGGAAACATAATCTGCCAAATCATGAGGTAGAATCCCATTTGGGATACATAGTTCACTCTAGACCAGCCTACGTTAAATAACAATATACTCCATATATATCAATATATTTACATTAAATAACAATATACTCCATATATATATATATATATATATATCTCCAGGAAAAATATTTTTCTTCAGAAAGTCTCTTGGTCTCCAGGAAGAAATGTATAAATCTTTTGTTTTCTCCATAGCCCTTTCTCTAAAAATCCACTCAAAAAGAAAAAAAAAAAAGCATTTTTTAATTTTGAATGATCTAAAAATCCACTCAAGAATAAAAAGCAAAATGCTTGCTAAAATAAAACAAAAGCAGGCCACTTAAAAAAATCTTTGTCTTGCGTCTTTCATCTTTATTTAGACATAAACTCATCTAGAGAAATGGGTCTCCCACTGTGGCTGCAAATAAAGCTCAGGGATATTCCTAGCACCAACAATTTGAAAAGTGAAACACCATTTTTTTTTATTACCAACACCAGAGCTATATACCTCTGAGTTCTGCAGAATCTTCCAGAGTATGCTTTGCCTTCTTCTTAATCATTTACCTGCTTCCTATGTCTTTCTGGGTACTTTTAATTTTAACTTGCTACAGTACTAAATGCCCCCAATAAGATACATGAGACAGCTCTTACTCCCTGTTTTTCTGCATAAGGAATCTATAGGTCTTGTATGTTTAAACAAAAAATGTTGGCAGCAATGGATCTATTTTATAGCCCTTAATCGATCTGTGCTGAGGTGCATACCATATGAGCTTGCTAAAATGCCAGAAAAGTTGAATATGACAGAACACAATGTAAAAAAATCTTTCTAAGGATAACAATGTGGTCTCTGCTGCACTAGTGAACATTTGAAGTAAAATCTCATTCCATTTATATTGACAAATAATTGATTTAATCTCCTTAGTTTTTCTCTTTGTACCTTTGCAACAATCCTCTAACTCCCTCTCTAATGGGACACATTCTGATCTCTATTAAACTATGTGACCTGAAAATTGATTTGAAAATTTAAGAACTCAGATAAATGTCATGTTCTTTAAAAGATTATTAGCCTCTTCAAAATAATTGGGTAACTGATGAATTAATATGTTGAGCAACGAGGATGGCTGAAATGAAGTGCTTTTTGATGTATCTTCTCAATTGCAGACCTCACCTAAATGAAACGTTTACTAAGCAGTAATCTGTGTGGAACCAACCTGGAGTATTAGGGTGTATCTGACCAACTACCTGAGCTGCTTTGTGTTATAATATGGTTCCTGTCTCCACTAGCCAGAAAACAGACAGGTTCCTTTTGTGAATATATTTATTTTTAAAATATTAAAAAGAAATTCTAATAAGAAAAATCACTTCATTTTATAAATTTCTTAGTACCAGGTATAGGGGGAGAGAAAATAAAAGACATTTCTGGGAATCAAATCCTTTGGTGGCATGTCTCACAATTTCCAGGATATTTTATACCTTCCTTACTTCAGGCATTTGCTGTAGGGCATGAGAAGTCAGAAGCATTCCATGCTTGCTAAGGTTAACAGAAGGCCAAAGGCCCTGGTGGGTTTTCTGTTATACCTATGTAAGTGGGGGTTCCTAGCAGGCCCCAGCTGAGGCCAAAGGCTCTCTGACATTCTGGATGGCCTCAGTTCCTTTCTTTCCCTTTCTTGATTTTACTCTACATTTCTGTGTAGCAATGTCAGGGATTGTTCATATGGCTGGTCACTGGCCCTAGACAATATACTAAGGAGTCTTAGCCAAGATAGCTTTGCAGCCTGTGGTGATTCTGCTCCCAGCATACCCCCTACCATCTCTCAAATTTGTATTTGAAGTTGGCTTCAAACTCTATTTTTAAATTTCTGAGTACCCTGCATCAAGTGTGTAAAATCTGGACCATGCAGGTATTCTCATACATCCATAGTGACATCTTGCTGCTGAAGGTATAAGACTACCAAGTTCACTCTCTATACATGGTTCCCAGAACTGTCTTGAAAAACCAAAAAAAAAAAAAAAAAAAAAAAAAAAAAAGAATTCAGAAATATACCATATGGTATTTTTTGCAAAGTAACATATTCCACTAGAAAGGAGATACAGCACAAACTGTATCCTGGACTTTATAGCAAGTTTATCATGATCCCACCACAGTCTGGGAGGCATTCAATATCCAGTTTCCCTTCTGACCCAAGTTGTATAGGTAAGAAAATAATCTATAGTTTCCTCTTTACAAGCTAAAGAGAAATCAGTGAGAATTATTGATATACTGTACCCTACCCTAGGTTCATGCTTTAGGTTAGTTAGAAAAAGTTAATAAAAACATTTAAGGAGGAAACCACTGGGTTTTGTGGTTAAATAGATTTGTTCAGCTGAATAGACTCAAAATCCTTGGAGGATATAGCTAAAACAGTACTACAGATTTGACCTCATAAAACCCTCAGAGACCTTATCTTACTGCTGGCAATTGCTGTGTAAGTGTTGTTTAAGAGAAAATCGAACAGATTCAGTCCTACTCTCTGTTGGTCACATTAAAATGAAAAGACCAATGGAGTGGCATAGTAAGGAAACTTTGCCAGAAGCCAAAACACAAAGGTGGTTGAATTGTAAAGATATATATATATATATATATATATATATATATATATATATATATATATATATATNTGTGTGTGTGTGTGTGTGTGTGTGTGTGTGTGTGTGTGTGTGTGTGTGTGTGTGTAGACTTCAGGAATTATAAAATAAATTTTGATAAATGAATAGCTTATAGAAAAATTATAAAGAGCTTATAAGAGAAACTTGAGAAGATAATTGTAAGTTGTATAGACAATAAAAGAATTTCAGAGAAATGTCCCTGACTCTGAAAATATATGCTTTGTTTATCAAGGGATAATGATGCTGAGAAGGTTCTATATAAAGTTAAGCCATGACATGAATATCTAGGATGTATTTATGTTATTAAAAATGTCTAGCATGAGAATCCAAGTATTAAGCATTTCAATATTCCCCCAAATATGGTTTAATTATATCATTGTCCATGGTGCAATTTGGAAGTTATTAAACCGTTAGGTCCTGGAGCATAGTGGAAAGAATTTACATTGTTGGGATGTGTCCTTGAAGATAGTAGTAACCCAAAGTTTATCTTCTCATCCTTGTATGCCTTCTTGACTTCATTAAGTTGAGCATCTTCCTTTGCCATGAAGTGCCACCTAATGTACTAAAGCATAAATACAATGATGTAGCCAATCCTAAATAGAAAAATTTAAACTATAAGCCCCAAATCTCTCAAAACTGATTTATTTCAAACACTTGTAGTAACAGAAAACTGCCTAACACACCAGGGATGCTTCTATTCAGTATCCAGTGGAAAAGATAACCACTTTTCTTTCTTTTTAATAAAGAGGATTTAACTCTTCTTGCACACAGGAAATGAAAAGAGAAAAACCTGTCTATTTACCAACATTTATCTATAGAAAGAATAGCCACTTACTGAATTCTTTCATCTGGCTTTTCCTTTCTTAAAATATTCATCATTGTATTTATCTGTGCTTGAGTACTCTATATATGTGTATGTGTAAACACATTTATGGGTTCATTCATTGATGCATTCATATGTGTAACCCGAGGGCAGTACTGGATGTTTTTTCTATATCTCTCTGTCTTAAATGTTTTGAGACAGCGCCTCTCACTAGAGCTGAAGTTTACAGTTAGCTCTACTGGCTGAGTAGCTAGACTCCGGGATCTGTTTGTTTCCCAAATGGCAACCCTAGCATTAGAGTTATAGATACATACTACCTGTCTGGGTTTTTAAATAGTGGTAGGGATCTTTCTGCTTGCATAGAAAATATTTTATTCACTGAAACATATCTTTAGCACCTCCTTTTCCTCTTTATTTGTTTTTAGTGTTATATGTGCATGTTTGTAAAGTAATAGATTCATCAGCATCAAACTAGACAAAAATCCTCCAAACTTCCCTGTCTCTGCATACAAATCTCTAGAATCACAGTTATGAGTCAACATACCTGTTTGTTTATGTAGCTGCTAGAGAGCCTAACTTGGTCCTTGGGCTTACACAGCAAACACTTTACCCACAAAGCACCTTCCCAGTATTGTATCTGTCTTTGCCCTCTGCCCATTGATAAGAAGAGAAACAATAGAAAAATCATATATATATATATATATATATATATATTGATTTTATTATTATTGTTGTTATTATCGTTATTATTTAGGCATAAATAATCTGCACATAGTACAGAACTCGAGGTTTCCATATTATAGAAAACTAATAAAATAAATATTAAAATTTAACAGCAAAACACAGAAGTCAGAAGCCAATTTTGACCCTATGCCTAGAAATATACTTTACAAAGGGAATGAGACAATATGGAAATTAAAGTTTTCTCCCTCCCCACAGGAACACCGGGGTATCTATTCTCCAATCTATAGTATAAGCTAAGACAATTGGCAAGATAATGTAGTACCTGATTTTTTTTTTCATTGCAAAATTCCAAGATTATTTGATGAAATACATAAAGCAATAGGATACCTGGATCCCATGATTGTCTACTACTAAAAGAAGCCAAACACTGAGAAAGGTTCTCCCAAATTGATAACATATCAAACAAGTCCAGTTGTTAGAGCTTAAACTCATCCCTTCTCCCTCTTTTGGCAAAGATCAAGTGTAGAGATTAAACTCAGTAGCAGATGTTCCCCTGGTAAAATGTAGTGCTGAGAAAAGCTCTATGAGGCCTTCCACCAAGCCACACTTAGGAGGAAAATTCTAGAACTTCTTTATGACAAGTAGTGAAGATTCTGTCTCCACGGAGTCACTCACAAGCCCTAGGCAGTATAGAACACATGATGGGTATTGTTTTTATCAACCTGGCAAAATTTGCAAATACCTAGGAAAAGGATTTTTGATCATGCCTGCGAAATGTATCATGGTTGCATTAATTAAATTGGTTATTATTGGTTAAGATTCTTGACTGTATAAAATGAAGAAAGGGAACCACAATTCATTCATTCATTCATTCATTCATTCATTCATTCATTCATTCATTCCTCTGCTTCCTGATTGTGAATGGAAGCAACTATTTCCTTCTTGTGTTGCCTGGACTTCCCTGACAAAATAGACTGTATCCTTCTTTGAACTGTGAGCTTGAATAAGCCTTTCTGCCTAAAATTACTTTTGTCAGAGTATTTTATCACAGCAACAAAACAAAACAAAACAAATAAAGAAAAATAAGAAAAAACATGTACATAAAAGCTTTTATGGATTTTTGTTTCCCAGGAATGTGCTGTATGCAGACTAGAGCCTACATAACATCTGTATAAGGTTCACCATTAAATATCTGTAGGACTGTGGGAGAGACCTGAGTGTTAATTATGTGAATTCCAGCAGTCTAGTGAACCCATTCTCATTAGAAAATGCAGATTCCTTTGGCCATGTGATTTATATAGAACTCAGCTTAACAGAAGTCCTGTTTTCCAATGGCCCACCTTTATATCACACCTCCGAACAGTGGGGATTACAATCACTAAGCTAGTGTTCATAGCAAAGACTCTAGATCTGTTCTTGCAATAACATAGACCTATGCTTTAGCAGAAAAGCCTGCATTTCTGCTGCTTATGCAATTAGTCTTGGTATATGTCATCATGGCTATAATAGTCAATCAGAAATCAACTTATAAAGAACCAATATGGCCAGAAGTCTGCCTTTAAAACCACTACCCAACTTAGAGCAATATAACATGTTGAAAGACCCATTGATTGAGTATAGGACAGAGAAATAAGAATATGCTTTTACCTACAAACATAGCATTAGGATGTAAAGAACTAACACTGACAAGATCCTAATGTCCCATATTCCTATGCTTTTATACATACACCTTTAAGCATCTGAGAGTACTTGTGTTTCAAGTAGGTAAAGACTTCTATAAAGCTAATATGATCTGTGACTTGTGGCAGAGGTCTTGGTCCTAGTCAAACTCAGAGCCCATGTTTCTCTGTGTCTGGGCTCACCTAGTGTTTATATAGACTTAGTAGACTGTGTTCAGGATACACCACAGTGTAGAAGCTTTGCTAGCTTCTTTAATAAAGTAGGAATCTATGAGCTACCACTCATGGAGAACTTACAATTTCTTTCTTAGCCTAGTTCTACCTTAGCTCTTAGTCTCTCTTAATTCTTGGGCTAGGAATATCTTTAAGCACTAAAACAGACAACAAATTAAGAAACTGGGAAATCTGGACTCAGGAACCATGAAGTGTGGAAGCAATGAAAATGACTATGGGCTCAGAGAAAATAAAAATCCCACTAGCAATTTGTGAAAAGGTGGGCACCAAAAAGCCCCTTTAAAAGACAGAAAAAGAAAACCACCTGATTGTTTGATGTACACAGAGTATAAACACAAGGGAATCAATAATTGAAGACACTATGGCAAGTAAAATAATGGTTTGAAACACTGGTTAATAAAGTAGGGTAGTATTTTTATTTAAAGAAGTTTCAATTGCTCATGTAGCCAAAAATATTCAATATCTTGAAGAAAACACACACACAATGTTTAAACATTCTAATTGAGAAAATAAAGATAGCAACCATACAAATTCGTGAGCTAAAAAGTATCCTCAGTGAAATTTAAAATGAGATTAAAAGGAATCAATAACGAGATAGACCATAGAGAATAATTATTGAGCTTGAAGAGAAGCTTTTGGAAAATCGTGGCTTTGGCCATGGTACATGGCACAGACAGCATTTGGAGAAGTCAATAGAGAGAGAGAGAGAGAGAAAAAAAAAGAAAGATTGTACAAAAAAATCTTATAGGAACTTCAAAGCAGTATGACAAGAACAAGGTCCCCCACCCCCCACTGAGGAATGAAAGCACCAGGGGTTTAAAAATTGTATCAAAGAAAGAAGAAGAAAAAAAAAAAAAAACAAAACAGAAATATTCCCAAACCTATAAAATGCTACAGATATCCAGGAATAATGAAGAGAACGCACACCCACACTGTAGGGAGGAATTGGCAATTTCCCAAACACACTACAGACACATGGGAGGGGGAAGCAGTAAATATTCACAGATTTCTACAAAACACTGGTACAACTTAAGCAGGCTACAATCACATGGCACTCCTGGCAAGGCCCTCTGCTGCTGCTAAACCTGCCACTGTAGCTTGCATTTAGCCTTTAATTTATATGTAGCCCAGTATTTAAAAATAAGGATCTAACAGCAGGCAGTAACTACTGCAATTTAGTGGACTCTCCAGCTTTACCTGGAAGAATAATAGCATAGACCCTTCCAGTGATTTGGAAAATACACACAATAAACACAGGAAAGAAAGAATTGAGTGAGGTTGTCAGGAAAGTAGGACATCATTCAGTGGTTACAAGAACATGCTGCTCTTGCAGAAGACTAAAAGTTGGTTCTAACACCTATGTTAGGTGATTCACAACAACCCATAATTCCAGTTCCATGGGATCTGGTGCCCTTTTCTGGTCTCCAAGGACACCCAACTACACATGGTGCACCTAACCCCCAACTAAAAACACACACACATGCACACATAATAAAAATAAAATATTCAAAAAAAAAAGATCAGGATACTGAGCAAAATAATGAAAGTGAACAGGAACATTAAATAAACAACAATGTTCAGAACTCCTGCAGGATCAAGTTGCTTTACTTTTAACACCTAAAGTGAAGGAAAACAAAGAATAGCTAAAGTCTTTACTTGAAATTTTTACTATTTTTTTTATTTTTATTTATTTATTTACATCCTAAACCCTGCCCCTCTCAGTCCCCTCTTCCTGGTTGCCCCTCTAATATACACTCTCCCTCCCACCTCTCCTTTTCCTCTGAAAGTATGGGCCCTCCCTGGGTATGCCCTCAACCCTGGCACATCAAGTCTCTGCTAAAGTAGGCACATCCTCTTCCACTGAGGCCAGACAAGGTAGCCCTGTTGGGGAAAGGATACCACAGTCAGGCTACAGCTTTAAGGAAAGCATGAGCTCCATTTGTTGGGGGTACCACATGGAGATTGAGTTGCATGTTTGCTATATATGTGCCAGGGGCCTCCTTCCAGCCCATGTGTGTTCTTTGGTTGATGGCTCAGTCTCTGAGAACCCCTAGGAATCCAGATTAGTTGAGTATGTTGGTCTTCCTTTAGGGTTACTATCCCCTTCAAGTTCTTCAATCCTTTCCCCAGATATTTCTTGAGAGTTCCCACCCTTCATCCAAGGTTTGCCTGTGGGAATCTGTATCTGTTTCAGTCAATTCTTGGTAGAGCCGCTGAGAGGAAAATTATGGTTTTCTCCTATCTGCAAACAGAATGGAGTATCATTAGTGATGTCAAGGAATAGTACTTGCCCATGGGATGGGTTTCAAGTTGGGTCAGTTATTGAGTGGCCATTCCTTCAGTCTCTACTCCATGTTTATCCCTGCATTTCTTTTTAGACAGAATACATTTTGGGTTGAAAGTTTTATGGGTGGGTATAATTATCCCTCTTCTGGAGTTTCTCTATTGTTACTAGGGGTGGCCTCTTCAGGTTTCATGTCCACATTGTTAAGCATCTCAACTAAAGACTCTTCAGAGCATCTTCCACCTCAGTCTCTGGGAGTTCTGAAAGATTTCTCCATCCCTTCACCACAGGTAACTGCATATTTCCATTCATTCTCTTGGCCTTTCTCATATATCCTCTGTTTCTCCCCACACATCATCCTGCTTACATTCCCCTCCAGCTACTCTCTCATCCACTTGCCTCTCTCTGTTCCTCTGTCTCCTATGACTATTTTGTTCCCCTTTCTAAGTATGAGTCAAATATCCTCTCCAGCCTTTCTTCTTCTTCTTCTTCTTCTTCTTCTTCTTCTTCTTCTTCTTCTTCTTCTTCTTCTTCTTCTTCTTCTTCTTCTTCTTCTTCTTCTGATAATGATGATGATGTTGTTGTTGGTGGTGGTGTTTTTTTTTTGTTTGTTTGTTTTTTGTTTTTTCAAGACAAGGTGTCTCTGTAGAGTCCTGGCTGTCCTGGAACTCACTTTGTAGATCAGGTTTCTTTCTTGTTTAACTTCTTTGGGTCTGTGGGAGTGTATAGTGAATATTCTGTTTTATGGCTGATATCTACTTATCAATGAGTATATACCATGTGTGTCCTTTTGAGTCTGAGTAAATTGTATGAAATAGTAATTTGAACATCTATCTTACTTATAGTAGCTACTAAAAACAGACATAAATCAAATCTAAGAAATAATCTCCCCCCCAGGAAAAGATTGATTTATTTTTTTTCCTTTTTTCCATAATTGTTTTTCACAAACATCCCAAATTCCAGGCCCCCTTCTCTACTCTCCTCCAAGTCTCACTTTTGAAAATCTCTTCACCCATTATACCTCCCCACTTCTCATCAGAGAAATGGAAACCCCCTCCTTGGGTAGCAAGGGCATCTTATACCAATAGGACTAATCACCTTATCTCCCACTGAGGCCCAACCAGGTAAGAGAAGAGGATCTAATGGTAGAAAACAGAATCAAAGACAGCCTGCTCCAATTGTTAGGGAACCTATAAGAAGAACAAGCTGCATATCTGCTACCAATGTATAGGGGGCATAGGTACAACTCTTGTATGGCGTTTGGTTAGTGGTTGAGTCTGAGTGAGCCCCCAGGGGCCCAGGTTATTTAACTCTGTAAGTCTTCTTGTGGTGTCATTCACACCTCCAGACCATCCAATTTTCTCCCCTTCTCTTCCCTTCCACATGATTATGGGTTATTTATCTGTTTCCATCAGCTTCTTGATAAGACCTCTCAAGTGAAAGTTATGCAGGCTTCCTGTCTGTAATCAGAGCAGAATATCATTAATAGTGTCAGGAATTGGCTGTCTTCCAAGAGATGGGTCTCAATTTGGGTCAGTCATTGGTGGGCTATTTTCTCGGTATCTGATCCATCTTTATACCTGGACACCTTATAGGCAGGACAAAGATGAGGTTGAAGTTTTTGTGGGTGTGTTAATGCCTCCCTCCCTACTTGAAGTCCTGCCTGGCTACTGGAGATGATCATATCGGTCAGTTTCTATATCCCTTGCTGGTAGGAATCTTGTTGAAATTAGGCCCCTGCACTGCCTCCCAGCTCCATGATCCCAGATATAAGATTCAGACTCAAATTATATTTAAAATACCTTGGCCATATAGTCAGGCTCTACTCTGACTATATCATAACTAAAAATAACACATTTATTTTAACCTACATATTGCTATGTGGCTGGTTACCTATGCTCAGATACCATGCTTCAATCTCCTCATCTGGCTCATCTCTTCTTACCTTTCTCTCCCAGAAATATTTATCAAGTGTCCCACCTGTATTTCCTATAGGCCGTGAGTTTTTGACTTGACAGATGAAGCACCCATCCAGTACAAAGATAATTGCTCTACAGAATATCAGCTAGGATCACCTCCATAGACTGCCCTTAGCCTCCCCCATTCCAAGTCCCCAGCTGGTCCTAGAGATACCCCTCCCCTAGCTTATTTCCATTCTTATTCCCAGACACCTCTTCTGTCTCCTCTAAGGGATACTCTTTATAATGAAAATTGCAGAAAGAAAAATAATTTAATTAAATACAATATAAAATACAAAGAAAGAAAAAGAAAAATGAGAAAAAGAGAGGTGGACAGTGGAAACAGAATGTTTGTCTTTCAGTAGAGTAGTACATATTCTTAACCACTGAGTCATTTCTCTGGTGCTACCCCACTCAGGAAAAACAAAGGAACTTTTGAAATATATGGAACCACAAGAGAACTGGAGTACTAAAATACTATTTTGAGTACCAAGAGAAATGCTGGAGTCTTTTGACTCTCTGCATTTAGATTATATGACAAAGCTGTGGAAATTAAAGCAATATAAGAGAAACATAAAAATCAATGTGATAAAGTATAAATGGATATATTCATTATTATGTTATTGTTCATACAAAATAATAAGTAAAAGTGATTTAAGGAAGGGTTTATTTGGATTATAGATCCAGAAGATATGATTAATCATAGCAGGAAAGTTAAGGCAGTAGGAGCAGGAGGGAGCTGATCACTTTGCATCTACAGGCAGGAAGCAGTGAGTGATGAGTACTCACCTCCTTGTCTTCTTATTTTTATTCTGAATTGAAACCAAATCTCTGTACTTTTAGGGTATTTTCATCTCAACTAGCATAATCTGGAAACTCCCCTCATAGAGAGATTTCTATGTTAAGTCTAAATCCTATTAATTTGTCAATCAATATTAACCATAATAGATAAACTATATCACACACACCATATATATGTATAAATATACATATATAGTTACATATAATATATATAGATATAGATATAGACAATATATAGATATATAGATATATAGATGATATATAGATATGTAGATATATAGATATGTAGATATATAGATGAGATGTAGAGATGTAGAGATGTAGAGATGTAGAGATGTAGAGATGTAGAGATGTAGAGATGTAGAGATGTAGAGATGTAGAGATGTAGAGATGTAGAGATGTAGAGATGTAGAGATGTAGAGATGTAGAGATATAGATAGCGATAGCGATAGCGATAGGGATAGAGATAGAGATAGAGATAGAGATAGAGATAGAGATAGAGATATTTAACTGTAGAAAAATGAGAGTACATACGCCTGGGTTCCTAGGTTTTTTGTACCACTATTTACAATATTCAAGAAAGGGAAACAAGCTAAGTGATCATCTAGTTTATAAATCATATGTTTTTAATAAATCTTTATATTATATTTTATACATAAAAGAGCAATGATATATATAACAATGAATAATTATTATTAAAGCTGTTGAGTAATGTTTCAAAAACCTAGAACCTGTAACAATATGAAGGATATTTGTCAAGTCGATCAGTTCTAATGTTATAATTAGGGAGAAATAAGCCACTCAGGGGTATTACTACATATTATGGTAACTAAATGTAACAAGTATATATTGTATGCTTTTAAAAAACTAAATAATAAATTTTGAATTTTTCACTGTAGAAATAGTATCATACATACTTGGAAGAATATTTAACATAATTTAATTATTGTATGTGTACCAAACATTATACAGCATTTTACTAATATACAGAATGATAGTGACAATTTTGGCTTCATTGAAAAACATAGAATTATTCTTGAAATATATATTTGTTTTAATCCCAGACTTGGGATATGAGACCTGATGGTTTCAGCCTGTTAAGTAGTCATGTGCAAAGAAGAAACAAGAAAAGATTAGATATACTGACTACAAAGATAGAACTTGCTCCCAAGAAACTTGACACTCCTAATCAGCAGTCTAATGATAACTTTGCCCGCTTTCCCTCTATCTTTTGTTTCTCTTCTATCTAGTGTTGGTTGAAAAGGTCAGGAAGGCTGGAGAAATAAGAACATATAAAGTAGCAAATAACAACTACCCAGAAAGGACTGAAGCAGCTGAAGGGGTTTGCAACCTCATAGGAAGATCAACAATATCAACTAACCAGATGCCCCAGAGCTCCCAGCAGCTAAACTACCAACCAAAGAATACACATAGTGGGACTCATGACTCTAGTCTTTTATGTAGAAGTAGATGACCTTGTCAGACATCAATGGGAGGAGAGTTCCTTGGTCCTGTAAAGACTGGATTCCCCAGTGTAGAGCAATTACTTTGGGGGGGGGGAGTGGTTGGGTAAGGAAATACCATCATAGAAGCAGTGGGAGGCATGTGGGATAGGAGGATTCCTCCAGGCAGGGCAACTGGAAAAGAATATAACAACTGAAATGTCAATGAAGAAAACAAGCAATAAAATATAAAATTAAAAAAGCAGTCTCCTTTGGTAGTTCAGCATATTCATTGAATATGTTTCTTTCTTAACATATTAGTACAAAATTCAACAAGATTTCTGATCTTATTAACAGAAAATGATGATTAATTTTTCTTTATCAATATTTTTATTGGATTTTTTTGTTTGTTTGTTTTTTTGAGACAGGGTTTCTCTGTATAGTCCTGGCTGTCCTGGAACTCACTCTGTAGACCAGGCTGGCCTCGAACTCAGAAATCTGCCTGCCTCTGCCTCCCAAGTGCTGGGATTAGAGGCATGCGCCACTACACCCGGCAGATTTTTTTTTTTTTTTAATTTACGTTTCAAATGTTATTCCCTTTTCCTGGTTGCCCCTCCGAAAAACACCATCCCCTTATCCCTTCTTCCCTCCCACTGCTCACCAACCCACCTACTCCCATTTCCTGGCCCTGGAATTCCCCCACACTGGGGCATAGAGCCTTCATAGGGCAAAGGGCTCTCCCCGCATTGAGGTCCAACTAAGCCATCTTCTGCTGCATATGCAGCAGGAACCATGAGTTCCATCATGTGTTCTCTTTGTTTGGTGGAATTACAAAAGAACACACATGATATGCCCTCACTGATAAGTGGATATTAGCCCAGAAGCTCAGAATACCCAAGATACAATTCACAAACCACATGAAACTCAAGAAGAAGGATGACCATAATGTGGATACTTCGATCCATCTTAGAAGGGGGTAACAAAACACCCATGGAAGGAATTACAGACACAAAGTATAGATTAAAGACTGAAGAAATGACCATCCAGAGACTGCCTCACTTGGGGATCCATTCCATACACATGTTGTCTTTAAGTTTTTATCAAAACATCCTCTTTGAGGGTGATCAAAGTTTTGATGATGGTGTCTCTAAGGCTCTTAAGGCTGAAGAATTCTAAAATGTGCCAGAGTAGTGGAAGTATAACTTTTCACAAGAAGCATTTGATAATGAATGAATGCAGTAAGAGTCTTTATTATAATTCCATTTGCATATATAAAATTCTGTCTTCAAAGAATTAAAAAGAGCTCAATCATCTATATATTACATGTCTTAGAGAATAATGACTCACCATAATACATGATGCCAAATCAAGAAAGATAAAACACAAAAGAGACACTGTCAAAGACTATCATATCTATATATTGCTCCTCTAAAATTATGATATACTTAACATGTATTATCTTTCTTAAGTAAGCCCTTTACTTTTGTTTTCTCCTATTAGTATAGTCTATATATTCCAAAATGTCTTCACTCTTTTGTACCTTTACTTTTTTTTTCATTCATGAACTCATCCACATCAACTTAAAAATTAGTGCATTTGCATATGTTTTCCTTTTTTAATATTGTTGGTTTTATCCATATATCTTCAGTTACAGAATCTGATAAAGAACTCTATTTTTTTTTTCTAATGTAGAGGATTCACTATCATTCACCTCAAATTCTCTCTTTCTTGTGTTTTACCACTAAGTTAAATATCACTTGTGATCTATATGGTAAATATCCTACATAAGATCACATAATTGGACCTTTGGTTTTCAAATAGTGAACCAGTTTGGGAACAATGTGGAACCTTTAGAGTGTGTAGCCTTCCTGGAAGAAGATACATTTTGAGAGTTTGCAGCCATAACCCATTTCACAGCCTAATTCCAGTGTGAGGATGCTATTGTGGTCACACCATGATTTCCTTGCCAAGAAGACCTCTGTATCTCTATGGAACCATAAGCCAAACTAAATGTATATTTGATTAAAGTCTTGTTAACTACAGTATTTGGTCACAGAAACATAAAAGTAACTTAAATGTGTTTCAACATCTCAAGATTTTCTTTTGGCAGCATATTAAGGATAAAATGTATATTTCATAGGTAAATAGGATCTTAGCCATCAACACAGCATGAAGAGTTTTAAGATATAGGATGAAGTAGTTTATTTTCTTATATACATAGTAATAATATTGTATAATATATGAAATAAATGTGATACATAACTATCCATAATACATATAATAGAACAATAATAGTATAATAAAAGTAAACTAAATATAGTATGCTTTTCTCCCAAAATGATTTTCATTCATTATTTAGTATATGTGAAATACCGGAATTACTATTCTTGTGTGTTAAGAATATTATTAAGTACATTGCTGCTCACTTAGCATGAAAGAAATTTATACAACAAAAAAGTGGTTATTTCATAACTCATGCACAGTGTGGGTATTCTGGAAAAAATGGTTATTCACAAACTATGTGTAAGAGACCTGCTTTAAGAAAGATAAAGAGAGGAGAGATTGACCCTCCTGCTTATACATAATGTTTTCTCAAATGCGAAGGTGATATATCTTAAACTCCATTAGTACAATTTATGCAAACTACTTTACAGGGCCACTTTCAATTTTCTAAGGGAAATGTAGGTCACATTCCACAAAGAAATGCATGAAGAAGCTAAAATTCCCTTTATGGCTTATGTTTTGGATCTTCATGTATTATGTGTTGTCATATTAATATTTTATTGGTCACATACACACCAGTAAGCTTTAATATATGTAAAGAGTAAACAAGGTTAGAGATATTAGAATGTGAATTATTTGTATTATTACCAAAATTAAAATGGTGGGAATATATATATAAAATCTTAAATACAACCCTGAAATGTATTTGGTATTTTGATGTTATGGTTATTGGGCTGTGATGAGATCTGCTTGTAGGAAGGTTGAAATACAGGTTCTGGGAGTAATTTAGGTTCTAGTTGTACATTTCACTAAAATGACTGAAGAAAGACAGATTAATTGAAGATACAAATTTATAGTCATGGACAAAGCAATCACAAAAGAAAATTTATGCATTATCCCAACATGATTCAGAGGACTCATATACATTTCTATAAAGGAGGATGAGAATGAAAAATATAGATAGTTCTGATGGGTCATAAATGTTTCTTTGTCATATTAATGGCACCAAGAGACTTTTTTTTTCATAAGTGAGCTACATAGAATGGGAAAAATCCCTAATGGTGTGACTGGCTATCTTCATTTATGCAATAGTTAATGAAACTACAGGGTAGTGTTAGAAGGCAATTGTGTTTCTTTTCCTTTGCACAAAAAAGTACATATTCTAGAAAGAAAGAAAGAAAGAAAGAAAGAAAGAAAGAAAGAAAGAAAGAAAGAAAGAAAGGAAGGAAGGAAGGAACAGAGAGAGAGGAAAGAAAGAAAGAAAGAAAGAAAGAAAGAAAGAAAGAAAGAAAGAAAGAAAGAAAGAAAGAAAGAAAGAAAGAGAGGGGTAGGAAGGGAGGAAGGAAGGAAAGAAGGTAGGAAGAGAAAAATAAATGGGAGAACATCTTCCATGGCTTTTAGAATGGTCGTAGATGCCCTGAATATTAGTAATCTTTAACAGTTCTAATCATGTCAGAACATCTGTCATTTCTGTGCCTTTTTTTCCCTAAAGTGTGTAGCATTGGAATATAGACTAAAAGCTACTTAATGACTGGAATGGATGGGAAATATCCATCTCATAAACACACACTCACTCACACTTGCACGCGCGCGCGCGCACACACACACACACACACACACACACACACACACACACACACAGTATTTTGATACCATGGGTAAGTCAATAAAAATATAACCTAAATATTCTTTATTACTACTGTGTAAGAACACCTGGAGAGTGGTGGCACAGATGTTTAATCCCAGCACTCGGAGGGAGAGAAAGACAGATCTCTGAGTTTGAAACCAGCCTGGACTATAAAGTGAGTTCCAGGATAGTCAGAACTATAGAGAGAGGAGAGACCCTGTCTCAAACAAACAAACCAAACCAAACAAACCAAAGGGGGGTGGGGAACTACTGAGTAAGAAAGAATGAAAGCAAAGAAAGATAAAATACTTGACAAGAACTATTCCAAAGAACACATGTATGATGTTTTAATCTTTTCCTTGTTGCTAAGTTTGCTAGCATATTTTTGCAAGTAATTATTGTATAAATCTTCAACAACATATGCTCAGTTTGTGTTGCCACTGTATCAAAAGTCATTTTCACTTCTGTTTTCAAAATACCTTTTCTTATAATTATATTACTGAAGGTATATATACAGTATATATACAACAAACTCTAAACAGTTAAAGATTTTTCTTGACTGGGTTAAATTCTTTATTTTCCACTGTGTTAATATGTCAACTCTTTCATCATATTTCAAGCCAGAATTTTAAAAAGTATGTTGAGCTCCAAAAGAATCACTTATTTTTAACTAAATGATATTTTTCAATTATAAGACACAAAATCCCCAATTTTAGAATATAAGGTTGTATGAAGGGAATAAACAGTCCTCCGAAAGTAGTAATGACACAAATATGTTCAAAGAGGACTGTTCAAACAGTACAGCTCTTATGCAAAAGTGATCTTAACAACAGAAGGGTTTCCATACCAGGCCCTCAATAAGCCTCTTGTTCTCATTCCATACTTTTGAAAGTTATTTTTTAAAATAATGGTCTGGAAAAATTCAACAATATATTATGTTTGTATTAAATATTCATTTATTTGAGGAGTTGAGACACATTTTGATTTGACATGTGTGCATTTTTGTTTGGTTATATGCTGTTGGAACAGAACTCTAACTGCCTTTAAAACTGACTCAAATACCAATCATTAAATGCAGTTCCTCAACTTGAGGGACAAGTAAACAGTCAATGGTTCACACAATAGAGGAGGACATATTTTCAGCAAATTGAAAGTCTTTGCATATGTGGTTTTTCTTTCCCACATTCAATGTTTACAAATTATGTTCCTTTATTTTTTTTCTGTCAAAGTTCTAAAGACTTTTGTCAAATCCATCTTTATCAGATTTCTTCAGCATGGATTAAAAACATTCTGTTTCCTTAAGTGATTTGAAGCTAAAGCTGCAAAAATTTCTACCTCTCTTTTATGTTCTTTGACTGAATAAACATTCAGTATTTTGTATGCTTTATACATAAAGTAAATGCAGCCAGTACATTACTTTTGCTATGCTACACTCCACGTTCCCAATTGTGAAGGTTATAGAAAAATCCTTCTTCATTAAATTTTAAGCAGGTCATTTTCACACAGACATGCGTCAGTGTGCTTCAGAAGTATCAACATGAAACATAGCTTTTGCGTGAAGCATTTAAGTCCTTAAACTATGTATCTAATAATTCCTTTTCAGAATTTGCCTGTCACATTTAATTTCTTTTCATGTCAGATGCCAATGCTTCTTATGTAATGCACAAAGGAAGTCCAATACTAGCTGTGGTTATTTTATGTCACATAGTCACTGACAGAGAAAGCATCTCATAATGCCTTTCTACTGTTCATGCCACCCTTTTAGCAATCATAATTTCTGCACTTAAAGGAAAATGGCAAGATAATACTAATAGCAGCACAAACAACTTCTTTTCATAGAATTAAATATTTTAAAATTTTCAGATTGTCATATTATATAAGGCGAATCATAGTTGTGAGGCTGTTCTTTCCATAAGACTGGCACATAGAGCAAAAGGGGGTATAAATGGAGTCTTTAAAACATTTGAGAAAGTTGATATGATCCAACGTATTGGCATTTACCATCTGTTAGTACTTATGAAACCATGGGTGCTGAAAGAATACATCTTTTTTTTTTTTTTTTTTTCTTTCATGGCTTTTTTCAGCCTGACTTTTTTTTCTCTTTATTAGATATTTTCTTCATTTACATTTCACATGTTATTCAGAAATTTTCCCTTACCCTCCCGCATCCCCGCCCTGCTCCCCTACCCACCCCCTCCCACGTAATGGCCCTGGCATTCCCCTGTTCTGGGGCATATAGAGTCTGTATGACCAAGGGGCCTCTCCTCCCAATGATGGCCAACTNGAGGAATTGCTGGATCTTCTGGTAGTACTATGTCCAATTTTCTGAGGTACCGCCAGACTGATTTCCAGAGTGGTTGAACAAGCTTGCAGTCCCACCAACAGTGGAGGAGTGTTCCCCTTTCTCCACATCCACGCCAGCATCTGCTGTCACCTGATTTTTTGATCTTAGCCATTCTTACTGGTGTGAGGTGGAATCTCAGTTTTAAATTAAGTATAACAAAACAATAATTAAACTTCTCGCAAAAATAAAATCTTATCTTTTTTAAATTTTGTGAAATAAAATATAGCATAGAAAGTACAGGAAGCTTACAAAGTAGTAGGTGAACACTTCATATTAAACAAAGTCAATCCTCGGGCTGAAGGTAATTCACTATTGCTGAAGACACTTTGTAATTTGGACACAGTAGTTGGAGAAATGGAACTAGGTCTGACTTGGAAACCTTTTTGCTGAAGACTTGTTATCATAGTACCTGAAAGTGCTGTTCAAGTTGCCAAGGAAGTAAATCAATCACTATTTTCAGTGAGATGTGATGCCTATGAACCACAGCCATCACAGCATGGTCATTTTTATATCCAGGAACATGTGCAATAGTGACATTCTTGGTGGCAATCACCTGCTGTATAGGTGGACTTAAGTATCACTCACCAGGAGGGAAAGCATGCCTGATACTAGAAACCTACCTTGTAAACCCTGCTTAGCAAAATTGTGTCTCATAGAGGTGAACCTACTACAGACAGTTACCTAAACCAGTATAACACCCAACTGTATTATAACTACTTATTCTCATATGCAGTGTCACTGTTATTTGGAACTTTCTAAATAAAAAGAATTGAAGGAATGAATATATATGAATATGTGTGTACGTGTGTGTGTGTGTGTGTGTGTGTGTGTGTGGTTCATTACAATTGCTTATAAGCTGTAATCCAAATAATACAAATAAAAGGAAGTTCAACATTCTTTTCCATTCATGATGAGAATAACAATAACCAGGTTTTACTTGCCTGAAAAAACTGAGAAAACCCAGGGTAATATATAAAATGATGGTTTCATACATGGAACAATGTTCAGAAGAATGATTATTGCTTGAAGGAAAATAAAGTAAGCCTTCTAATAACAACAGCTTCAGCTTAAAAGGCATTTCCAGGCTACCCAGAGAAGATGAGAACCTATGTAAAATCTAACCATCTTCCTGAGTTGATAGCACATATAGTAGCATCCTAAAGGTAAGATACCTGCATAGAGAACTCTGGAGGACTGTCCATTTTAAGTCTTTTTTTTTTTTTTCAGTGTCAGCAATACAGTGTACATGGAAAACCACTCAAGACTAAGCAAAGAACTTTGGAGTAATAACGCCAAAACAATTTTGCTCTGACAAAAGGTTACACATGGTTAGACTTCCTGCTAGTAAAGGTAGAAAGACCACCTATATATATGGTATCAGAAAGGCATCTCCAAAGGATATTGTTTAACTTGGTGTTGTGGAGAGTAGATGAAATCCTATGGAGGCAAAGAATCAGGTGGTTATTTATAGTCCATCAGACAAGATGTCTTGACTGTCCCAATCTGTTTCTGGAGTCTCAGGGAATTCCTAGAGGACACCTATGCTTCAGTCAACAAAGAATTCTGAAGAAGCATGTTCTAATACCAGTGAGAGAATGCTTCAGTAAAAGGACAGATGAATTTTCCAGAGAGAATTAGAGCAAGCAGACATGAATGACCAATCAGAGACTGTCCCAGCTGGGGAATCCATCCCATAAACAACCACTTAACCCACACGTTATGACAGATGGCAACATTTTGCTGACAGGAGCCTGATATAGGTGTCTCCTGAGTGGCTCTGCTAGTGCCTAGTAAATACAGAAGTGGATGCTCACATCCATCCATTGGATGGAGCACAGGGCCCCCAATGAAGGAGCTAGAGAAAGTATCCAAGGAGCTGAAGGGGTTTGCAGACTCATAGGACGAACTACAATATGAACTCACCAGTACCCTCAGAGCTCCCTGGGATTAAACCACCAATCAAAGAAAACTCATGGCTCTTAGCTGCATGTGTAGCAGAGAATGGCCTAGTTGGTCATCAATGGGAGGAGAGGCACTTGGTCCTGTGAAGGTTCTATGCTGCATTATAGGGGAATGCCAGGCCTAGGAAGTGTGAGTGCATGAGTTGGGGACCAGTGTGAGGGGGAGCAGATAGAGGATTTTTGGAGGGGAAACTAGGAAAGGAGATAACATTTGAAATGTAAATTAAGAAAATATCTAATTAAAAAAAAAACCTTTGAAGAGGATATAAATAACTAACTTAAAGAAATTCAAGAAAACACAGATAATCAGGTAGAAGCTCTTTAAAGAGGAAACAAACACAAAGAAATACAGGAAATCACAATCAAAAAGGTGAAGGAATTGAACAAAGTGGTCCAAAACCAAAAATGCAAGTATAAACATTAAAGAAATCACAAATAGAGGCAACCTTGGAAATGAAAAATCTAGGAAAGAGGTCAGGAGTTACAGATGCAAACAATGCAATACAAGAGATAGAGGAAAGAATCTCAGGGGCAGAAGATACCATAGAAGACATTGACACAACAGTCAAAGAAAATTCAAAATGGAAAATACTCCTAGCCCAAAGCATCCAGGAAATCCAAGACATAATAAAAGGACTAAATCTAAGAATAACAGGAATAAAGGGGCAAGAAAACTTCTTCAACAGAATTATAGAAAAAAACTTCCTCAACCTAAAGAAAGAGATGGACATAAATATACATGGAGTCTACAGAATACCAAATATATTGGAACAGAAAAGAAAGTCCTCCCCTCATATAATAATAAAAATACAAAAAATGCACAGAAAAAAAAAAGTCACTTTGACATTAAGAGCTATAAGTAAAAAATCAAGTAACATATAAAAACAGACCTATCAGAATTGTACCAGACTTCTCAACAGAGACTCTAAAAGGCAGAAGATCCTGAATAGATGTCATGTAGATGCTAAGAGAACACAAGAATAGCTAGCCCAGGCTACTATAGCCAGAAAAATTCTCAATCACCATAGATGGAAAAACCAAAATATTCCAAGACAAAACAAAATTTAAACAAAGAATATCTACTAATCCACTCCTATAGATGATTCCAGAAGGAAAACACCAACAATGGAGGAGTGTTCCTCTTTCTCCACATCCTCACCAGCAAGTGCTGTCACCTGAATTTTTGATCTTAGCTTTCCTGACTGGTGTGAGGTGGAATCTCAGGGTTGTTTTGATTTGCATTTCCCTGATGATTAAGAATGTTGAATATTTTTTTTTCAAGTGCTTCTCAGCCATTCAGTATTCCTCAGTTGAAAATTCTTTGTTTAGCTCTGTGCCCCACTTTTTAATGGGGATATTTGATTTTCTGGTGTCCACTTTCTGGAGTTCTTTATATATTTTGGATATTAGCCCCCTATCTGATTTAGGATTGGTAAAGATCCTTTCCCAATCTGTTGGTGGCCCTTTTGTCTTGTTGACAGTATCTTTTTCCTTACAGAAGCTTTGCAACTTTATGAGGTCCCATTTGACAATTCTTGATCTTACAGCACAAGCCATTGCTGTTCTATTCAGGAAAATTTTCCCCAGTACCCATATCTTTGAGGCTTTTCCCCACTTTCTCCTTTATAAGATACAGTGTCTTTGGTTTTATGTGGAGTTCCTGGAACCAGGTAGTCTTGACCTTAGTACAAGGAGATAAGAATGGATCAATTCCCATTCTTCTACATGATAACTACCAGCTGTGCCAGCATCATTTGTTGAAAATGCTGTCTTTTTTCCACTGGAGGGTTTTTAGCTCGCTTGTCAAAGATCATTAGACCATAGGTGTGTGGGTTCATTTCTGGGTCTTCAATCCTATTCCGTTGACCTACCTGTCTGTCTCTGTACCAGTACCATACAGTTTTTATTACAATTGCTCTGTAGTACAGCTGGAGGTCGGATATGGTGATTCCACAAGAGGTTTTTTTGTTGTTGAGAAGAGTTTTTGCTATTTTAGTTTTTGTTGTTGTTGTTGTTATTCCAGATGAATTTGCAAATTGCCCTTTCTAATTCATTGAAGAATTGAGTTGGAATTTTGATGGGGATTGCATTGAATCTGTAGATTGTTTTTGGCAAGATAGCCATTTTTACTATATTGATCCTGCCAATCCATGAGCATGGGAGATCTTTCCATCTTCTGAGATCTTCTTGGATTTCTTTCTTCAGAGACTTGAAGTTCTTATCATACAGATCTTTCACTTCCTTAGTTAGAGTCACACCAAGATATTTTATATTATTTGTGACTATTGTGAACTGTGTTATTTCCCTAATTTCTTTCTCACTCCATTTTTCCTTTGTGTAGAGAAAGGCCATTGATTTGTTTGAGTTAATTTTATATCCAGCTACTTCACTGAAGCTGTTTATCAGGTTTAAGAGTTCTCTGGTGGAATTTTTGGGGTCACTTATATATACTATCATATCATCTGCAATTAGTGATATTTTGACTTCTTCCTTTCCAATTTGTACCACTTTGATTCCTTTTGTTGTCTAATTGCTCTGGCTAGGATTCAAGTACTATATTGAATATGTAGGGAGTCAGTGGGCAGCCTTGTCTAGTCTCTGATTTTAGTGGGATTGCTTCCAGCTTCTCTCCATTGAGTTTGTTGTTGGCTAATGGTTTGCTGTATATTGCTTTATTATGTTTAGGTATGGGCCTTGAATTCCTAGTCTTTTCAAGACTTTTATCATGACTGAGTGTTGGATTTTGTCAAATGCTTTCTCAGCATCTAAAGAGATAATCATGTGGTTTTTGTCTTTGAGTTTATTTATATAGTGGATTACTTTGCTGGATTTCCATATATGAAACCATCCCTTCATTCCTGGGATGAAGCCTACTTGGTCATGTTGGATGATCGTTTTGTTGTGTTCTTGGATTCGGTTAGAGAGACTTTTATTGAGTATTTTTGCATAGATATTCTTAAGGAAAAATGGTTTGAAGTTCTCTATCTTTGTTGTGTCTTTATGTGTTTTAGGTATCAGAGTAATTGTAGCTTCATAGAATGAATTGGCTGGAGTACCTTCTGTTTCTATTTTGTTGAATAGTTTGAGAAGAAGTGGAATTCGGTCTTCTTTGAAGGTCTGATAGAACTCTGCACTAAACCTCTCTGGTCCTGGGCTTTTTTTTTTGGTTGAGAGACTATTAATGACTGCTTCTATTTCTTTAGGGGATATACAACTGTTCATGCCTTTAATCTGATCATGATATAACTTTGGTATTTGGTATATGTCTGGAAATTTGTCCATTTCAGCCAGATTTTCCAGTTTTGTTGAATATAGCCTTTTGTAGAAGGATCTGATGGTGTTTTGGATTTTCTCCAGATCTGTTGTTATGTCTCCCTTTCCATTTCTGATTTTGTTGATTAGGATGCTATCCCTGTGTCCTCTACTGAGTCTTGCTAAGGGTTTGTCTATCTTGTTGACTTTTTCAAAGAACCAGCTCCTGGTTTGGTTGATTCTTTGAATAGTTCTTTCTGTTTCCACTTGGTTGATTTTGCCACTGAGTTTGATTATTTCCTGCCATCTACTCCTCTTGGGTGAATTTGCTTCCTTTTGTTCTAGAGCTTTTAGGTGTACTGTCAAACTGCTAGTGTGTGCTCTCTCCAGTTTCTTTTTGGAGGCACTCAGATCTATGAGTTTTCCTCTTAGGAATGCTTTCATCGTGTCTCATAAGTTTCGGTATGTTGTGGCTTCATTTTCATTTAACTTTAAAAAGTCTTAAATTTCTTTCTTTATTTCTTCCTTGACAAAGGTATCATTGAGTAGAGTGTTGTTCAGTTTCCAGGTGAATGTTGGGGTTCTGTTATTTATGTTGTTATTGAAGATCAGCTTTTGTCCATGGTGATCTGATAGAATGCATGGTATAATTTCAATATTTTTGTATCTGTTGAGGCCTGTTTTGTGGCCAATTATATGGTCAATTTTTGGAGTAGGTACCATAAGGTACTAAGAAGAAGGTATATCATTTTGTTTTAAGATAAAATGTTCTATAGATATCTGTTAAATTCATTTGTTTCATAGCTTTCCTTAACTTCAATGTGTCTCTGTTTAGTTTCTGTTTCGAGGATCTGTCCATTAATGAGAGTGTGGTGTTAAAGTCTCCCACTATTATTGTGTGTGGTGCAATGTGTGCTTTGGGATTTACTAAAGTTTCTTTAATGAATGTGGCTGCCCTTGCATTTGAATCATGGATATTCAGAATTGAGAGTTCCTCTTAGAAGATTTTACCTTTGATGCGTATGAATTGCCCCTCCTTGTCTCTTTTGATAATTTTGGATTGAAAGTCATTTTTTTTTTCGATATTATAACGGCTACTCAAGCTTGTTTCCTCAAACCATTTGCTTAGAAAATTGTTTTCCAGCCTTTTACTCTGAGGTAGTATATGTTCTTTTTCCTGAGGTGTGTTTTCATAAGTAGCAAAATGTTCAGTTCTGTTTGTGTATCCAGTCTGTTAGTCTATGTCTTTTTATTGCGGAATTGAGTTCATTGATATTAAGAGATATTAAGGAAAAGTAATTGTTGCTTCCTGTCATTTTTCTTATTAGAGTTGGTATTCTGTTCTTGTGGCTGTCTTCTACTAGGTTTGTTAAAGGATTACTTTCTTGCATTTCCTAGGATGTAGTTTCAGTTCTTGTATTGGTGTTTTTCTATTATTATCCTTTGAAGGGCTGGATTCATGGAAATATATTGTGTGAATTTGATTTTGTCATGGAATACTTTGGTTTCTCTCTCTATGGTTATTGAGAGTTTTGCTGGGTATAGTAACCTTGGCTTGCATTTGTGTTCTCTTAGTGTCTGTATAATCTCTGTCCATGATCTTCTGGCTTTCATAGTCTCCAGTGAGAAGTCTGGAGTAATTCTAATAGGCCTGCCTTTATATGTTACTTGACCTTTGTCCCTTACTTCTTCTAAAATTCTGTCTTTATTTAGTGCATTTGTTGTTCTGATTATTATGTGTCTGGAGGAATTTTTTTCTCGTCCAGTTTATTTGAAGTTCTGTAGGCTTCCTATATGTTTATGGGCATCTCTTTCTTTAGGTTTGGGAAGTTTTCTTCTGTAATTTTGTTGAAGATATTTGCTGGCCCTTTAATTTGAAGATCTTCATTCTCACCTACTCCTATTATCCATAGGTTTGGTCTTCTCATTGTGTCCTGGATTTCCTGCATATTTTGAGTTAGTATCTTTTTGCATTTTGCATTTGCATTGATTGTTTGTGCCCATGATCCCTATGGAATCTTCTGCACCTGAGATTCTCTCTTCCATCTCTTGTATTCTGTTGCTGATTCTTGTATCCATGGTTCCTGATTTCTTTCCTGAGGTTTCTATCTCCAGGGTTATCTCCTTTGGGTTTTTCTTTATTGTTTCTACTTCCATTTTTAGATCCAGGATGGTTTTGTTCAATTCCATTGCCTGTTTGGTATTGTTGTCCTGTAACTAAGGGATTTTTGTGTTTCCTCTTTAAATGCTTCTAGTTGTTTACCTGTGTTTTCCTGTATTTCCTTCTTAAAGTTCTCCATCATCATCATGAGAAGTTACTTTAGATCCATATCTTGCTTTTCTGCTGTGATGGTGTATCCAGGATTTGCCATGGTGGGAGAGTTTGGTTCTGATGATGCCAAGTAATCTTGGTTTCTGATACTTCTGTTCTTTTGCTTGCCTCCTGCCATCTGATTATCTCAAATGTTTGTTGTCCTCAATATATCTGATTGGAGCCTGTCCTTTTTATAATTTCAGTTGATTCTGGACTCCTCAGAGTCCAGCTTTCACTGTCATCTTTTGATTGTGGTCTCCTGTGAACCTGAGATTCTGGGTGTGTCTGATTCTTGGCAGTTAAGTTCCACTGAGACCCTGAAATACTGGTGTGATCCAGCTCCTGTTATCCTGGGATACTGTTGTCCTAAGATTCTGGGCATGTTACAGTGCCTGGGAGTGGTGTCTCCTTTGATGTGCACGAAGCTGTCTGGTCAGTGGTCCCAAGAATGCATGGCGAGTTCTCTAGGGGCCGTGGGTTTGTCCGATGGTACTGCACCCAAAGGTTAAATTTAACTATTTCTATTATAAATATTTTCATATAACTTAAACTATCTTTGAATGAAATGTGAAGATAATTGATATCTTCAAAACTACAGTATGTCTTCTGATAACATTTTATAAATATGTAATATCTTGATTGCCATATACTAAATAATTTCATTATTTATTATTTCATCTTAATCTACAGAAGATTTTAAAAGATTTTTATTTTACCTTACATGCATTAATTATAAATGCTTGTGAGTCACATTATGGCATTTCAAGATATGATTACAATGATTACTGATCAGATTTAGGGCAATAGGACATGTATCTCCTGAAAGAAACTTTTGTGCATGATTAATTGTATCTTATCTTTTGTTTTGGGGTGACCACAAATCAGGTATTGCTCTTTTCCACTGGCTATTTAATTTTGGTTTTTCCCAAAGCTAGAGAAATCACTAAGATGTAGAATTTTTCTCACTAATGGCTTGAGTAACATTGCCTAAATTGCTAAGCAAATATACTTATTCTGATAAATTTTACTGATCCATAATTTCACCTACAGTCTCTATTTTATTGTCCAGTGTCTGCTCAAAGTTATAATAGAAAGAAAAAATATATTTTCTGTGTGTGGATTTTTCAAGGATATGCAGATTTCTGAAAGTTATACAGTTCTCTTTCTTATTATAGAGTTTTAAAATGCAGTTTCCCCTTATCTGACTGAAATGTTATTATTGGATATTTCATTGTTTCAGACTTCTAACTTCTTCTTTTGCCCTTTGATCTTAATTGCAATCAACACCATGTTCGCTTCATCCCTTACCTGGAAATGATTTAATAGTTAGATATGTCAAATATATCAAATAAACAAGTCTGACTGTCAATTAGCTTCTTAGAACATTTGCTTTCTTATCTTGCAAATACAGTAAAAACATGTTCAGTAACCTTTACATCAGTATGCTCTGAAATTGCTCGTGATTATTTCTCAAGTCATCACACCAGAGAATGATCTTGAAGTTATCACATTAATACTATATAATTCACATCTTCTTACAGTATTGCCAAATAGACTATTTGGCAGTGTTTGAAGTTAATTTATACTTTGCGGACAGACCTTTATCGAGGATACATTTCTGCCATTAAAACTATGTCATCAGAAAAAAAAAATTCTCAAGAGTAACAAACTCTAAATCTTATTCCATGACAACGTGATTCCTCTGATACTGTACAACCCAGTGTTTGTTGAGTGCTTCACCAAAGTAACTGATTTTTTTCTTTATATCACTATAATTTTCTAATACCAAATTCTCTCTCTATATATATATATAAGCTGTTATAAAGAAAACCTGTACATAAATAATGTGCCTCACACCTAAGTTAACTATACTGAAAGTTTATACACTTTAATATATTTCTATATGGTAGGCATAGAATTATAGATCTTCTCAAGTATTTCTACTTTATTAAGATCAGGGCCTTGGTCATGTTTAAACTAAACTATTTGTTCATTGCATGTATTTTGGAAGATTACTCTTTTATATTGTTTTCTATTTTTGATTATAATGAGCTATAATTCAACATTCACCTGCATGCATCTTTAATAACTCAAGAGAAAAAGTATATATGCTTTATCAATATTAAGTTGTATATTCTAAGAAGTACCACTTTAATATATAAAATATTAATTATTAAATATTTCTGACAATATTTGATTTAGTCTTTTTAAAAAAAAAAGAATTGTTTTTGCTTTATGGTTGTCTTATTTGCAATTATAGCAGAATATCATTATTGGCCATTTCTTCAAATTCTGCCCCATCTTTATCTCTGCACAGCTTGTAAGCAGCACAAATTGTAGGTCTAAGGCTTTATGGATGGTTTGGAGTCCAGATTTTCTTAATTAGAAGACTTGACTGGTTACAGAAGTTAGCCATTTCAGGTTCCATATCCTCTAATACTAGCATTCTCATAGTCACCCTCATATATTCCAGAGAGTTTCCATTGTCCTAGGATTCTGTCTCATCCAGACATGTACCCTGCCTCAATTCCAGTTCTCTCTTCCACTTCTCTTTCCCTCCATCCTCCCCGGTCTTGAACCTTCCTGTTCCCTTCCCACCCCCTCTCCCCATGCTGGTTCCTCCCTCCATCAACTCCCAATGTCTGTTTTATTTCCCCTTCTCAATGAGATTCAAGCATCAATAGATGGGCCTTCTTTTCTACTTAGCTTATTTGGGTCTGATGTTTTAGCATGGTTATCCAGAATTTTATGGCTACTAAAAACATATACCTGAGTGTATACCACCTTAGTCTTTCTGGATCTGGGCTATATGATTCAGGATAATCCTTTGCATTTTCATTTGCTTGCAAATTTTATGATATCATCGTTTTTAATAGCTAAGTAATAATCTACAGTGTAAATGTACCACATTTTCTTTATTCATTCTCTAGTTGAAGGAAATCTTGGTTGTTTTCAGTTTCTAGCAATTATAAATAAAGCTGTTGTGAACATAGTTGAAAAAGCAGTCTTATAGTATGATGGAGGATATTTTAGGTATATTCCAAAGAGTGGTATGAATGTTCTTGGGGTAAAACTATTTCCAGTTTGATGAGAAACTGCAAAATTGTTTTCCAAAGCGGTTATACACATTTATACTCCCACCAGCAGTAGACCAGTATTCCCTTAGCTTGATATCCTCGACAACATGAGCTATCTCTTCATTTATATTTTTATTGTACTTATTCTTATGGCTGTAAGATATTTCATATCAAAGTCCCATTTATCATTTTTATAAAGGAGGTCTACTGAATTTCCTTGAGTTCATTTTGTATCTAGCTACTTTGCTGAAGGTGTTTAATAGTATACAAATTCTCTGGTACAATTTTTGGGGTCACTTATGTATAATATCATATCATATCAATATGTATCTTGTTTATCTCCTTTAGCTGTCATATTTCTACAATTAAAACACCAAGTACTATATTGGATAGATTCAAAGAGAGTGGACACTTTTGTCTTGTCCATGGTTTTAAGCAGAATTACTTAATGTTTCTCTCCATTTAACTTGATGTTGGCTATCAGCTTGTTAAATAATACCTTTATTGTGTTTAGGTATGTGCTTTGTATCCCTATTGTCTTCAAGATGTTTAACATGAAGGGGTATTGGATTGTGTCAATGATTTTTTTTCACCATATAATTTTTTTTCTTTCAGTTCCTTTATATGGTAGATTTCATTGAAGGTTTTCATATGTTGAATCATCCCTGCATAACTGGCATGAAGCCTACCTGATCAAGGTGGAAAAGATTTTTGATGTATGTCATTTTGGATTGAAATTGGGAGTATTTTATTGACTATTTTTGCATCAATTTTTATAAATAAATTTGGTCTGAAATTCTCTTTTTGTTGAGACTGTATGTGATTTAGGTATCAGAGTAATTATGGCCTCATAGAATGAGTTTAGCAATGTTTCTTCTGTTTATCAAAGAGCCAGTTCTAGTTTTTGTTGATTCTTTGTATTGTTCTTTTTGTTTCTAATTGAATGATTTCAGCCCTGATTTTGAATATTTACTACATTCGTCTTGGGAGTTTTTGGTTCCTTTTGTTTTAAGCTTGAAGGTGTTCTGTTCTGCTGCTAGAATATGATTTCTTCAAATTCTTTATAAAGGCACTTCGTGCTATGAAATTTCATCTTAGCACTGCTTTCATTGTGTCACATTAATTTGGGTGTATTGTGACTTCATTTTCATTGAATCCTACAATGTCCTCGATTTCTTTATTTCTTCTTTACCCCTATGGTCATTGAGTAGAAAGTTGTTCAGTTTCCATAAGTTAGTAAGCTTTCTGTTGTTGTTGAAATCCATGTTTAATCCATGGCTGTCTGAAACTATAGAGGGGGTTATTTCAATTTTCTTGTATTGTTGAGAATTGTTTTTGTTGTTGTTGTTGTTTTGTTTTGTTTTGCATTTTTTTCTGAAAATTGGACATAGTACCTGAGGACACAGTCATACCACTCCTTGGCATATACCCAAAAGATGCTCCAACATGTAAGAAGAACACATGCTCCACTATGTTCATAGCTGCCTTATTTATAATAACCAGAAGCTGGAAAGAACCCAGATGTTCTTCAACTGAGGAATGGATACAGAGTATGTGGTACATTTACACAATGGAGTATTACTCAGGAATTAAAATCAATGACTTCGTGAAATTCTTAAGCAGATGAATGAATCTAGAAACTGGATCTGGAGGGTGTCATCCTGAGTGAGGTAACCCAATCACAAAAGAACTCACATAACATGTACTCACTGATATGTGGATACTAGCCCAGAAGCCTAGACTACCCAGGATACAACTTACTAAACACATGAATCTCAAGAAGAATGAAGTTCAAAATGTGGTCTCTTTGCCCA